>BMAU01000691.1:0-351097 GCA_019973935.1 Trichonephila clavipes | reverse complement strand
GCTCTCATATCTCAGTCTCAAAGTAGATTTCCGCAGAACCCATTTTTAGTGCATATATAGTCAAAAAAATAAACGTATTTTGCAAAATCTGAAGTCAGATCGAAAAGTTTAAAGCAGAACTTTTTTTTATCAATTCACCCCAGTAAATATCAAAGAAGTCAATTTTCAAAAGACCCGTTCTTAGTTGTTTTTAATTCAACAAAGAAACATCCATACAAATTTCATTACTGTAGGTCTAGTATTTAACACCAGCAACTCCCCGCTCGCTTCCTAAAGAGTCAATTTATGTAACTTCCGTTCTCAGAGGGATTCTATATTCAACAAAGAAAGCATAACAGCCAAACTTCAAGTATGTAGTCTAACTGATCAGAAACATGAATTTTCATCTATTGGGTTGTTAACCCTTCGCAACCCTCCTTGGATGCCAGATTCAGCAGAATTTGTTCTTAGCGGATGTCAATCTATGAAAAGGATATGTCTGCCTATTTTTAAGTCTTTTACGCCTAATAGTTTCAAAATAGGAATATACTTATCTCAACTCATAATCCGCAAACCCCCTTGAAATTCGATTTTTGAAAAACTTTTTCGCAATCTGTGACGTCTTACGTGTCTTTTTTTTTTATCAAGTCCTTTGGGTTCTTTAAGCCGGGAGTAATGTCAACTATTTTTATCAGCAAATCAAGAAACAGATGAGAAGAATAGATGCAAATAAACGGACTTTAAATATAGGATCTTAGAGTAAGCGGTATGGCAATGTAAATGAATGTTAGACAATTGATGTGCGTTGTGGCGGTTGATGATTATTGCAGTTCGTGGTTCAAGATTTAAGTTCTAGGTGTCGTGAATAAACATATTGGTGTTCGACTAGAAGTTAGCCGTCGAGGCTGCATCCATTGCAGATAAAGACAAGTAGCATTACGGAATAATATAAAGGTAGGATTGATTACTTATTATTAGAATTGAGGATTAGGCGGTTCGCTTATTGAGATTGGTCTGAATTAGATTAGATCATATTATATATATATTGTGTGTTGCTTATTAGTCATCGTAGATTCTCTCATAATAATTATTATAATTACATTTGTTAAGGTTTAAGTTTAATATCTTAATAAAGTCATATTAAGATAACGTTTGATCTAGTTCTTTCGCTAACCTATACCTCTAGCTCACGCTGATACTTCGAGAGATGTACTTCCAACTGGTACACCACAAATCTTTTATTTGTTGCAAAGGAACCTGTGTGCCAAATTTTTAAGTCTGTAGGTTTTTATAGTTTTAGAACTTGCGCATTTATCTACAGAATACATCTTAACCCCTCACCCCTGCTTTGGGTTAGATTTTCAAAAACCTCTATTGTAGCGGATCTTTACTTAATGAAAAGAATGTGTGTACTTTAAAATTTCAAGTCTGTAGTTCTAATAGTTCAAAAACGGGAATATTTGTTAATGACGCCATTTAACTGCTTGCAAACCCCAATAGGGTTTGTTTACGTAAAATCCGTTATTGGCGGATCTCTGATGGGGATATCCCCTGCAAATTTCAAGTCTGAAGGTCAATATTTTGAAAATAGGAATAATTGTCTATTACATCTCTTTAACCCCCTCTCAAACTTCTTGGAGGTTCACATTTCATAAAAACCTTATTTTTGCAGATCTCTCTCTATGAAAGTAACATGCCTACCATATCCCAAATCTTTAGGTCTAATAGCTCAAAAAGGAACTTATGTTATCTATAACGATATTTAACCCCCGATATTTAACCCTTCTTAACCTTTGGATTCGATTTTTGCGACACCCATTTTTAACGGATCTCTTCTACTTCATGCAAGGGAACATGCTTACCAAATTTTAAGTCTGTAGGTCTAATAGTTCCAGAACGGGAATATTTAGCTACATCAGCAATTAATCCCCGCAACGCCCCTTGGGCGTCGTATTTCACTAACTCATTTCTTCGCAAATCTAGATCCATGCATGAAATCTGCTTTGTTAGAAATTTCAGGATTGTACGGCTAATAATTTAAAAATAGAAATAATTATCTCTAGTGCCCGTAAATTCCCCCACAATGCTACTTGGGAGGACAAATTTTACTAAAACCATTTTTTGTAGCGGTATCTACTGTGTAAAAGGAATCTTCTTAACACATTTCAAGACTGTACGTCTAATAGCTCGATAACGAGAACAATTTGCTATAGCCCCTCGAAACTCCCTTGGGGGGTTAGTTTTTCATAAAAACCGTTTTCGTGGCAGATCTCTCCCATTAAAGAAACATGTCTGGCAAATTTCAAGTCGTTAGGTCTAACAGTATAAAATGGAAATAATTATCTATAACACCCTTGTTATCCCAAACAACGCCTTTGGGGGAGGGCGAGTTTCATTAAAACAATTTTAAAGCGAATATCTTTCTATAAAATTAATCTGCTTATTTATTAAATTTCAAGACTGTACGTCCAATAGCTTAAAAATGGAATAATTATCTACAACGTCCCATATAATCCCTAGCTACACCACTTGGGCATCTATGGGAGCATAGTTCTACTAACTCAGAAATCTTCGCCACTCCCCAAGTTTCATCGCAATCGGATGAACGGTTTAAGACGGCGCAAAGAGAGAGACAAATAAACATTCATTTTTATTTAGAAATGTCGCAGGGAAATGTGTTGAGGTGAAAGAGGGGGAAAATAAGCGGATATAGAAAGCGAAAACATATTTTTCAAATGCTGACTCGTTCTTTTCATTATTTCACTAAAACAGTTCGGGTATATAATTAATTCATTTACTTACAACCTACCTCAAAGACACGTTATTTTAACATCTTGCGTGAATTGATCATATCCTCTAGGGATTTGACGAAAGCCCTAATTTTCTCGTTTCCCTGGACACATACATTCCAGCCAAGACTTTCCGCAATACCAAGGAAAGAAAATCTATCTTCTGGTACACCTATAACACAATCTCGTTCAAACTCGGTGAAGAGTTGATAATGGCTTTTTCTTCTTAAAATCATTTTTTGGCTAACATGAACTCAATACGTCAAATTTCTCAGACAAATAACGCTTACGCACTTTACAGCACACATTTAAAACAACCGTGATTTATAACTTATGTGTGCAGGTTCTAACGCCACACTTAAATGCAAAGCACGAATTTAAATTTCTCAATCTCATCTTTTACATGTAATATCATGCGTAAAATTATTAATCAACACAACTCCTTCTTGGTGATGGTTTTTTTTTCCCATCAGTGGTATGTAGATTTTCTTTATAAAACAAATAAGGGATTATTCTGACAGAACTATTAATGCTATGTTCATGTCCTTGACATATTTTTCTTCCGGATATTCAAGGTATTATTTTTAAATAACCCGTTTTTACGCCAATTTTTTTATTATATTCAAATTTGATTAGAATTATATTTTTAAAGTTTTTTAAATCTAAAAAACTAAATATAGTAAACTTTGAAAAAATTTATTTATTTTATATAAGACATCTTACCCGAGCTCTATACAGTATACTGGGGTAAAAGAGGGGTAAAATTAGCACTTATAGGTTTTAATGTTCTCTTCAATGATGAAAAGCTATGTTCCAAAACAAATGTTTATTTTATTTGAATAGTACTTTCCTGTTTACAAAATATTTCACTTTTCAGTTCAATTCCCCTCTAATTTTGGTCGAAAGGTCCAAAACAAGTCTGAAAATGCGTTTTGTCACATTTGCAAAGTATGTTTTTGGTTTTAAATTTACAACCACTCTTTGACAACGACATTTGTTTTCCTTGCTTTAGTAAAAAACAACCAACACTATTTTTACGGATATCTTATTTTTGCACCAGAAGGTACAGTCAAGATCTTCAGATGATAAGAACAAAAGTTCTACCTTTTGTTCTTATCTAATTTCTTAGATAAGCTGTTATTATAGCTCTTCGGAACTCCTTCAAGTTTTGGACTTCATACTTGTTGAGAATTCTGTGCATTATACGGGCGTTTTCCATAGCGCATTCAGTGAACGTATAAAAAGTCGCCAGCACCACTTTTATACGAATATTAATGGTATGAAGTCCATCCAACTAGTCATGGGGACCCACATCGCTCATATGCTTGTTGTAAGAATTTATCAAATTTAGCATCTTCCCGTTAACTTTATCTTTGTCTCCTCATCCTCGTCTCCAAATTTCATAAAATTATTATTGAGTATGACAAACAAATGTTTTACTTTAAAGGATCAATCCTGGACATATTGATTTACAGTTCCACTGTCAAAAAAAGTGTAAATAAAATTTAAACTTTTGAAGTGGTTTAGGGGCATGGTATTTATTACCAAGGTGTATAATGCCGAGATCTCAGCATCTGACCAATAATCACGTTTACAGGTATTTAAATGATAAGAAGTTAGAAGCAAAATTCCTATAAAAGCACGTATTCCGTCAGGAGTTGTCAAAAAATCGTGTTTTATATCTGATGCATATCGCATATTTTCCCTTACAATGAGATCTTTAACTTCATTGAAATAAAACTGATCAAAAAGCTTTGACGGGTTTTTATATTTCACTGCAGTTTTCATCTGCTTGAGCAAGTCTGTATTTTCCATTTTGATAATGCAGGGATTTAATCTTTTCCCAATTGACTGATGTATTTCTATTTTTTTTTCTGTTCCCTGTTGTCGAAACACTAGAGCTTGTGGGCGGTTCAGGCAGTAAAATATTTCCACTTCTAACCTACAAAGGCCCAGGAACATATTTTATAATAATCTCGCCAGTATTTACTTCATTATCCTCCTTTCATCTTCGTCAGTTAGTTCACTGGTCTCTGGTAACACAGGAATAATTGCTGGCAACACAGCAATTGCAACATCCCTCTCATAAGTGAATCTACGCTACTTAATTATTCTAATGTTTTCCTCTAACTTTAGAAACATTTGCAGTTGCATAACTAAGCAGCGGTAAAACACTAGACGATAAATTCTTATTTTTCTAAATTTTTGTTATAAAGATAGAAATAACACGTCAATTGCATGCGTATGGTCCACTGTCCTATTTAGAGAACAGTTAAAAAATAATTTGCAAAAACTTACTTAAGGACAATATCGCTGTATTTTAACCTCCAGGATCATAACGAAAAGTACTATCACATAAAAAAATGCTCATCCAAGTGACCAAAGTAATCTGAAAAATAATTCTTTGCAATCCCAAAGAGTTGATACAAGCTGCGCCATAAACGCGATGAATAAACAGAACTTCTAGAGGAAGAAGGAGGGGGTGAGACACATAATTCACGATGGAAGAAGCCAATGCATATAATTATATCTTCAAATGCCAAAATATTCGTAACATACAAATAATGATTTCCACATGATACTTTCATGCTGTATTCTAAATAGGACTTTGGGATAAAATGGGTTAATATGGAACAATATATAAGATTTATTTAAATAATTTCAACTTATTGTTTCGAAAACATGCAGCAATTACTTTATGAATGGTTTGCAAAATTCGATAAATAAAAATCCTATATCTAGAAATCTGTGTACACACACAAATGAAAAAGAAAGAAAGAAAAGAAAAGGGAAAAATGATATCTAAAACTCTATTATGAAACACTTACTACGTTTTACACAAACATGCTGTTATATGAAATATAAAAATTTATTAAGATATAATGCCAGGTCTTATTATATCTTAAAATTGCTACGATTGGCATTCATATTAAATATACACTCATTTAATATAAAATCTATGCGACATACGGGAAGTTGTTGTTTTTAACGAAATTAAGTATATGTACAGCGCATACTATAATAAAAAGATGATCAAAGATCAAGGTCATAGGAACAATCCAGAACTCAAGATTCCAGCTTAAATGTTCAAATCAGTAGTTGGTGGAACCAATCCTGGAGGCAATACATGCTTGTATACGATTCAGCAAAGTGTGAGAAAAGGTTCTTAATGTCATCCTGCGATACATTCTGCGACTGGTATGGAGTCTTGCATTATGTTGTTGGAAACTGGCCCTCGGATGACGTGTCATGGATTATAATGCAACTGGACGCTGAATGGAATCAACGTCTTAAAGATGTATGAAAAATGACTAGCTGTAATATGAGATAGCATCCCACATCATCACAACAGAGATTACAGCTGTATATATTTGTAAAGCAAAGTCTGATTTAGACCGTTTCTCCCGGACTCTCTAGACATGAAGACAATGGTCATCTGTTTCAAGAGTAAAGCGAGATTAATCGATGAAAACCGTGTGATGCTAGCCTGAAGGCAACCTTGATTATTGGCTGCGACACAACTCCAGAAGATTCCACCGATGCTGTGAAATCAAGCGCAGACTTATTAAAGGCAGCTGTGAGCGCAACCCCGCTTTTGCCAAGCGCCGTGAAATGATGGAATGTACCATGGGGTGTAGTGAATGGGCTATAATATGTTTAATAGTAGACAATTTTATCGTTGGAATAGGAAATCATCCGATGGAATAGTAAAATCATCCGACCTTCTCTCGGATTTGTACATCTTGCCCTTTTAGAGCTTTTTCATTTCATTAATAAGTTCCTCACATCAATCATTTTCTGCCAGCACTTTTGCACAGCTGTGTCTGTACGTTACAGGTGACGAATTATTGCTAGGTATGACCACCCAGCTTTACGCATTTCAACAGTGTCCACTTTAGAAGTCTTTCAGTTGCTTATGAGGTATTCGAAATAAAAACGTAATAGCATCATTCGTTTTTCTCTAAGGGAATCATATAGGGCGAAAATGAAAAAAAAAAAAAACATAAATTTTCTGCCTTTATTTACCGGTTTTACATTTTGCGAGATGCTCAGCAGAAATGAGCAATATGACTGCAATTCTTGTTCATTGCCCTTGAAAAATCTGAATATTCAATCAAAATATTTTTGCCTACGAAATTTTAGAATGGTAGAACACCTATTTGGTTTCCAAATGTTTTGCAGAAGAGTGTATTTTGAAACAGAATATAGTCCGTATCATAACAACATTTGAACATTTATTAATCTTATTGATAATTTCATTCTTTGCGGAACATAAATCTCAACATCCATGTTATGTTTTGAAACAGTCAAGTTGCTTTAAAAATACCAATGAGTATTTTGAACATTTTTGTATCTTCTTATTTTACGCATATATGGTTTTACATATCCTATTAAATTTCGTTTAATATGATCCGCTTAGATGAATATTATTGCTTCCATAGTAATAAAATCAACGTGAAATGTGTATGCATAAATTAAAATGTAATTTATATATATATATATATATATATATATATATATATATATATTGAAGCAGAATACGAAAAGAAAAGAAAAACGTAATTTATATTGTGAACGATCATAATTTTCCTACATAATTTCCTGTAAAAATGTATATAAACTTAATTTATTTACATCTTTCAGATAATCATTTTTCATAGTCTAATTAACTTATTTTTTATACTAATAGATTCAAATAATTGAGTGTATATTAAAACAGAAATATAAAAAACAAATAAAAAAAAATAAATTATCTTAAAGAATCAGATTAAATTTTGCTTTTTATATTTCCTTATTTATTTTTAAAATATATAAATTCAATTTATTTTCTTGTTTTAGATATATACTTTTCTTTATAGTCTCTAAAAGTTTATTTGTTTTCATTTCGTCAAACAGTTTCTATGTCACACATCATAAGAAGCGATGCTATTTTCTACTAGATCATTAACATAAACTCAGCAATCAATAAAAATACTTGATAATATTACTTATATTCTTTGATGTTTGATCTTATTGCGCAGTGAGTTTGAAGAAATATTTTCTAAATCTAATCTAAAGTAATCACCGTTGGTGATTTTTATAAATTATCTTTTTTTTTGGGCTTATATATTTATGTTGATCAAAATAAGGATTTTTACTTTAGCATATTTTAAAAACATTAAATTATAACGCTGAATAATATGTCCCCGAGGGCATGTTCTGAAACTCAACCTTAAGCAGTTGTGGATTGAAAGGAAAATGGAATTTTGTTCTTGGAAAAATAAAAATTAAAAAATAAACTTACTTAGAAAAAAAAAAACTTATACACTTTTTAACTTCAGTTTGTATATAAATAAGCTATAATGTAATATTTCCGATAAATTATTTAAAGTTCAAAAAATTAGTAAACTTACAAGAAATTTTGAAGAAACTTTAGGAGCATTCAAAAATTTCTACATAAGGTTGTATTGACCTAATTTGTATAAATTGGGTACCAACATAGTTATTATATATGTATCTAGAGTCTGTAGTAAAATCTTTTTTTGTTTATAAATCTAAATAAAAATTCCAGATCTAGTTGAACAGCCAATAGAAGAAATTTGACATCTTTTAGAACACCGTTACACAAATACTCGACTATAAATAAAAAAACTATTCTTGTTATAATCATTATTTTATTACTCGCCCTAGAAAGCATTATGAGAAAAATGGTACCAAGTTTCAAAGATTAAGTTATTGGCAATATTTTGAGTTATCATTTTTGAAATATTCAAAATATACGAAAAAATTGATTTTGAGAAAAATGCATTTTCAGTTCTGTTCATCAGATATTTTATATTTACACAATTACTTACTTGAAATTCCTGAGTTTTATTGTTTGTACCATCTGTTTGCTCGATTTTAACCCTCTGAGTGGATGACCCGCTAATTGAATTTCACTTCGAAAGCGGTCTACTTTTCAAAGCTAGTGGTAGTGAAAGGTTTCGGAGGAATTTCGCGAACTGCTTCGAAAACGCACCGCAGTTTTATGCCTTCCCCTATTAAAACTGCGGGAGGTCCTCAAATGGTTTTGCAGGGGATGATTTTATTACTTTTCGGTTTCTGTGTTGTTCGAAAGGGAAGTTTCTCATTCACAGCTGTGGCCTAAGGCGAGGATTATGAAAATGGACATTTTCTCCACTTCACGGCCAACAGAAACTTCTCCCAATTTATTGCAAATATATATTTCATATATTTGGAAAACTTGCTCAATTTCTGATCTAAAAACCAATTAGGTTTTAAGAAATTTTAATTTTCTGAGTTTTGATTTTAAATTCGGTTTCATTTTAAAGCATTTTTGCATTCCTAGATTGAATTAATTAAAAATATTTTTAACACAATCAATATTTCGTGTGAAATGGCTATTAACTACAATTTTAATTTCTAAAATCATTTCTGTTTCCTCATGTTTTTAAGTTTTTGAGTTTTCTCACATTTACTTAATTAAGATTGATTTAAAGACCAATATATTTTTTTGACACATAGTTTATATAATTTAAAAGCTCTATACTTTGTCTTCATTAATTTTTTCCTTTTGAAAAATGCCATTACCAAAATGTACGCAGGGTACTGTGAGAAATAATAATGAAAGGGATGAAATATGACTGAAAATCGTAAATCTAAAATGCAGCTTTTTCAGGTAATATTACAATTAAACTACAGAATACAAATGTTGCAGAATGAACTAAATATTTCCCTGATGTACCACAAACTACATTATAATAAATCTATTGTAGTATTACACTGCAGTATTTTAAAGTCATGCAACAAAAACTTAAACTTGCGTAACTGCCACGAAGGGGAACTGAGAAAAAAATAGATATTATTTACAAACTTGGTGATTTCTGGATTACGTTTGTATAACTACTAATTTCTATATAAATATTTTGCATTTAAAACTCTTGTGAATATATAAGGTTCTGATAAAAGTGAATAATTGATCAAATTAACAGTTGTTATCAATGTTATGTCTTAGTATATTTTTGAATTAAAAAAGATATTTCAGTTATATTTATTTCAAGTAGAATTTTCATGTAGAACATAAGTTGGAAAGTAACAGATTAAAAAATTAAAGCTTTACAGGCATTGGAATTTTTTTTTTTTATGCCTTTACAAATTTTAACTATGTTTTTCTCAGATTTTTAATGTTGAAGATGAGAGTGTTTTCTAATCCTAAGGCGTTTTCCTGTTCAAGATAGAGTCTTGAAATATCTTGTAAATGTTCCCTTACATATGTTCTATAAAAGTTCATATGGATTTAGGTCTGAGAAATCTAGTTATTTTTAAAAATATCTTAATGTTAATGTTTAAAAAAATTGGGTTTTACCAGGTTTAGCCATACAAATAATTATTAAAATTCAACAAAGAGATATATTTTAAATTTTATACTTTTTGTTTTCCAATAATCTAATAAATATTAATCCCTTACAATAATTAAATATTTTCAATAATTTAACATTTTAGAAACGTTTTAAAAATTTCAAAACTGTTCAATGCGTTAAAATTGTGAAGTAATGGCTTGTCCAACTAACCTATTATTTTCCGAATCAATATAATAGTATAATTTTAATATAAAACAAAAATTAATTTTACTGTGATAAAACTGTTTACGACTTCTACTCATACTGTAAAAGAATGAAAGATGAATATATAACATAGTGACAGTCAAAAACACATTCATAATATGTTAAAATCCTGTCCCGATACAAATTTCAATGCATTTTCCAAACTGTAGCTAAAAACAATTATATGTTTATTAGGCCAGAAATTATTTATATTTAGATATATTTTTCCTTATTAAGTACATAATGGATAATGGCAAGATGATTTGTAAAATCCTGAAAGATTTTTAATGAAGAAAAAAGCCAGACATAATTTTAGATAGTTAGAAATTTAATTATATAATATACAAATATGCATGTTTTAAAAGAAATAAGTTGTCTAATAAATGAAATTTACTAAAAATTTCCTGAATAAAGTAAATCAGATTTCATCCTCAAATACATATAATTGTAAGAAAAGGTTTTATTCAATTTACAATTAATTACAAAAAAACCTTTTATAAAAAATAATTTTAACAGGTATAAATAGCAAAAAATATCAAAGACATAGAGAAAGACACATACATGTCGTTTACAGAAATGTCACAGTGTGATATTTTTCGAAACACGGCACTGCAAACAGTCCAACATTACAGTCTTTATATTGAAAACGAGTTCCTTTTCGAATGCGTTTTCCATTATCATTATCTTAAGGTTTCATACCACACATTTTCGCGATTTTTTTTTTTTTTTGAACAGTCACTTTCTACATATGAAGGGAAGTGCCTTCCAATTAAGCGGACTACATTTTCAGAAATTTTAGGGAAACAAAGTTTCGAGAACTAGAATCACTACCTCCTTCTTCCATCAATCGTTCTATCAGTTTCATTCGAAAACTAATATGATTTAAAATCCCGCCATTTTTTAAAGATAACGAAGGAATTCCATACAATTTGATTTAACAAATGTCGAAAAATCTTCTTGTAGTATTTTCGTTGTTGATTTCAGGCAACAGGATAGTAAGATAGACACTGATCTGATCTATCTTCACCCTCCATGCTGTTATTATAAAACACCACGGCTTTTGGTTTCAGCTTCAAAGAACCCCCTTCTTAGCTTTCACTTCCATCATGTCAGCGTTATGAAAAGTGAATACTGACGGATACAAATGTCTGTGTTTTAGCCGTGTACATTTTCAGTTAAAATTTACACGTCAGATAAATCGTCAGTAAATCTTTTATGTTCAAAGCTTATCTATCTCGACGTTCAAATATTTGAATACGCAATGAAATGGCAAAGTTTTCGGATTCTACTGGATAATATTTGTTTCATAGTAATAATTTTATGTAAATTTTCTAGTAATTTACTTCTAAAATCTAAGTATTTATTTTCCCTTATTTCTTATACTTTCTATACTTTGATGTTTCACGACTAAATCCTAAATATAAGAAACAACAGTCAAATATCACGAGTGCAGACGGTGCTCGCTGATATTTGAGTCAAAAAAATTACAGCCGCATAAAATGCGACCTCGTTTGAATTATATCTAATGTGCATATTTGGAACTGTTTAGCGTACTCGAATTAACTCAAGTGCACACGTCAAGGGTTTATATTGCATTCTAAGTCAACACGGTGGCTACTGACGAGCGACTACGTAAATTTGAACCGCGGTTAAGTGACGAGGACGATACCTGAGCTGATAACTCCCCTTCCAAACTTCCACATCACACGAACGTGAGGACTTTTGACCTCGACGTGTTTAACGTGCATCAGCTCCTCTTCAACGCTAAACTTCTGTGGTACCAGGGCTCGAACACTGGACACGAGATCATAACCATGACCATCAGGATACCGTGACCGCAAAAGAAAATAGCAAGTTTGAAAGAAATGTAATGGAGAAGTATATTTGAAGAAATAACTTCAAAACTTAACGAAAAACCAAAATATCAAAATTTATTTTAGGAATAATAGTGAATATAACTTCGTACACCTAAAACCACTTTACGCAGTGTATTTTGAAAGTGAACGTTTCCCCTTTTAGAGAAACTTACTATAATTATGCCAAATTCCTTTCGTTTTGCTCTAAGGGGATCCCCGAAACAACGTAATTTTTGATACACAAAATTACTTATGGTTGAATCTAATACAATTCCCTACAAAATGAATGAAAGCCCTATTTTATCATATAAATTGTGTTTGAATAGGGAGATGGTTAGTTAATAAGAACATTTAAAACGTGTCGGCAATCTATGGACCTGTGGCACCTGGTACAATTCTTAGTGGCACTCAGCACTACTCTACAAATATGTCAATTCTTGAGTGGATGGAAGTTGATAATAGACCTTATTTGACAAACATCTTCTGAGTTATGGACATTTATGGAACTACAAAATAATCTGAAAGATAATTCTAAGGATAAATTTACAGCTATTTTGTAAATAATTGAGTGTTATTGCTAGGGGATTAATTGTTGAAAAAGAAAATTGCGTGTACTCTGCTTCCCACTTATGATTCAGCATATCAAAGTAAAAAATCTTTCTAATATGAAAAATATTTCGACTCCGCAAAGAAATTGTTTAACAACTGAATGCTCAGAATCGTGTCACGCATTGTTCCTCTGGTTTTGCGATATGAAAGAAGAGTCGTGAAAGAGTTAATTCGCATTACAATTTTATTTAACTGTAATGAAGGGAATATTTATATTTCACTTCGTCTATTTCTTATTTAAATAAATATGTTGGAAACATACATTTTTATTTTTTATCTTTGTTGAAGAAATAGTAACATTTTTATATTGTTTATTTTTATGTTAATAAATGTATTTTATTGATCCATAATTAATATAAAATAAAACTGTAAATCTAAATTATTTACCTCTTTTCTTTAAATCTGCAAATATTACCGTAATAATCGAAGGATTTCAAAAATTTCCTAGTATGTGGCACTCGTGGCAATGAATTGGAAATTAAGTTCACAATTCATTTTTATTAAAATATATGAAATTTTTACATGAATTATTTTTGTATTTGTTATTTTTATATTCCTTACTGAAAGCAACAAATGGGAGTTCATTACCTGCCAAAAATGCAGAGGCCTGGTTGTTTACTCCACAAGCTGCTACCTTATGCTTACTCTGCCCTACTAAGTAAAAATGCCGTCTTCTGCACGTCAAGATCATGGAATTGCAGATATTGTTTTCCATATATTTTTATATGTTAGTTTTCTAACTTCTACATCAGCCTTTTAATAGTCTACACTCCTGCAAAGAAGTCTGAATTCAAAACTATAAAAACTTCTTATTCCCAACAATGTCATTTATACCTTTATTTTTTATAATCTATGAATGTGTTACACTATTAATTTATTATCGCGACTATTTAATATTAAATACAAAAAAAAAAAAAAACGGAATGAATACGTTTAAAACTGAAATTTAAATTGAATTTTTCAAAAATTGTCATCGATATTCTCATAACTTTTACATATTGTCATTTTAGCATATCACACATCTATCTTCTATGCAAAAATCTATTATAAGTTCATGAAATGGTTCAGCATATTTTTACTCATAACATGCAGTTTTCAACCACATTGTGAGGCCACGGTTTGCCTAATGGTGAAAGTAACGAAATCGTAGCTGGCGTGTCATGAGTTCAACCCCAGCACCACTGAAGATCCGCCGTGTAAGGGAGAGATGCTCAAGCGTTATCCTCGTCACTTGACCATGGTTTAAAATTACGAGGTCCGTCGCCAAGTGAGTGAATATTATCGTCGCACTGTTCAGCTACACGAGGGCTTTTAGTGATGGACCTCGTAATTTTGAAGCTTTGTCAAATGACGAGTGCGACACCTGAGCTGGCACCCTCTCTAACTACCACACCACACCAACGATAGGACATTTCAGCTCTCGATAGATTTAACGTACATCGCTGCCCTACACGGCGGGTCTTTTTTATGGCACTGGGCTCGAACTCGAGACATGCCAGCCATGATTCGATACCTTGACTACCTGTTACCCCGTCCACAGGTCCGTCGCCAAAAGCCCTCAAGTAGTTGAGTAGAGAAGAGAGAGAGTGCGACTTTAATATCCCCCCACTTAAGTAAATTATATGAAATTTAAGGAATACTTGAAAAATATTAGAAGTTGAATATATATATATATATATATATATATATATATATATATATATATATTAAAAATTAATCTAATGATAATTTTAAATATCAAAAGAATTATTAGTATTTATGGTAAATATATGTTTTTCAACTGAGTATGTGAGACACGCATGAATATCTTTTTCGAAATTCCAATGCAGAATTTCAGTGGAGCTAAAACAAAATTCTAGTTTTGCATGGTTAAGATTATAAAAATGTTCAAATTTTAATAACCTTTTCTTCAGTCAACCACTAATGGAACATGAATGATGAGGGATTATGCATAAATATATATATTTTTAACTTGAATTTTAAAAGGATATTTATATTTATTTATATGCGCAAATGTTAACTGTAAATTTGTCAGATGCTTTTAAATACTCTTTATTTGAAGATTCAAGTTCAAAAATATAAACTTGTAGTTAAAGTTCTCTTTGAATGAAATTAATGTTCAGACATTCAAAATTCAAATATAATTTGTTATCTGAACAATACAAAACAAGGGATTCTATGTAAGATGCCCTGAATAGCTGGCTTTAAAATTATGAAAAACTAAAAGATTTAAATAGGGTTTTATTTAACAATGCATAAATTTTTTTTTTTGCAAGTAATGTAATACAGAAGCTTAAAAATTATTCATGTTTAGAAGTGTCCGAATTTTTAAAAAAGATTTTAAATTTTGAACCTTTTTTTCATTTTTTTGACACAGCAAAATAATCATATTTAAAAAATCCCTGAAAGTATTGATTAAAATAAAAAAAAAAATGAAACAGTAAATTATCCTCAATGTTTTAATATATAATTTGAATTTAAATACTACAGATATTTTTTTTTTAAAAACTTAGACATACATTATAAAAACTTAATTCCATTTGAGAATTTTAAGGTAAAGAAAAATGAGAATTCTCAACTCGTTGACTTGCAATTATTTCCGTACAATTTAGGGTTTAAAGAAATTCTTCCCAGTTTTTACGATTGCTACAGGAACCGGTCTCCCCGTGAGCCATAAAACTTCCCCTCAATGCCCATTGTGTCTCCCCGACCGTCTCTAATTATCTTTCAAGATAGTAAACATTTAAAGGGGGAAAATAATTCGGAAAAACACGACTTTACCGTTTTTGAACACATTACTTGAGGAGGAAAAACCAGTTTGGTTCATTTTTGAAGAGAAATGAGTCCCCGGCCTTACGAAAATTCAGTTTGGTCCGTTTTAGAAGCCTCTCTAGTAGGGCGGAAAAATCCGTGCTGTCTGGTTGGAGGGTTAATTACTTTTTACTTCTTGGCAATTTCTTTTCTGTCAACTTTTGACGCTGACAGAGAATGTCGTTTAAACATTGTATCTCAAATTTCATCAAGTTCTACAAAACTTTTCAATGTTAAAACAGCAGTAGTCATACAGAAATGCTTCAATATATCTAAGAATCCCGGAAGTCTCTTACACTTTAAAGTCATATTCATGGGGAGCCCAAACATTGAAATTGAACAAAACTAACTTTTCTTTCAAAAGACACAGGGCAACATAACAACAAAAAATCATATTACTTTAAAAATCGTAACTTAAAATCATATTTTTCCATTGTTTTCACAGGGCAACATAACAACAAAATCATATTACTTTAAAAATCGCAAGTTAGAAACATATTTTTCATTGTTTTCTGGAACATATATAAGTTTTACAGAATTAAGTATTTACAGTTGGAATATTTAAATTTATACACATTTTTCTGTCTCGGAAACTGAAACTTTTCCGGTAAATATTTGCTTTGTACTGACGTTTATGGAGATAACTTTTACGTTTGTTGTTTTCCACAATTATTAAAAAAACATGCGTGCTAATAATTTACTGATATTTTATCAAAAGAAAAAAAGAAAGAAAAAACGCAGATAACTTTTGTTTTGAAACAAAACAGAGTTTTTATCAAATCAAGTTGAATGTAAAAAAAAAAAAAAAAAAAAAAAAAAAACTTCTACTAGATTTAACTTTCAAACACTTTAAAAGGCGCATTTACCTCTTCTTTTAAGTCAAAAGCTTCTTAAAATTATTTATTCTTTTTAAATATATGGTATTTAAATCCTGTTTGAGGAGTTTAAGGGCCTTTAAACGTGGACTTCCGGTTATTTAAAAATATACTTCCGGTTTCCTGCTATTTACTACTTCTTTAATATTTTGATTTCTAAGCATCCTAAAAATAAAATAGGAATATTTTTATAAAGCTAAATAAATGCTATATTCTATAAAATCAAAAATTAACAAAGTGAATTTTTGAAAAAAATTACCCTTTAAACGAATTAGTATATCTTAATTAATATTAATTAAATTTTTTGAGTCGAAATTTGAGAAAACAGGGTTACCTAACTTTAATTATATAAAAATAAACATATGGTGCACAACGCCAGGAAAATTTCTCTCGAAAGCTGGCCGATTTAGTTAAGAACCAATATGGTAGAGCATTGGCCCTTTTCTAATCGTCATATTGATAGTGAATTTTATTATTGCCAAAACATCTTCCTTTTAAGAAAATATCATCTTTATTTATCCTTTTTCCATCTCTTTTGAAACAGATTTACGAGTATTTTTTGTAAACTGAATCTAATTTAATGATTTCACTGTAAGTACGATAAAAATATATTTTGCCAAGCTTAACATTTTCATAATCAGAATAACTTCTAAAAATCATCATCGAAATAGAAATATTATGCAATTGAATACAAATGTATCCTTATATTTAGTAAAGAATCCATAAAAAAACACAACCAACACTTTAATTTTTTTTTTATTTTGCAAATTTCTGGTATGTAATTTTTTATCTTATTCGGCCCATAATTCAGATGCAGAAAACAAGGGACCTTCATCCAGCATTTTATCTGGGGGAAAATGTACGGAAATTTACTAGTAATTTGCTTAGATCAGTCGCCGCTTACTTGAAAGTTAAATGTATACCGAATTAATATGGAAGTACGCATTAGCACGTTATATATTGTCCTAGCGATCAATACCTACCGAACAGAAGGTTGTCACACTTTATGGAAATAACTTTTATAGTTAGTTTTCATAAATAAATACCGTATTTTTATGGCAATCTGCTTGTATCTGATATTCATGATTCTTGACAATAACTCTAGTTTTAATTTTTCATGAAAGTAAACTTTTTCTTAGTACTCTCAAGCAAATTTTACTCCTTTCTTTTGAACGTTTTCTAAAGTCCGTTCAGTGTTCTTTGATGCCATTTTCTTAGGGCTCGTTCTCATAAACTGGAAGCACAAGAAGTCTATGGAGAAGCGTAAGGGGATTTTACATGTACTCCTTTTATGATTATTTATTTATTTATTGCTAAATAAGCGGAAGTTGACTTATACGTGTGACTAGAGGTTTTGTTCATATGAGGCTCAAATTTATCAATGCTCTTTCTATATAATGATGGAATTTCTTTTTTTAAAAATTGGTTCTGAAATATTCTGCTGATTGTTAAGTGAATAAAGTTTTGCCTTACTTGAAAGTTTTTTTTTTTTTTTTTTTTAAATTTGCCGATGTTAGAAAATCATGCAACTATCGTGAATCCTTAAAATCTTAACTGTACACTGATGAAGCCTTTTCAGTTGATCAGTCTCATTCGCTGAGCAATAGAAAGTGTGGATCTTCTTTTATTTCAGTGTCTTAAATATACCCTTGTCGAATCGAGTGTTACCATACATTTCCATTTTTCAATTGGTAAAAGTTTTTTTCTTAATTTTCCACAATTAGTATTTTTAGCAATACGTTTAAAAAAGGAGATTTACTTTATATATAAACATCGTTTTTAACCTTAAATATTTATGAATTATTTTATTTACAATGTCGGGATACATTTTTAGTTTCTACACAATGAATCTTTGAGTTGGTAGATTTTATTTTGGGATCAAAAACATCACTTTTTGATATCTATCTGCAATTGAACAGTCTTAGAGTGAAGTTTCGTGGCCATCTTTTCCCTTTTACTTTCACCTATACATTTTTTCTCTTTCAAATTTACTATGTTATAAATACATTTTATTGAAATGCAATAAACAAGATTTTTACCCTGCTTTATAATTTATTCATACGAATATCTCTCCTTGGAAAGCGTACTTTTGAACCATGAGCGATATATAATTTTTATATAAGAGCATTTTTTTAAAAAAAGACATTTATTTTACATTCCCGTTAAAAGAAAGTATTAGCAGACAATTTATCTTAACATGACCAAGTTTTATTTAAAAATGCAAACTAGAAAAGGAATTACACAATCGTTTACATAAGATGTAAACAATATTCTGCAAACCATTATACGCTCGTTCCATTTTCTAAGTATTTTTGTTCACAGTCAATTTAATTCCATTTAGAAGAGATATTTATATTTGTGCTACTTGTGTTCAAGACTTGATTATTTTGATTACGTTTTGCAAAATTGTGGTTGATTGCTGAGAAGAGGTGTAGTTAGTTTGCGTCTAATGTTGAAAAAGTTATACATTGTTAACTTCTTTTGTGTATTTACTTAGCAGTTTGTATAAATTTTCAGAATGGTGTTAGTTTCACCAGACGTTTCTGAATATTCAGAAGAGATTAAATATTAATAAAAAACAATCTTTCAACCATAGGTAGATGTATTTGCAGACTATATGTAGGAAAGTTAACCTAAAAATTTACGAAAATGTTTCCGTTTACTTACAGCTGATGTTTCGATGGAATCAGTTCATGTATTCAAGTGTTTTGAGCGATATCTTATCCAAGACACCTTCATTTTCATTATTACTCTTGCTGAAAATATTTGTGCATGTACCCAATGATTGTCGTGTAAACAGGAAAATAAAAACAAATGAGTGTCGGAAATTTCAAGGATGTAGGAGGTTGAAATAATGTTCATCAAATCCGGCGTGAAAGCCTTGTGTGATCTTCAACGAATTATTGTTGTGATGAAATAATATCATTTGTGCAATCATCTTAGAAACAATTAATAGTAGAGATATGTACAGATGAATGGTAAAGTACGTGATAATTTTTAATGCATAATAAACGCACTGCTTTCAGAATACAAATATTCCAATTAAAATCAATCTTTAAGTACAATCAGTTACTAAAATACCTACAACTTGACTAAAAGTTGCAAATCTTCTACAGAGGATAAAGTAATGAACGAATGTTCGTAGTATTAACTGAGGAACATTAAAGAGAAAAAAATACAAGCATTTTAAATTCTAGCTTTCGTTGCAAATGCCATTAACAAAAGAATTGCCGTCATACCTGAAACTCTATGGCATAAATAGCGAAAAGGCAAACACGTTTTCTCTTTTTCAAATGCAATGGCATAAGGACATGAATAAAACACAACTGACATCCCTACATAGCATGCATAGCAATGTTACCGGAGAAGATATATTCAAAAAATTGGAAGAAAAAACATTTGCTGAGTGTAACTTGGACTAAACTAACCTCAGTTACATGATCGAGGATAAAAAACAAGTGTTGCCTAAACAAGATCTAAGATTAACAAGTACAGTGGATAAGTAATGAAAAAATTCACAACCTATGATACTTCAAAGCATCCTTTGCAAGGTAAAAATTGAGAACTAAATATGTAACTGTTTTCAGTGGACTGAATCCTATGGCAAAGATAATTAATTAAAAATCACACCGAAGTAACTATTGACAAGTCTTAAATGCGTTGAAAAATGAAGGCACAGAATCGTTTAATTCCCAAAATAGGCAGCATAAAAAGTCTTAGTGAATTGGTTCTGAACAGAGTACTTGAACTAAGAAAGAGCAGCAGACCTCTTGGAAAGAAAAGCAAGCCACAGCTATTTACTGTTTGATGAATATTGACCCTTTCCTGCAAAAAATTTCTTAGCTGTCTGATAAAAGAAAATTTTCCTTTACTGCAGACATAACTAGACGTTCAAATTTTCTGTGAGAGAAAATACAAGGAGAGAAAATCTAGTTTTTGATTTCTACACCAACCTAAAAGACTACAAGTTTTAAATTACCTTATTTTCGGAACAAGTTCAGAACATCTTTTTGACAATCTTTTGGCAGAGTTAGTTTTTCATGGTTGAACAAAAGCAGATGAATTCCCCATGTATTTTGATATTTTAGTCATCAGTTACCTCCATCTGGAGTTTAGGAGATGTTATCTGGCATCTAATTTGGGTTTAAAGAAAGAAGTTAGAAGGCTTCAAATCTCATTTGAAGAAGATGTGGCAAGTTGCCTAGATGAAATTTAGTTAGCGGTCAATGAGTTATACGCGAAAAACCCCTCCTTTAAGAAAACATCAAAGTACAAGCGGGCGTTTTCCATTTTATATAGAACGAATACGTTCCCCATGTCGAGATTTTTGCTTCAAGGTAACTTTTCAACGCACTTGTAAGGAAAAACAAATTTATAAGAATGAAATACAGGCAGAACAATTTGAGAACTATCTGATGATAATCTCTTGTTAATGTTGACATTTTTGACATCAGATCTGTAGCCACAAATGTTTTCCGTTTTCAGGTCAACGAAAGAATTTATAATCCTTCTCAAAAATGCAGATGCTCATGTATACTGCATCAATGTGTTAACAGATTATAATTAAATAAAATAATATTTAATAAGTAATTAAAATAAACATTTATTTTTATTTTCATATTTAATTGGTTCTTGAATATGTACCATCTCCAGACTGCTGTTAGGAAGCTAATGCAGTTGTAGGGCTTAAGATTTTGAAGACTCCTCGATTAGACCATGACTAATATTTTATTCCTTTACAGAAATATTTCTATTATACATTATTAATTAATTGTTTTAAAAAAACGCATTAATTTTTATTTAAATTTCCCACATGCTTTTGCACGTTCGAGCCTCAGTTTCGTGTGCTTCTTTTGAAAATTTTTATTTTTGTTTATTCTTCTAATTAAGTATATCTGGATCTTTCCTTTCAATCAAATACTTAAAGCCTGTATGATTTAAATGTTTTTAAAATGTTATTTGAAATTGCTTTTAAGCATTTAAAGGTTTTTTTCCTTTTATGCTCTGCTGTTTTGATTGTGGCAACATTCGGTTTCTTAATCAATCCCGTGTTGCGTTTCCTTGGACACGTGAAAAATATAATTCGTGTATTTCAATTTTTAATTTCCTATTTTCGGTGTATGGATTTCTATTTTTAAATGACATTTTTATTTCAAAATATCTCAATTAATTGTGTTAATTTATTATTATATTTAATCTAATTCATATTTCTAGAACTCATATTATAATATTTTTTTTAAAAAAACTTAACTAGCAAATGTGGTGCTTAAAAATATTTAATTTTTAATCTTTTTTTAACATTACAGTCTTAGTTTCTAAGGATAATTGTTGTTTTTAATGCGCCTCTTTTTTTTTGACTTCCACTCAATTTTTATATTCCTTTTTATTGTACAGATTTTATAGGTTTATGGTGATTTAAATATGACATATATATATATATATATATATATATATATATATATATATATATATATATATATATATATATATATATATATATATTATGCCTGTATATGTGTTTCCGAAACAAATCTGCTAAATTTTGACTTTCTGAATTTTTTCCAGTGTACATGATTCATTTTAAATTGGTTCAGATAAATAATTCATAAAAATTCCACTGTAATATATGCAAATACTTATTTTATTTCACAATCTAAAATGGATATTTTCGTAGGTTTAAAAATTTTAACAAATTTAAAAATGATATCTGGTAAGATTCCTAGTATTAAGTTTTATGTTCATTACAAGATTCCAAAAGTGAGTCCACTTGCAACTCCATTTGCAAGACTTGCAGCATCGTCAAAAACACCTATGGGGAAAAATCTAGCCATGGTAAAAATATTCAGAATAATTATTTTGAGCAAGTTTAATTTCAGAAACGCGATAGAGTTTTTAATATCATAAATGATTAATGCGGACATAGGAAAGTGGTCTCTTTTAGACATAGCTGAATTATTCCATTTATTTTCTAGTCATAGTTGAAATTTTAAGTTTAAATCTTCCCCTACACATATATTTATATATAAAAATCTTCTGTGCGTGTGTTTGTCACTAAACTCCTCCTAAGCGTCTGAACCGATTTCGATGAAATTTTTTGTGTGGGTTCAAGAATTTCGAGAATGGTTTAGATTCACAATTCGGTCCGATAACGCAATTAGTTAAGAATATATTAATTAAAAACATTCAAAAAAAAACTCAACATTCACCTTCATTGTTGTAACAACGCTATTGTTATAAAATAAAATTTCCTTTCAACTGAATGCTTTACACGTGAGAAAAAAACCTTTTTCAAATTTTGACATAAATCGCCACAAGGGTCGCTAAGTCGCCAACGTGGCTGTATTTGTAATTTTCTAAATAATTATTTTTAATCAATTAATTTTTTTAATTATAATTAAAAAAAGTTATTGTATTGTCATCCAAAATAATTATGTACATTACATTTCAGCTCAATTGAGCGCTTTAAAATGTATTTTATTAACCATTGAAAATTCCACCAAGATAAATAAATAAATAAACAAACAAACAAATAAAATATGTATAGAGATCGTGAGCTAATAGAAGGAATTGAAAAAGACGTAAGTTGGCTTCGAAAATTGTTTTTTCAGCCAAACTGGCCAAACCCGGTCTTTATTGTTACGAAAATGCAGATGATTCACGCTTTTTAGCGTTTTTAATTAATATATTTTCAAATAAACTTTATATATGCAATTCTTCTGTGCGTGTGTATGTAACTGAACTCCTCCTAAACGGCTGGAACGATTTTTTGATGAAAAGTTGTCTGTTCCAGTGGACTCGAGAATGGTTTAGATTTATAATTCGGTTTAGAAATGTTTATTTAATTAATTCTTTATTTATAAATTGTTGATCTTGGAATGTTTTACATTGGATCCGGCAGACTGCACAAGGATCGCAGTATCAAATATATATATATATATATATATATATATATTCAAAAATATTTTATTTTCAATTTAAGATGTGTGTACAGGACAACATCTGTCGGGTCCTCTAGTATATATATATATACATAACGAGAAGGTGAGAGTTAAGGGAATTAAAATCTTGGAATTAGCATGCAGTTAACTATAATTAGTACAAACATATTTTAAAAGTATACATATTATTTTTTTGAAAACTGTTCGAGAGTTTAAATTGTGGAATAGCTTCCAGTTTCTTTGTTTTAATGAATAATTACAATACCATTGAAATATTAAATAAAATAATTTTATTTTAGCTTTTAAAACGAACTTTCTATATTTTTCCAAAGGTTTTTTCATCTATGTTAATAAAATTATAGCAAAGAGAAAAAAAATCTTATTAACTGTATGTATTTGGTATAAGTTTACGTGCACATTTTAAGTATATTTGTTTTTAGACAGTTTAACTTCAAGTTATTACAAGTTCTCGTGTTGACCCTAGAAAGAACTCGGATTATATAAAATGTAGGTCAAAAAGGTAGAAAAAATGCCTAGTCTGTCGTCTTTCCTCTTTCAAATATATATATTTGAGTTGAATAAAAATTTATTTGATTATGCTTTGCACTATTCCACTACTTTTATATTATATGCATTTGTCTTTACATTAAAAGGAGATAAGTACAAACGTTTATCAATAAATCTTTGAAAAAACATTTAATTTTAATAGTAAATAGAAAAACCAATAAAAATAATGAATGTTTAAAATTTTTGGCATTTCTCAAATATAGAGAAAATTGTCAACAATATATTCTTTCTCGAATGAAAGTTGTTTTTTTACATCTCGTGAAAAAAGAGCGTTTAGATTAAATACACAACACACTTCTAGTATCGTAATTATCAACAAATGATTTGCAACAAGTTCTTGGTAACCGGATGATAATTTTTTTATTTATTATAAATTTAATAAACTTTGACAAAGGTAATTAATATTTATTAATTGCTTTAGTTTTTATATATGTCTATGTATTATACATACATGCATATCGACGTGCGATTAGCCCAATTAAAGGGTAATGTCCCAAAAAAATAAACTTAAATTTAATAAAAGACCCTTTTTATTCTCTAATCCAGTCTTTCAATTGTTATTCTTTTTTTAAAAAAATTCCTTTATGCAGTTAGTAATATTACGAATACAATATATATTGAATATTATATATATATATATATATATATATATATATATATATATATATACATACATACATATATATATATATAGACAAAACAAAGAAGAACGTTATTCATTCCGAAAGAAATGAGCAGTGGTGGAAAGGAAATAGCTGAGTCATTTTACACATTAAGATTGTCTTTTAATTATATTACCTTTGATGCATTTCAAAAAACTGGAACTATTAAATATACAATATTACAAGAAAAACTCAATGCTTATTAATCCGAATCTAATACAGAGTTATGTTATACAGCCGAAAAAATTTCTATTCATTGTTGATTATTCCCTGTTATCAAACAAATTTAATCAAGAAATATGTGAAAAATTAGAAAATGACTTACTTCAACCTCCGTGGTGTGATGTTATTGTGATGAGGATGTCCTGTAGAAAATGAAAGAAAATTACACAATAACACACACACTTAGTGATTACATTGCATAACTATTCAGACTGATTAGCAAAAAATAATAATTTATGTTTATGAATGCAGATTTTTCAGAGAAATAATTATTAAATGTATTATTAGAAATTCTTTTAATTTTCTTACCCTTAACTCTGTAATCTGTAAAAAATGTTATTATATTAGATTCAACAATACAATTAACTTTTCCATTCCTATCACAACAGATCTAAAACTAAACTAAATTTACCAGGAATATAAGCCAACGATTTTTTTAAATGACAGAATTTTAAATTAAAGTTTGTTTTCATTCATTATTAGTGTATCTGATGTGAATGACCGAAAGCAAGTATATTTTATTCTTATTTTGAGTATTTCTCTTTCCTACAAAGTTTTAATTAAACCCAATTTTATTGAATATTTTAATCGAAATTTTGGTAATCTTTGGTAAGCTTCGGTAATTTTACTTCGAGCTGTGTGTATGTAAGGTGTTGAACTTTTTAATCATTCTTTTTTAATATATATAATGAATATAATGTAATGATATTTAATTATATTCTGAATTAAAATAATTTCTTTAAAATCCTGTAAAAATATAATATTAGTCTATTCCATTTTTGTTAATTATCTGCATAAAATCTATCTGTATAATTATTTTAATTATTCTTTTTAATATGTATATTTAATATAAACTAATGATACTTAATTTAAATTAATTTTTGAAAATAAGTTTTAATTTTTCCTTAAAACTCCTAATACTTTACTTCGAAACTTTTACATCGAGCTGTATTTATGTACAATTTGAAAAACATTTCAATTATATTCTTTTCTACTAAGTATAATGAATATAATATAAAATTCTATTCTGAATTAAATTAAATTTGGAGAAAAGTTTTTAACTTCTGTACAAAATATGATATTAAACTCTAATTCATTTTAGTTAAATATCTGCATAAACTCTATAGTAGCAAACATTTTTTTTCTAAATCGGGGATTAATTGCTTTACTTTGCATCTAGTAACGGTACATATACATACCATTCAATTTTAACTTACATAGAATAATCCCTTTTACGAATATTCTGACTATATTTAGCAGGAACACTTTTATTTCCACTCTTTCAGGAAATATTTCAGCACAGGCTCTACAATGAGTATTTTATGAGGAAGGCAAATAGTTTTAAAACTGAATTTGTGTTTGCAGCTGCTATTTCGATCGGATCATCAAGGTTGTCACTTTAGTTCTCCAAACGTAGTTAAAGTCAACAAGTAAGTATCTTATTTTTTTATATGTCAGTTACGAGCTTAATAAAAGATTGGACAATTTGATTTAAGTGAACAGTGTATATAACGGATTTTATAGTTGAATAACTTTTTGGTGCTTGAAAGTACCGCCAGCACACTGGTTGTTTGAAAAGGCGCTTATTGATTACTTTTCGTCCGTGTAATTTATAATTTGTTTCGTTGTGTTGTATCGTCATAACTAAAATTTTGCAGAACTATGCCTTTTGATATTTCTTTTTAGCTTAAATTTATTATTTAATTATTTATTTAAATTCCAAATAAACTTTTAAATCTGAATCTGAACTTACATTTTCTACCTGACAGATAAATGATACATCTATTCTATATTCAAAAGTGAACATTTGAATTCTTTGTTATTTAAAGTATCCGCGACTCCGTTTGGAACCGTGATTTTAAAAAAGCGCATAAATCGATAATTTTCGAGATATTTATTGTTACTCAGATTAGAATACATGCATAAAATTCTTTTAAGAACATTTTGACAAAAACACTTATTTAAATACAATATTCTGGCAAAAAATTAACTTAGAATAATCTTTTTTCCAAATGTTCTCCTTTTTTGAAAATTAGGTCTATTATAATAATATTTTACCTGTATATAGCTCAGACCCTCTACAGAGGCTCAACAAAAGGTTTTGAAAAATTCACATTATTTTCAGAGTTATCACCATTTGAAATAAGTATTGGCCTTTTTTTCTTAAAATTGCTCCTCACTGTTGTCGTAAAATATGAATAAGCCCACTTCTAAGTTATATATTTTTAAAAATTATAGTTGAGCCTCTGTATAGAGGTCTGAGCTATATACAAGGCAAAATATTATTTTAATAGAACCATTTTTCACAAAAGGAGAACATTTGCAAAAAAAAAAAAAAAAAAAAAAAAAAGATTATTCTAAAATATTTTTTTGACAAAATATTGTATTTAAATAAATATTTTTCTTCAAAATGTCCCTAAATCACTTTTATGCATATATTCTAATCTAAATGACATTAAATATCATGAAAATTATCCATTTATGTGCTTTTGCGAAATCACTGTTAGGAACGTAGTCGGATACCCCTTAACTGAGATCTAACAATAACAATAGGTTTTAACCCTCTCTTTGCGTAAATATTTTATAAATTAGTTTCAAAAATTGCGTATTATTTTACTACGTATTTTAAATCTACATTTTTATTTTGCATTTTAGATTAAAAATATACATTTTTTTTGTATAAGAGTTTTTATTTTTAAACACAGAATTGAATCATAAAAATATGAACAAAAAACCATAAATGGAAACATAAACAGAAACTGCATGGGTTGCGCAACTATAGAGTTGGAAGAAATGCATACCCGCTTAAATCAAGGGTTGCGCAAAGTTTGCTACATCTGTTACCCGTGGAAATTACGTGATGTCCAACGAGATGTTTAAAATGCTATAATGTTTTTCCTCTTCTAATAATGACTATGAAAAACAAAAACTCCATCTTCAGGAGGCTATGGGTTATTACTGTAACTTCTATCTGAATGGGGAACTAACAGAACTTCAAATGAAGAAGTCCCAGCAAACAAACTTCTGCGACTTTCTTCAGATTCTATAAAGGACAATCAAGGGGCTGAACAAGAACCAGAGTGCAGTGGTTCATGTTCAATAAACACAGTATTTCCTACCATAGGATGTAGAACAGGGGTCGGCAGCCTATGGCACGCTTGCCACATGTGACATAATGTACAAGTATCAGTGGCTCTCTGTACTCTTAACAAATGTGTCAATGTTGAGGGAATGGAAGTTGATAAATTTTTAGTGGACCTGACTTGACAAACAACTTCAGAATTATAGACACTTACGGAACTACGAAAAAAAAAACTCTAAAGATAAATAATTCTAATATAAGAGATAGATAACTGAAAAAAAAGATAGAGATTGATAACTCTAAAGGTAGAGATCTGAAAAATAACTCTAAAGATAAACTTACAGGTATTTTGCAAGATATTGAATGCCAATGTTGGGGAAATTTAATTGATTGAAGAGAGAAAATTGCATGTACTCTGCTTTTCTGTTTTTGTTCAACATATCTGCAGAGTGTTTTTTTTCCAGGTATAGAAGTTTAAGTTGGCGTTACTTTCCAAAATGGCGACCGATTTAACAGCTGTCAAGTGATTTATTCCCAGTTTGGTTTGGCAATTCGTCATGAATAGACTCACGCCTGAATAACGCTTTCAAATTGTGCAATTTTATTTCGAAAATAATGGCCCATTTTCATAAGCGAATTTTGTTTAGCGATGAAGCACACTTCTGGTCGAATGGCTACGTCAACAAACAAAACTGCCACATTTGGAGTGAAGTTAATCCACAAGTGTATGTCGAAACACCGTTACATCCAGAAAAACTGACTGTTTGGTGCGCTTTATGGGCTGGTGGAATCTTTCTTCAAAAACGATGAAGGCCACAACGTTACAGTCAATGGTGATCGGTATAGAGCCATGATTACTAACTTTTTCTTTCCTGAATTGAACAATCATGATGTCCAGGAGCTGTGGTTCCAACAAGACGGCGCAACATGTCACACAGTTTGTGCCACAATCGATTTATTGAAAGACACGTTTGGTGACTGCCTAATTTCACGTTTTGGACCTGTGAATTGGCCTCCAAGTTCTTGTGATTTAACACCGCTAGACTAATTTTGTGGAGCTATGTAAAGCCATTGGTGTATGCGGATAAGCCACAAACGCTTGACCATTTGGAAGACAACATTCGCCGTGTTATTGCCGATATACGGCCACAAATGTTGGAAAAAGTCATCGAAAATTGGACGTCCAGTTTGGACTACATCCGAGTTAGCCGTGGCAGTCCTATGCCAGAAATCATATTTAAAATGTAATGCCACAAGATTATCTTTCGAATAAAAAAAAATCATGTCAATCGAATAATACATCGTTGTTTTATTGCAATTTAAAGTTCTATACCTCTAAAAAAACACCCTTTATAAGTAAAAAGTTTTTCCTCATCTAAACAATATTTAGAATACACAAAGGAAATATTTAACAACGGAATGCTCAAGTTACAAACTGTATCCCTGATTTTGCGATATGAAATTTGAGAGGTGCACGCACTGAGTGCGCATGAAAAATTTTATTTATCTATTTATTCATGTATAGAGAAGAAAAATACTTATATTCTACTTCTATTTTTTTATCTTTTAATATTTATTATGTTCAATTTAATTTTTTTTCATTTTTGTTGAAGAAAAAGATATATTTCATTCTGTTTATTTTTATATTAAGAAATATCTTTAAAAGATGCAAAATTAATGTATGATAAAATTCTAAATCTGTATTTTTGACCTCTTTTCTGTACCTCTGCATGCATTATTGTGGAAATCGAATTGTTTCAAAAATGTCCTACAGTGTAGCCTGGGGAATTACATTGGTAAATGGATTTGGCACACTACATCTGAAGGTTCGCCGACTTCTCTGATGTATAATATTAAAAGAACTTTCAATCGAAATATCACTCTAACTATATATACAACGTGTAATGTATATTTGTATTGTAAGGAAAAGAGAAAATGTTTCTTTGAATATCATAAAAATAAATTTACGTTTAAAGCCAACTTTTATGTGTAAAACAAAGTAAATAATTTCTTACAGTTTTCGAGAAAAAAATTGTGTGCTGCAAAATATTAGTGTTCTCTTGTTATGTACCATTTTTAAGAGCTAAAACACTGTAAAAACGTCATACGGACGTTTTGTATTCCGAGAATATTTTAGACCTTTATGTACCGATGGTAGTTTTAAGTACCAATTTAATAAATTACTTTTAACGGATACAATTTCATAAAGTGAAGTATTTTATTTATTAATATCCCTTAATTTTCAATGCAATGACTAAAAAAATATTATTGCACTAGAAAAAAATGCAGTTAATAATAATTCGGTAGATAAAGGGTAAAAAAAAATTTTTTTACTAAGAAGTATTTGGGAAATTATTGTAATGTAATTAATTATAAAAATTCCTTCAATACTTACGGTGCTCACCCGCCATAACTGAAAGAAAAAATAATTATTGTAATGAAAAAATATTTAATATAATTTACGAAAAATTAATTCAAGTTTTAAAAGAATTCTTTTTAAAACTGTAGATCTGAACCAAAGTGAAATATTTTTGTTTCCTACTTTTGAGCTCAGATTAAATGTGCGGAAGAAAGCTATTTACCTCATATTTTCGAAAAAATTGTAGCAAAATGCTTATGAGATAGTTGAGTCTTTTTAAGAAAATCAGAATATATATGCCTATATCAGAAAGGTCCCTGAAAACCTTATATACAAGAATAGTTTCCTTTCTGAGCTTAGTCAAAGAAAAATGGCATAAAGGGAAAAAAATCTAATTGAAAAAAATCATGGATTCTGAGATTATGTATCTTTTCCCTGTGTATGTTAAGATTTTCAAGACTCTATTTTGCTTTAACCATTCTTTTTCTTAGCATAGCTTTGCTTTTACGTAATAATACGGATTTAAATACCTGTACATATGCATATACATACGTATATAAACATAAATGGATTGTCTTCAGTCTTCTATAGTTATGCTGAATTTGACAGAAAAATGGTTGTTAAAAATTCAGTATTAATATCGAAACATTTGATTGATGTAAGCCAGTGGTCCCCCACACCCTGTCGCGAGTCGGCCATTGGATCCAAAACTACTGGGTCGCCCAAGGAACATTAAATTATTTCGATTTTATTTACTGTGGTGTGTAGCTCTCGGGTTTATGCTACTTTACATGGATAAGAGATAAACCAAGAACAGCTAGAAACCACCTAAAACAGTACCAATATCGCACATGCGCAAAATAGCATACAGTTGTCGTATTTTGATTTCCTACAATGAATGTCCACATTTCCTCCTCTTGGTAATTTGCAGTAAAATTATCAAACGTTGAAAATCTTTTACAAAATGTTGAGAATTACTAATATAAACGATTGGCAATAATACATCGATTTTTTAATTGCGACATTGTTGCATACTTCTAGAAATTCAAAAATTAACCTGATATCTCCATTGGTGGGAAGACGAAAAAAAATTGCAACGAGAGATAATAAACTTTCTTCATTGGTCTGACATTTTAAATTGAGAGTTATATTCTTGATGATGTTATTTTTTATTATATTTTTCATCAGTCATTATTATTGTTATCGATGCTCCAAAAAATATTTCTTCGTTTGTATTTGATCTGAATAAAATATACATCAGTGAATATAAAGTTAAGAAAAAATCTCTGCTAACTTTTTGAGGCGTATATAAGCCCAAAATTTCTTTCATTAATTCTTTACAGATATATAACACGGAAAGACACCAAATAAGTTTTATTATTAATCATGAACTGGTAATCATGAAACTCAAGTTTAAAGGATGTGTTAGATTAAGAATCGTGATATGTATAAACGACAGCGCATACAACCTCAAGATGCATAAGCAAATTTACGTTGTTTGATGTCTTACGAAGATTGTGCGTGTTATTATAAAAGTTTTTTCTCAGAAATTCTGTTTGGTTTTTGCCATAATTAAAAGCAAAATGTCAGCAAGACATCATTTGAGTTTCAGTACTGTAGCTGCTGCAATGGGTGTATCAAATAGTGTCAAATCGCAATTAAAGAAGACCGCCGACGGTGGAAATACTTTATAAAAGAATGCTGGAAGTCATGGTAGGAACACCACATCTTTATAGGATCTCTATGTGGCATTCGTGGCAAAAAAAGAACAGAGACCAATCCTGGTCAGATACCTGCATACCTTGCAACCGTTGCCGGTGCGGCTCTTTCAGGAAGAACCGTCTAACGGCGATTGAATCAAGTTGGTTTATGTGCACGGAAGCCTGTTCGTTGCATCCCACTTCAACCACGCCATCGTCGAGAGAGATTACACTGGTGCTAGGATGATATTGGTTGTGATCAACAAAATTGGTCTAAAGTGATGTTCTTCAACGAATCTGATTTCAGTGTGACTAGCGATTTTGGGCATCAATTAATGTTGAAAGAGTATGGAATACGTTATGCACAAACGTTTGTTTGTGAAAGTGATTGAAACGCTCCAGGCGGGATAATGTGGTCAGGCATCATGCACAATGGCATGATGGCCATGATGTGAAACTGTGGCAGGACACAGTTTCACATCTTTGAGCTAGGATGCGTTGCATCAAAACGGTATTGCAGAGAGATTATTCTGAATCATGTTGTATTTTTAGGGGTGTTGTCAGACTCTTTGATTATGAACGACAATGTGTAGTCACACAGACACGTTGAGGTTTTCGACGAACTGCAAAATGAAAATATTCTACATATGCAATGACCAGCTTGCACTCCCGACCTAAATCCTGTTGAACATGCCGGGGATGCTCTTGGCAGACGTTTCGCACTAATAACCATCCCTTCCTCATACAGTTCAAGAGCTAAAACCCGCCTTGAAACAGGAGTAGGACTATATCCAAAAAATACTCCACAACAATTTAGTGAAGAGTATAGAGAACAGATGTAAAATTTACTTGAGGGTCTGTGGTCAGCACACATCTTACTAAAATACTCATGTCTGATTCGTTCTGACCTTAAGATCAACTTGTTGAGGCTTTTTGGAAATCTACCAAGGAACATTTTTTTTTTACTTTTTTATTTTTTTAGTTCTTTGATGTCGTGATATCTGTACCATTTTGCTCTATAATAAATGCAACTAGTGCAGTTTCATTTTTCCAATTATTGTCTATTATTTATTTTTCCAAAAAACGTAACTGTTCCTTAGTAATTACCAAGTTGTGTGCATTACTACTTCTATTCATTAAAGGAGATATTCTAGTATTTTAAAGAAGAAATATGTTACAAACACTTAATTCTATTATTATATCGTTATTCTTGTTAGTAAAGATCTCATAGGCAATATTTTATAATTATATACTTGAAATATTTTAAAGATATTTTTTGAAATAAAATTTGAGAACTCTATGTGTTTTAGTACAGAGAAAACAAACTAAAGAACAATTGAGTAGATGGAAAATTTACCCATCTCAAAGACAGCTGCTAACAGAACCAGAAAAAAATATTCCTTTCATTGTAAAAGTATTAAGGATTATCAATATCTTTAAGTGTGCAGATTCTAAAGATCTAAGTCTTTATAAATAAAAAATTTAAAAGGTGTAATTTTATGACGTATATATAAAATAAAATATGATGCACAAACTTTTAACTATTTGGAAAACATTGATGGTTAAATTCAAACGTAATACAAAAATAAATAAATAAAAATTTCAAAGAATACTCTTTGAGAAAAATAGAATAATAAATCCTTTAATTTTTATGATACTTCAAGAAAATCAACTTTATTAAAGTTATCTTTTCTTATTTAAACCTGAACAAATAATTGAAACATTTACTGTGGTGAACAGTATATAAAATCGTGTATTTTCCTCATAAAAATTTGAAGTTTAATCTTCTGAAATAACTAAATATGTTTTTAAGAAGTTCTTTATCGATACAGTTAAAAAAGTAAACTGTTTTTTGTCAATAACTATTCACCAGCTCTATAATAGCTATTTTTAAACGGAAGCCATTGATATTCAGCGCATATATACGTTGTTCTGCGTAATGGTAAATTACTACTCTATTAAAGAGAAAGAGAAATTTGAACTATCGAACTTGTTGTCCTTTGAAACTTAACGCATCCAACAGAAAATATATTTCAAGAATTAGATCTAGGAAGGTGTTCTTCTTTACCTTTATGTAATGTTTTATCACTACCACTCATACTTAAGCATGTATCGAAAATATTTTTTCCGTGTATACTAGTTTTAAATATCGAACGTAAACATCATTCGAGCTTTCTTACTAAGCTTTTGTTTACTCTAAGCGATTAACATTCATTATTTTTTTTACAGTACCACACATTAATTTTTATCAATAATTCATTTTTAAATTTTATATCAACTGATCAATAAATATTGTGTTGATTATGAATTATTATTTTTTTCGTATGTATCTCAAAAGTTCATGCGTTTCACATGACATTGGTATCTATTATACGGCAGCTATTTAACGAGAGTTACCTTTTAGTCTTTTTAGCCGTATAAAAATACCGTACAATGAGCGCGTGTGTGTTTCATACAAACCTTTTTTTAATGAATTTTAACGAACTTTTACCAATTAATTTCGGAGAAATGATTCAAGATATTCATGGAAAATATTCAGACTATTATTTTTTCTAACTTTTTATCACATAAAATCTTTTTCTCGTTTCACATAAGGTAAATAAATTTAAGCATCTGAAAAACTCATAGATAGATTTTATTAGAAATACATCTTCCTCTAGGGTATATAGTCATCTACAATAGACAGAGAATATGTATTTCAACTTGTAGAATTTATTGGTCACAAAAATTTGCATAAACACTTCCTAATATTCGTTTAGTATTTCACATATATATGTAATTTTTTTAAAGGATTTCTACCTTGTTGGATTTTCTATTATTGCCCAAATAGTCCAATCCATACAATCAATAAATTTTATACTTTCTGAAAATTCATTCAATATTAATATTATATTTCATATATTTAGTGAAAGCTATATTTACATGAATAAATATTCAGTGAAAAGATTCCAAATCCGTCTTAAACTTGGAAATTCATTTTAGATTTTGTCATACCATTTTATTGCCAACGATATCCAGTGTTGGTTCATTAAGAAGGTTTCGTCCACAACATTTGGGATATTTTACGGCAGCCATCTTTTTCTTTTCTTAAAAAAAAAACCTTTCAAGAAATTCGTTTTTCTCCCTCAAGTCTACAAAGTACCCTTTTTCAAAAAAAATATATTGAGACAGAAAGATTAAAAACAATTTATGAAGTTTGAACTTTTGAAGTTGGGAGACATAATTTTGAAGTTCAATTGGGAGTATATGTAAACAATTTCAATGCATTATCTTAAATAAAAAAATCCAATACGGATTAGAAAAAAAATTACTTTCAAAAATAAAAGTCTGAGAAAAATGAAGTTAAAATATAATGCATAAAAAACTGTAGAGAAAAATGAATTTAAAATATATAATGCCCTTAAAGCTCTAGTTATTTAGTACATTATTTTCCAATGTATATGTTTTACAAAGAGCACTATTTTAACCAAATATGACAAAAAACATTTTTTTATTTAAATTTCAAAATATATGTTTGCATAATATTGATAGAAATTGTCTCGACGAAAGATTAGTCAACTTAATCCTAATTAAATATTTTCACAAAAGTTTTGTAATACAAAGAATTTTTAGTACACATTACTGTTTTTTTTCCTTTTTGGCTGTATTTATAAAGCAAAGTAATACTTGAGCATCGGTAAAAGTACAATATTAAGTATTCTGTGACAAAATAAAAATAAGAACGAAAAGATGACTTTTCTATGAGATAATTCAATAAATAGTACAAGAGTCAGTTTTAATTTTATTTTTGTGTTGTGTGCTAAAGCACTGTAAAGTTTCAATTTTTTTTTAAAAAAATATAATTTGGGAATACTGTTTATAACATCAAAACTTATTACAATACACATTTATCAATCAAAATCTGTGAAGAAAGAGTAAAAAATAATCATTCAGTAAAATTTAATTATACATATATATTAATTTTCTTCAAAACGCAATTAAGGGATTGTTCTGACAAAACTACAGCTGCTTTGTTCATTAGCTTTACATTTTTTTCTACCAATGAATCATTATACTTATCTTCAAATACGTGAACAAATAAAAAAGATCAATTTATATAAATTCACTCAGTAGTTTGCAAAAACTTTAACAACTACTTTAAATAGAGTCTTTAAAAGTTGATAAATATAAATACCTAAAAAATTTCGTACACAAAAAGAAAAACAATTATAATATCTAAAATGATATTATAAGCTCATATAAGCTTTTGCAGTAATGTTATATGAAATTGTTATTATTTACAAATGATGTATTTCACATGCTATATTTTACAATTGCAAGATCGATGATTGATATTAAATATATTTCGACAAAGAACATACCCTGCACCAAAGCAGTAGATGATTTTTTTTCTTATTGTTAATTAAATCCTTTGTGTAGGAATGGGAAAACATTCGCTACATTCTACATAATGTTTTCTTAAATTTAACTAGCTGAATAAATATACCAATGTTATGTACATTTATATCTTCTCACCTTACGTAGACATGCTTTTACAGGTCCTGTTAAAATTTGTTTAAAATGATCATTTTGTGGAATTCTATTGCTTCCTTACACATAAAATCGAGATGAAAAGTGTATATATAAATTGAAATTAATCTTTTGTGGTTATATATATATATATATATATATATATATATATATATATATATTTAAAGAGTGTTTTTTTTCAGGTATAGAAGTTTAAGTTGGCATTACTTTCCAAGATGGCGACCGATTTAACAGCTGTCAAGTGATTTTTTCTCAGTTTGGTTTGGCGATTCATCAAAACGATCATCAAGCAAGGCCGTCGTCGTAGATTTGTCGAATGGGCCCGAAACGAGATTGCCGTTGTTCCCGATTTTCATAAGCGAATATTGTTTAGCGATGAAGCGCACTTCTGGTTGAATGGCTACGTCAACAAACAAAACTGCCGCATTTGGAGTGAAGCTAATCCACAAGTGTATGTCGAAACACCGCTACATCTAGAAAAACTGACTGTTTGGTGCGCTTTATGGGCTGGCAGAATCCTTCTTCAAAAACGATGAAGGCCACAACGTTACAGTCAATGGTGATTGGTATAGAGCCATGATTACAAACTTTTTCATTCCTGAATTGAACAATCATGATGTCCAGGAGCTGTGGTTCCAACTAGACGGTGCAGCATGTCACACAGCTCGTGCCACAATCGATTTATTGAAAGACACGTTTGGTGACCGCCTAATTTCACGTTTTGGACCTGTGAATTGGCCTCCAAGATCTTGTGATTTAACACCGCTAGACTATTTTCTGTGGGGCGATGTAAAGTCATTGATCTATGCGGATAAGCCACAAACGCCTGACCATTTGGAAGACAACATTCGCCGTGTTATTGCCGATATACGGCGACAAATGTTGGAAAAAGTCATCGAAAAGTGGACGTCCAGATTGGACTACATCCGAGCCAGCCGTGGCAGTCATTTGCCAGAAATCATATTTAAAATGTAATGCCACAAGATTATCTTTCGAATAAAAAAATTCATGTCAATCGAATAATACTTCGTTGTTTTATTGCAATTTAAAGTTCTTTACCTCTAAAAAAACACCCTTTATATATAATATATACATAACCACAAAAGATTAATTTACACTCAGTTATATATATATATATATATATATATATATATATATATATATATATATATATATAAATATATATATAAATATAATTGAGTGTAAATTGACGAAGAATATAAAAAGAAAAAAAAAAACGTGATATGCTTTGAACGATCAGATAAAATTTTGCCTTTTCTAATTTTTCTGTAAAAATATATTTACTATTTCATCTACTGCACCAGCGGATTGGTATTTCTACATTTTCAGACCAAGTACATTCCCTAGGAGTTCGTATCACTTTTTAATAATAGGCGATTCCAATTGCCGAAATTAATTTTGACACCCATTTTCCTCCACAAAGGGAGGCACCTGAGCTATACCTTTGTGAAATGTGTACTTAGGAATTTAATTTTCAAGAGAACCTCTAAGCCAAACGGACACTCAAGGGATTTTTTACTTGCCACATACTCATACAACATGGAAGTTGTTGATTTTCTGCATGAGGAAAATCCACCTACTTAGTCCGGGGTCCAACGCGCAACCTTGTGTGCAGAAAGCCAGCGACAAACCAACCACACCACCCAGTCGGTGAAACGTATAAAAATATTTTATATGCAGAAAAATAAAAAATCGTTAAGTCTCTAAGTTTATTTATTCGTATTTCTTCAAAATTTTTCTATGTCATTCATCGTAAGAAACAAATACTTATTTTCTACAACATAATAAATATAAAACAAAACATTTGCGCGTCGATACTAATATATTTTCAAAATTTTACTTATGATCTTTGATGTTTGATTTTATCAAGCCGCGGGTTTTAAAAAAATATTTTATAAATTAATTCGATTAACCATCATTCTTGATTTTTATAAATTATCTTTTTGAAGGTCGTTAACATTTAATTTGATAGATGTATGGATGTTTATTTTCGTGTATTAAAAATAAAAACATGTGATATAGAATAATCTATCAATGTGCAGGGTAATTCGAAACTCAGGGTTAAGTGGTTATGGATGAAAGGGAAGAGGGTGATATTCTAAGAAAAATGAGAAAAATCTTTCTTTTCTATTGGATAATCGGTAAAGGAGCAAAATTTTGAAAAAAAAGAAAAATTGACTCACCTTTTTACATCATGAGTAAATTCAAACTTTTATAATTGATTTCTTTCAGTAACGAAATCGTGAATAGCGGCGCTGTAAATCAAATCGATAAGTCTGGTAAAAAAACTTTGCTGATGTTTTTAAAATTAACTCAATTTGTTTAAATCGGGATTTGAGAAAGTAATGTCAGTTAACTTTGACGCTTTATTAAAATTAGCATATTGCACTTAACTCCCAGCGAATGTTTCGAATTGACCTCATTATTTAACATTCAATGTGTTTAATATTTGTTCCTTTCTCTGCAAAATGATGATAAAGAATATTCTTATTGTTAAGACATCTGCATTTTAAGACTCTATCTTGGTTTTTTATTCTGATCTTCAAAAGACATTTAAGATTATTTTTATATCAACTGTATCTTCTTAATGATTGCAATGCAGCCATCGGAATTTTATTTCTGTCATGCTTAATATCTTAATTTTTAGCATAACTTCGGACATCATCATTATGGTGGAATAAAATAGCAATTGAACGGAAATGTCTTTATTATTTGTAATTATTTCCTCAAAGCAACCAATATTGTTAATGATTTTTTATTTGTTAAATTTCTTACATGAAGTGTTTCATCTTATTTGAATTTAGTTATGTCTAGTTATGCTGTTGTAAAGGACGATTTTCTGTTATCAGACAGCAACATCATTTGCAGTAAAGGGGCAATCGTCATCAAGCAGTAAATGGCTGTGGCTAGCTTTTCCTTTCCAAGAAGTAACCTAGTCCTTTCTTAATTCAAATACTGTGCTCAGAACTAACTCACAATTTAATAATTTTTGTACTGTGTTAATTGGGGAATTATACGAATCTGTGTCTTCATCTTTCAACGCATCTAAGAACTGTCAATAGTTCTGCTGATGTGATTTTTAGATATACCATTTTACCACAGGTTTCAGTACACCGATAATGCTCTCAATTCTTGCTGGTGAGTAACAAATTGCAAGAACATAGTTTGTTGACTGTTTATTTTTCATCACTCATCTACTGTGTACTAATAAATCTTAGATATTATTTATGCCATTGTGTTTTCCTCCAGCATGTGACTGATGTTAGTTCAGTTCAAGTTACAGCCTGCAAATGTTTTTGCAATTCTTTGAACATATTCTCTTCAGTAACATTATCATACATGCTATGAAGGTATGCCGTTTGTTTTTGTGTCATGTCTATATGATATCAACTTTTGAAGAAAACAAGCAATTGAGAGAGGGAACAAATTTCGCACGGATCATCGATTGCATTTCAAAAAGAAAAAAAATTGGTTTCATTTCCGCTACTTTTAAGTCAATGAGCCTTATGTATGTGTGCAGCTCGGTGGATAGTTCTATTTGTGTAACCAAAACTACAATTAATTCTTTCCAATTTTCTCTGCAAAGTCCCTCAGGTCACTGCAACAAATATTCCTTCCCTGCGCTACTATCTGTAGATTTGTCATTTAGTCAGGACGTAGGCAATTCAGTAACTGATTGTAAATGAAGGTTAATTTTAGTTTGAAGATTTATATCCTCTAAGCAGTATGTTGAATTTGTAAATTTAAAAAAATCATCACGTTCCTTACCCTCTAAATGTGTATATTTCTTCTAATGTGTGTTCGATTTATGAGGCCACAAATTTTATTGTTTCATAACAGCGAAGATCCCTTGCAAGGCTTTGTCGTCGTATTAGATGAAGAATTATTTCAAACTCCTACATTTCTGAAGATGCTGGGCCAAAATCTTCGATTTTTCCTTTACTTTCTTCAAAGTCATCGTTGAGTAGAAAAGTACAGTAACTTCAGCAACAATAAATGATGAGAGTGAAGGTACCCTGTGCACAATATCGCTATAAAAACTGCCTTCTTATATCATCGCAACTACAACTATAAATGACCCGAATCACAATTTCTCATATTTCTTTAAGGTTTCTAAAGTTAATGTTGTTCGTCAGTGCTTCTCAAACTTTCAATACTTGCGACTCAATATTCAATTATAATTTTCATTGCGTCCTCCCCCCTCTTCATATAATAACAATGTACTAAATTCAATATAAATATACCTTGATGCTAAACCTACAATACGACTGCAACCTCTTAAGTGCTCTCGGCGTATATAAACGTCTTCCTCAGCCAGCGCGTTTTGCTCGGACATAAATACAGACATATATATATATATATATATATATATATATATATATATATATATATATATATATATATATATATATATATATATATATATATATATATATATATATATATATATATATATATACGTCTTTCTAAAGTACGATCTTTTCTCAGAACTGCCATCATAAAAAAATTATTCCGAAAGCATTTGGAATGCAATAAAAGCATCTTCACAGTGTTTGCTAAAGATTTACTTATTTCAGAGGATTTGCTCATTAGCTCCTTTTCTACTGCCCCCCCAATACACCACAAACGCTCGCCGACGTGTTAACCGGTGGCATTGAGGAGTGAATACCGCAATTTTTAATCGGCAACTTAGGAACTAATTATAAACCGTACACATTGTTAAGATCGGTGTTAATTTTTGCACATAATATTATATATGACAAGGCCATGGGGTTACTGGTAATTATTAAACGTATTCTTAACTTAGTATTGTTATAAATTAATCATAAAATACATTGCACAGTAACAAATACTTATAAGTGTATTACATCAGTATAAGTGCGTATTTTATTTTTATTTGTCAGAATGCATTTATTTGTTCACTTTCAGTAAATTAAAAATTTTAAAAATAATCTTTTGTTTTCAACTTTTCAATAGGCTCGCGCCCCCTTCAAAGGTTTATCACGCCCCCTAGGGGGTGTACCCCTTAGTGTGAGAAATACTGTTGTGTACGCATTTAATCTGCAAATACATGCACCTACGTTAGAGAGACTGTTGTTTTTAGTTTTTCTTCCTCAGAATATTTTGAAAATTCTGGTTAAGCTAACAGTATTCCCAAAACTAAGCACAAACAGGTAAGTAGTTACGCACACGAAATTATAACTAAATAAATCGAGTGCAACACGTTTCGCAATCAGACGCAAGTTAACAACATCAGCTATTAATAGAGGCAGTAAATCAGCTTTGGAAAACAGTGACACCAATGTTCATGTCTTGAACACAAGCAGGAACCCTTTAAAACCTGTACCACTAGATAAAGTTTTTTTGACTGTGGTTGCTTTGAGGATATAATGAAAAATAAAAAGGTTACATTTCCATTCAATTGCTATGGTATTCCCACTTAGTGATGATATTTAAAATTATGCTAATTAAGAAAATTAAAACATGCCAAAAATATCTTTATGGTGTTTATACTGCAAATTCAGTGTTGGTATAAAAATACTCACAACTCTCATTAAAAGCGCAGAAAAAAAGCCAAATGATCTCTTAAAATGAAGATGTTTTGCCAATAAGAAATTTCATCATCTTCACTATGGAGAGAAAAAACAATTAGTGTACAAATTGAATTTTAAATAAAAGGGTTAACTTCCCGGAATGTTGTCGGGGGTAGTGTTCAATATGATCTTTTTTTATACAGTCTCAAAGTTAACTGACAGTATTTCTATAATCTCGACTCAAACAAATAGAGTTAGTTTTACTTAAACGAGCCTTATTTTTTACCAGTCATATAGGTTTTGTAATTGTAATTTGTCAATTGTAAAAGTTTGAAATCATCATGATGTAAAAAAGGGTATCAATTTTCATTTTTTTTTTTTCAAATTTTCAGGTCACCAATTATCCAAGAGAAAGGGAATACTTATTTTATTTTACCTAGAAGAGATATCAAACCTCTCCCCACCTTAATCAATCCGTAACCACTTTTTGATGAGTTTTAGAACACCCTGCACATGAGCAGTGTATTCTAGAATACAATTTCGTTTTTAATAATCCAAAATAAAGATTTATATTTCGATCAAATTAACTATAAATGACCTTACATAAGTCATTTATCAAAATCATTAACGCTGATTGCTTCATTCGAATGAGAAAATATTTCTTAAAATCCACTGCATGATAATATCAAACATTAAACAGCATAACTAAAATTTTGAAAACATTTTAGTTTCTGCTTACACCAGTGCTTCTCAAACTTTCAATACTGGCGCCTCCCTTTTCAATCACAATTCTTATCGCGCCCCCCTTATACATTAATAATGTACTGAATGCAATAATAATGCACTTTGACGCTAAAGCAACAATCTTTATTATAAACAGTACAAATTCATGACATGAGTATTAAATTTCGTATATGTTACTTTTGAGCAAAAAAAAAGCTAAGTGATATGATAAGTATATTATGTTATTTTTCCTTTCTCTAATTATTAAATTGGAACATATTGCAAAATGCGGTGGTTGCTTAGAAGACAAAATATAGATATCAGCTAAATGTAGAAAAATAACTTAGAGGGTCAATTTCTAATCCTAAGCATTCCTTTGAAAAACTTTGCTCTGTAAGACAAGCCCATGGAAGTCGCTAATACTTATTAAACTTGTTCTTAATTTAGTATTAATTAATTAGTTATGAAATACTCTGTGCAGCACTGATACATTAAAAGTATACAGGCTGAAGTACTCGCTCTTTGCACGTGTTCATTTACAGGACAATAAAACATTATTGATATAATCACTGAATTTTAAGGAGAGTAAAGCCAAGTGCGCGACAATGTTTACAAAAATGTAAAAATATTTTTTTAAAAAATGACTGCCCAAATTATAATTAGTTTTAAGCGAACTGTAATTTTAAGCCTCACAGAATTAGCATTTAGAATTTATGTTGAATAATGAACAATAAAAAAAATTCCGATGAAGAATAATTGTATTATTTTTAATATTTAAAGCGAAAAAACTTCAACATGTTTTAACCCTGGAGCAGGCGCGCACTCGATACTAATGGTCCAGCGGGTTTATTTAGTCACCCCAATCATTTGTCAAAAATTATTTTTATAGTACACAATAAAAATCGTAATTCCAGTGAATAATTTAATTAAGAGAAAGTATATTCACACCTTCTTTCAAGGACACAGAATATATTTCGGAAAAAAAGTTATCACATCGGGAACTCAGACAAAACAAGTACCTTAAGATTGTAAAAAAACGTTTGCTACTCCCAAAAAAGAGGGAGATATGTGAGAAATATATTTTAGTGCACGTGTTAAGATTGTCAAACAGGAGGGTAGTGTCAGGGTCATTGGCAACAATTAAACAATTTTGCCAGAATTACCGATTTCGTGCGCTGTGTGCTCGGCGTGACCGCTCCCGGATTAAAAGTGTAATTATTACATTATGGATGTTCTAAAAAAATTATGTAAAACGTTTTTCATTATGCTTGGCTTAGTAATCCTTCAAACTTCCCTAAATGAAAAAACAAATACATAAGAGCAGGGACGTAACTAACCGTACAAGTAAGCTCGAAGGTCAAACCGCAGCAAATACATTCTGCTGCCTACAGCTGATGGCAATAATATATAACAGTGATGAACTTTTTATCTTCATAAAATGTTTTTTAATTATGGCTCTGGATTATGTCTTTCCTCTGAAAGAGTAGCATTTTCGCTTTGAACAGAAAACGTAATTAAAATATCTCTCATCATGGCATTACAGCAAATCGAATAAAACGTTTTTTATTTGGTTATAGTATCAAAAATAGCTTAAAAATCAGGTTTTGAAGTAAAAGCTTTTATTTTTGATGATGTAAAATAGCAGATAATATATATATATATATATTATTTCCGTGTAAATGTGTATATTTTTTATGATGTCAGAATTTTTTTTGTTTTACTTCATTCTAGTAAATAAATTGTTTTAACATTTTATTTTCGATATGCTCGCGCCCCTTGTATGTGTATCGCGCCCCCCACAGTTTGAGAAACACTGGCTTACACATTAGTTTTGATTTATATTTAAGATCTTGTAGAGTGTATTATTAGTTGCTTAAATATAGATTACATAGAAACAGTTTGATGAAACCTGAATAAGTTAAATTAAAAATACTTAAAAAAATATACCTTAAATATATGTGTTTTTAACGATACATAGGTAGAAAAAGCAAAGTTTTAGCTGATTGTTCAAGATAAAATACGTTTTTTTTTTCGATTTTTATGTTCTACACCAATATAAACTCAATTATTTATATATATAGCCATAAAGATAAGTTTCAATTTATATATATACTTTTTATATGGATTTTGTTCATACGGAAGCAATATTATTCCTCCAGAACGATCATTTTAAGAAATACTTAACAGGATGAGTAAAATCATGTCTACGTAAGATCAGAAGGTATCAATAAAGAATGTACCTCATTGGTATTTATACAGCTTGTTGAATTTAGGAAAACTTAACGGGGAGTGTATAGAATGTTCTTCCATTCCTACACAAAGTATTGAAATAACAATAAAAGAAAAAAAATATCAACACCTACTATTATACGGGCTAAATTATGTTTTAAAATGTATGAAGTATCAGTTTTTATCCGAAGAATTTGCAAAATGTAAGGTTCCAAACACAGAACAATAATTGTAAATTTTAATAGTTCGATATTACAGTACTCTAAAAACCTATGTGAGTTTAAAATAGCAAATTAGATGTTATTATTTTTTTTCTTCTTGTGTTTAAATTTTTTTCAGTATCTTACATATATTTATCTACTTTCGAACTCTGTATTTCCAAACCAAAGAGTAAAATTATTTAAATTGGTCTTTTTATATATGTTCACGTAAATGAAGAGAAATATTATGCTTCTCAGGTAAAAAAAAATATGTGAAGCAAATGAAAGAAGCAGATGTGTATATTTGTCAGAATAATCACATAATTTTTTTGAAGAATATTTACACACACACACACACACACACACACGCACGCACACGCACGCGCACACACACAGACACACACACAAACACACACACACACGCACACGCACGCACACGCACGCACGCGCACACACACAGACACACACACAAACACACACACACACACACACATATATATATATATATATATATATATATATATAAAGTGCGCCAAATAAGTTTTAAAGCACGTCCCAGAGTGAAGGTTGTAATGGTTCCATGTATGTAATTGCTCATGTGGCATAAAGTCCATGGTTTGCTGACACGCTACCAACAAGCTGTGCGCATTTATATAAATAGCTAAGAGAATACGAGCGTTCATTGTTAAAGTAAATGTTTTCATGTTGGTTTCTTAAGATGGAGAAAAGATCTGTCACATTAAATTTCATGCCAAACTTACTGTGGAAACATACCAAGTTATAAGCAAGCTTAAGGTGACTGTTTTTAAAGTGTATGTAATATTTTTATGCAGTACAAGCGCTTTTTGCATGAAAGATTTATGGCAGAAAGTGATCAATTTAATGGAAGATGCGTGAATTTCATATACTAAATTTGATATTATTAAGCAAGTACAAATTTTCGTGTCAAACGATCACTGCGCAGCACTGAGATTGATAGAAGACACTTTAAGCAACAACAAAAAATCGATTTGAATCTTCCTACATGAAGATTTGGGCAAAACAAAAGAGTGTGCTATATTTGTTGCACATACTTGAAATCCAAAGTAAAAAAGCAATTAAAAGTTCACATTACAGAGCCATCATTTCAGACGCATAAAACTATCCAGAATTCATAAAACACATTGATACAGATGCCGAAACCCGGTATTTCGGATATAGTTTTGAACAAAATAAAAAAATACGGAATGAAAATCACAAAATACACCACAATTAAACCACGCTCCAAAATCAAACAAATTGTAATTAAATTCTTCGATGTTAACGGTATTTTCCACATAAAATTGTTCCAACTGGACATACAATTACAGCTCAGTACTAGATGTTTCATGAGTTTTGAGGGCTTGAATTCATCCAGAATAACTACCTGAAAGCAATTGATGTTTGTTACACAACTAAGCTTCCAGTCACACCTCCCTTATTGTTGACCGATTACTGCTCAAAAATAATATCTGTGTGTTGAACCATCCACAGTATTCACCTGATTTAATAAACTGTGAATACTTCTTATTCCCAAATTATGAAGAGAAATTAAAAGGGTTTTTCTTAAAGAATATTTAAACCATTTAAGTGTAGCTTCGATGATTTCGTTTCAGGACGTTCCATGAAGTGATTTACAACAACTGTTTGATTCATTAATAAATCGTTGTAAAGCGTACATTAATCATTAATATACATATATATATATATATATCAATATATAAAGGGTGTTTTTTTAGAGGTATAGAACTTTAAATTTGCAATAAAACAACGATGTATTATTCGATTGACATGAATTTTTTTATTCGAAAGATAATCTTGTGGCATTACATTTTAACTATGATTTCTGGCATAGGACTGCCACGGCTGGCTCGGATGTAGTCCAATTTGGACGTCCAATTTTCGATGAATTTTCCAACATTTGTGGTCGTATATCGGCAATAACACGGCGAATTTTGTCTTCCAAATGGTCAGGCGTTTGTGGCATATCTGCATAGACCAATGACTTTACATAGCCCCACAGAAAATATTCTAGCGGTGTTAAATCACAAGATCTTGGAGGCCAAATCACAGGTCCAAAACGTGAAATTAGGCGGTCACCAAACCTGTCTTTCAATAAATCGATTGTGTCACGAGCTGTGTGACATGTTGCGCCGTCTTGTTGGAATCACAGCTCCTGGACATCATGATTGTTCAATTCAGGAATGAAATAGTTAGTAATCATTGCTCTATACCGATCACCATTGACTGTAACGTTGTGGCCTTCATTGTTTTTGAAGAAGTCCGGACCAATGATTCCACCAGCCCATAAAGTGCACCAAACTGTCAGTTTTTCTGGATATTGCGACATACACTTGTGGATTATCTTCACTCCAAATGCGGCAGTTTTGTTTGTTGACGTAGCCATTCAACCAGAAGTGCGCTTCATCGCTAAACAAAATTCGCTTATGAAAATCGGGAACAATGGCAATCTCGTTTTGGGCCCATTCGACGAATCTACGCCTTGCTTGATGATCGTTTTGATGAATTGCCAAACCAAACTGAGAATAAATCACTTGACAGCTGTTAAATCTGTCGCCAACTTGGAAAGCAATGCCAACTTAAACTTCTATACCTGAAAAAAAAACACTCTACTAAACAGCTACACTGTTAGATCTTCATCTGTACATGCTATTAACACAAATAAGGTAAATGTTTTTTATAAAATTTTGAACACATTTTTAATAAAATTAGATTTCTATTTTGTCCCCAATCAATTTTTCCTCAGCATAGCTTTGTTTTACGTAATCATGCGGAGTTAAATATCTCTACATATATATGTACATACTTATATATACATAAGTAAATTGTCTCCAGCAACTTATATTTGTGTTGAAGATAACTGTATAATTATTAATAAATATAATACAATAACATCTAGACATATGATTGATACAAGACAGTGGTTCCATAACCGTGGGGTCGATGGATTTGGTGGTACCACACTAACGCAAGACAATTAAATAATTTCCTTTTTTTATTGAGGTGCTCTTGCTATTGAATTTGTAGTAATTCTCATCGATTAGACATTAATTGGGAAAAGAAGGACATCCCCTAAACATGCACTAATATTAGGCATGCACCTTTTAAAGATATACACTGGTGACCAAAAGTTAAGCATAATTGATAATTATGTGAATAAAAAAGGAACTATAAATCAGAATGATGGGAAACGTGATATGTGAGTGTAAAATGGTTATAAACTAAGGAAGCAAATTAAAAGAATGATAATAATAAATTTTATTATCCAAAGTAGCAGTTTGAAAGAAAACTGAGCATAGCAAGGATTCACACTTTAAAGAAAAAATGAAAGAAAACATTAAATAAAATACTGATGCTGCAGTTTAATAAGGTGTGTGGTCTCCTCTGACAGGCAGGTACGCTGCACAGCAATTTACCATACCTACTATGAGAGGATGAATGAATTGTGGGCTCAAACGGTTCCAAGCTTCTTGGAGAGCTCTCTTCAGTTCAGTAATGGAGCTTGGTGGGTGCAAAAAAGCTGCAATTTGTCTCCCGAGCATATCCCATACATGCTTGATGGGATTTAAATCAGGGGAGTTCGCAGGCCAAAACATGTGTTGGATGTTTTCCGTTTCAAGGAAGTCATCAATTAGCACCGCTCGGTGACATGGTGCATTATCATCCATGAATATGAAGTCAGGACTGACAGCACCTTGAAACAAGCGAACATAAGGTTCAAGAACTTCGTCTCTGTATCTTTGAGCAGTCACAGACCCCGTGTCAAAGAAATGGAGGTCTCTGCGGCAATCCATCATGATGCCTGCCCATACCATTACTCCCCTTGATGGAAAATGATGTCTTTCCGTTATGTTTCTTGGTTCACAACGTGTTCCATGTTCTCTCCATATCGTTACCCGCCGAGAATCACTACTCTTAATAAACCGGGACTTGTCACTGGAAATCACATTGGCCCACTCCCCCACGCTCTAATGTTGATGTTTCAAACTGCAGTTCAAACTAGCGCGTTTATGCATAGAAGTGAGGGGAATGAAAACTGCTGGTCTTCTGGCATACAGGGCAGCATGATTGAATCTCCTGTAAACGGTTTGTCTCGAAATTCGTATTCGTGTGGTGACTGTGAGCGCTGAACCCAGTGCTCTGGTAGTACTATCCCTCTGACGTCGCGCACTTATTACAAAATATTGGTCTTGGCGAGGGGTTGCGACTCTTTGTCGACCTGATACTGGTTGTCGGGTAACTTCTCCCGTTCTTTGAAACCTGTGTCACAGTTTTGAGATCACAGACTGGTCCACATTCAAAATTCGAGACACTTCGGTTTGTAATCGTGAGGATTCGAGCACACACACACATGCCAACTATTCTTTCTTTCTAAAACAGGTACAATTGGCGTCATTGTGCCATCATTCACCTTGTTCGATGGTTAAATACGTTCCTGCGCTCAGCGTTTGCACGAAACTTGCCTGAACTGCCTATGCTGCGTGAACCGTGTGACGTCTTACGCGTCTTTTCTTTAACATGTCCTTTGGGTTCTTTGGGCCTGAATTAATGGCAAATATTTTCAAACCAAATCCAAGAAACGGGATGTGAAGAAGGGATGCGAATAAACGGACTTTAAATATAGGATCTTACAGTAAGCGGGATGGCAATGTAAAGGAATGTTAGACAATTGAGGTGCGTTGTGGCAGTTGATGATTATTGCAGTTCGTGGTTCAAGATTTAAGTTCTACATGTCGTGGATAAACATATTAGTGTTCAACAAGAAGTTTGTCGTCAAGCTGCATACCATTGCAGATAAAGACAAGTAGCATCACGGAATAATATAAGGTACGATTGATTACACTTTATTAGAATTGAGGATTAAGCGGTTCGATTATTTAGATTGGTCTGAATTAGAAATATAAATATATATATTGTATGTTGCGTATTGTGTCATCGTAGATTCTCTCATATTAATTATTGTAATTATATTTGTTAAAATTTTAAGTTGAATTTCTTAATAAAGTCATATTAAGATAATGTATGATCCGAGTTCTTTCGCTAACCCTACACCTCTAGCTCACGCTGATACTTCGAGGGATGTACTTCCAAGGGAGGTACATCACAACTGGTTTCTCCGCGTTCCGACATGCGCCGGTGTTTCGCTCAGGACGTAGTTAACTGAAAAGTTTTGAATAGATTCAATGTTTCTTCTTCACCCAATTAATATCCACAAGAAATTTGGAATAATTTTACGAATATTTACTCCATGTGTTTTGCATTTTACGATTTATGCTTAACTTTTGGACATCAGTGTATATAGAATATAACCTAGGAACACATCCTTCTCTTGGCGAGCTGCGTTAAAAATATCAAATGTCAAGGTTCAATACGTTAGATTCAAGACAAATTTTATTTTAAGATTCAAAAAACGTTTAGGATTCAATCTGTACAACATTTGTTCATTTTTCCTCAAAATGAGGATAGCGAATTTTCTTGTTGGTAAAACATCTTCATTCTAAGACATCCCCCTGGGTTTTCTTCTGCTATTTTTAAAGAGATTTATGAGTATTTTATATCAACTGAATCTTCTTAAGGATTGCAATGTAACCATCGTAAAAATACTTTTTGTAATTCTTAATATTTCGATAATTAGCATAACTTTGAATATCATCATTATGAGACAATAACATAGCATTTGAACGGAAATGTAACCTTTTTATTTGTAATTATTTCGTCAAAGCAACCAATAATGCTAATGCTTTTCTCTCTTTTTTGAAAATTTCTAACAATAATCTTTCATCTTGTATGAAATTTAAAAACTTTCGGGCAAATAACTGGGTTTTCCAGGGGTCTTAAAACTATATCATGTAGGCCAGACACATTCCAAGAGATATTTCATCCAGCTTACGGAGATCGCTTTGTCTACGATAAAATTTTACCAATAACTATCTGTATTCCACCAGTACCAGCCACCGTTTACGTTTACATTGTATTTTTACTGAATTAGTTAAGTTGGTTGCATAGCAATTAATATTTTCCTAACGAGAAAAAACTGTATTCCTAACAATGTAAATCTTTATTTCCCATTTATTTCTGTTCACAGTTAAATATTTCCATCTAGTGGTAGATATTTTAAAACCTTTGCTGCGGTGTTGAAGACTTGCATTTTTTATTGCAGTTTTCGAGCTGGGGTTTACTTTCGAGATGATTAGCTGTTGTTGTTATTTAGAGTATAATTGAGAAAAACGTGTTGCACTTAGTTTATTAAATGTTAATTTCCTTCGTGTAATTACTTACCAGTTTGTATAAAGTTTTGGGAACATTATTAGAATTTTTGGAATATTCTGACGATTAAACGCTAAAGCAACTATCTACCAAACATATGTGAATGTATTTGCACACTAAATGCGGGTAAATAAGTGAGTTACTATTAACGTCACACTTTTCAGCTACACAAGAGTTTTTGGCGAATGACCTCGTAATTTTGAATCAAGGTCGAGTGACGAGGACGACACCTAAGCTGGCAGCCCCTCACCTAACAACCACACCAGTACAACGGAAGGACATTTGAGCTGTCAACAGATTTAACGTGCATCTCTTCTTTATTTGACGGGTATTTAGTGGCACTGGGCTTGGACACGTTTCGAGCCAGCCATGATTCGATACCTTGAACACTAATCTACCACAACCACCACTAAATGCGAATAAGATTAACTTAAGAAATCTTAAAGAATTTTGAAATATTATTGAAGGTCATTTGCCGCTGCAGTTACGATGATATAAATTAGAACCATTAAGCTTTTTGAGCGACATTATAATAAAGATACCTTAATTCTCATTATTTAGTATTCATGAAGTTACTGTATCTTCCTACTTAACGATGGGCCAAAAAGAGAGGAAACGAAACATCGATGGTTGGGCTGGCAAATTCAAGAAGATAGAAGCTTGAAGTACTTCATCAAACCCGGTGAGAAAACTTTGTATGTGAATTTGAACGATAGTATCGCTGTGAGGAAATAATACCATTTTTACTTTCATCATCAAAGCAAACAATAAAGTACGTGTTGATTTTTCTTAAAAATCACAAATTCAACTCTCTGTTTAGATAATATATATAAATACTCAAACTAAGATGAATCTATAAATGCAATCAGTTACTAAAGTGTTTACGTCCTGAATAAAAGTGACAAACCTTCTACATATAATAAACATATTGAAAGAAGTTTTGGAGTGGGTGAGGATATTTTCAAGAATAACTGGAATTAATTTTAAATTCTCTCTAGCTTTGGTAGCAAATACCACTACCCAAAGAGGTGCAGGTATAAGCAAAACACTATGACTTAAATAGCGGAACTGCAACCAGGTTTTTCACTTTTTCTAATGCAATGGGTGATTCGTGCGAAAGCTATTACCTCTCCCAATTGCATGTGTTCATCAGAGTTGTAGATAAGGACATATTTAAAAAAACAACTGCTATCCCCACATAGCATGCATGACAATGATACCAGAATAGATATATTCGAAGAATCGAAAAACATTTACTGATTGTAGCTTGGATTGTACAAACCTGAATGAACTTGATTGAAAGCAGAACAAAAGTGGCCTAAATAATATCCTTGTTATACAAAAGAAGTAGATGTAAAGTGAAAAAATACATTCCAGAACCTATGATCCCGCTCTGTATAATTCAGCAGCAAGCCTTGAGAGCTAAATATTTCAGTGTTCTTCACCTGTGGTAAAGATGGGACACTTTAATGATCACATCAGCAATTTCACAGGCAGTTTTGAGATACGGTGAAAGATTCAGACACAGAATCATAAATTTTTGAAACTACACAACATAAAAATGACCACACAAGTTACGAATACTAACAGATTATTTGAATTGAAAAAAGAATGAGTGACTTCTCTTCGAAAGCAGTGTTTCAAGAAGTTTCCGTATTTGTGTTCCAATTTTAAATCATAATTTTCATCGCGCCCCCCTGTATACAATACCAATATATTGAATGGAATAAAAATTTACTCGCTAAGTTACAATACGATTTTAGGTATAAATCGTACGAATTTCGAAAAAATGTATTAAATCTTGTATATAATATTACATATATCAAGCCATGGAGTCACTTGTAATTATTAAAGTTGTTCTGAGTTTCAGATTACTAAATTAATTATAAAATACATTGTGCAGTACTGATATACTTATAAGTGAATTATATCTCAGTGTGTGAATTTTATTTGTTATATATTTCAGAATATATATTTTTTTATATTTCCTTTTATGAACGTAATGTTTTTTTTTAAAAAAAAATATACATAAGTTTTGATTAAGATACTTAGATTTGTCTTCGCACTCCTCCCCTAGGATTACCATGCTCCTCAAAGGAGGCATAATCCCCAGTTTAAGAGAATAGCTGCTCTAAAAGAAAAGCAAACCACAACTATGATCTATGCACCCTCCTAAATAATTACAAATTTGATATTTTTTTGGAGCAAGTTCAGGGCATCATTTTGACAAACTTTTAGCAGTGTGAGTTTTTAGTGGATGATGCAGCAGATGAGTCACCCATGTATTTTTAATTTTAGGCCATCAATTAGCTCCATATGGAGTTTAGGAGAGGTTATATGACTTATAATTTGGATTCAAAGGCAAAAGTTAGACGTTTTGAAATCTCATTTGAAGCAGATGTGGCCCGTTGCCCCAATCAAATTCAGTGAGAGATCAATGAGAAGTAAGCAAGTCACCTTCTTAAAGAAAACCTGGAAGTACTAGAGGGATTTTTTTCAGTTTATACCCAACGAAGGCGTTCCCCATGAGGAAAGTTTTGCGTCAAGGTAACTTTTCAACGCACTTGTATGAACACAATTTTATAAGAATAAAATACGGGCAGAACAATTTGAGCACTTATAAGATGATAATCTGAGATCAATGTTAATAATTTTAAAATAAAAACTGCAGCCACACAAATGTTTTCTGTTTTGACGTCAAAGAAACAATTTATAATCGTTCTGAAAAACGCAGATGTGCATGTATACTGTATCAATGGGTTAAATAATAATAGATAAATAAAATATATTTTTAAAAAGTTATTTACTTTTAGATTCATTTTTAATTGGACTTTGAATATGTAGTCCTCCCAACACTGCTGTTAGTAAGCTAATGCAGTCATAGGGCTTCAAATTTTGAAAAAATCTGGATCAGACCATGACTTTCATTTTAGTTCTGTGCAGAAACATTTGAATCATCCATTATTAATGAATCATTTTAAGCATACAGCGGTTTTTATTTAATTTTCCCACATGCTTTTACAAGGTTGGTTGGCTTTTCTGTTGAAAAACTTTCTTTTCTTTTATGTTCCTAATAAAGTACATCAAGCAAATACTTAATAAAAATTGTACGGTTTTAATGTTTTTAATAATTCAATTTTAAATTGCTTTTAAGCATTTCAACATTTTTTTTCCTTCTTTGCTATGCTGTTTTGATTACGGTAATGTTTTTTTAATACCGTGTTGCGCTTCGTTGGACATGAAAAAAATATATATTATGTAATTCGATTTTAAGTTTCCGAGCTTCGGTGAATAGATAACAATATTTAAAAGATTTTTTGTTGCAAAATTTGTTAAATAGTAATGTTAATAATTTATCATTATGTTTATAATCTAACAAATATTCCTAGGAACTTATACTGAAAATATATTCTTCTCTTTAAAAAAAACAACTGTATTGGCAGTTAGGTTGCTTAAAAACATTTTAATTTTAACATTATTTTAACTTTATAGTCTTATCCCCTAAGGTTAATAGTTTGATAGAGCGTCTGTCTTCTTTTGACTCCCAATGTAATTTTATATTTCTATTTATTGTAAAGAACTTTTAGATTAATGGCAATTTAGTATATTACATAGGATTGTAGACAAATATATTGAAATATCGGGGGGAAATAATGAAATCAAGGATTTCAACCATTCCCTAAGGGTCGTGATGTATTCACGGAAGATGTTAAAATAAGAAATTTGTAAGGTGATTTTCCTAAGGAAAGCAAGTGCTAAATCAATTCCCTAACCTGTTTGAGTGAAATGATGAAATAATATTGTCAAGAGTTTAAAAGTGTTTATTTATTAAATGTCGTGCATTATATTAAAAGTAGAGTAAGAAATATAGCAATAATAATTTAGTTACAAATTATTTATTTAAAATTATTTGTCAGAATAATTAGATAATTAGGCTGGTAATTTTTGTTCTACATAATATTGAAATATTATATGTTTATGAAGAAGGAATTATGAATAAGTACTGAAATTATAAAATTATGTATACGAAATGCCTTGATTAAAAAAAATTTTAAAGCGCACATTTCAAAAGAAAAAAAAATACAATAATGTAATACTTTAGAAATTTATCCTGCTTTACTTGTATCCTGTTCTTTTTGCACTTTTTATTTGAAAAGGGGGCATCGTCAAATTTCCTAATTTGTTTGCTTACATTTTTCAATTGAAGTTTTTTTTTTCCAATTTCAATTTCTTAGGCGTACAAAATGTACGAATCGAAAGATATTAATAAAAATAATGCAAGGAAATAAAAATTATCATAGTTAGAGCTTTTTATTTTGTGTACGTCGCATCAGAAGCCCGGTGCTGTATAGCACGAATGAGGACGATGGGAGATAAAATGTAGTAGTAATAATAGAAAACATAGCTCTGCAAATGCTGACTTGTTCATTTCATCATTTCACTAAAACAAATCAGGGATATGATCCAGTCGTTTATTTGCATCAGGGAAAAGACCTCAAAGAAATGTTATTTTTAAATCGTCCATGAATTGATCATTTTCCTTAGGGATTTGATGAAATCTCTAATATATATATATACCTGAATATGTGTTTTCCAAGCAAATGTGTTAACTTTTTGATTTTTTGAATCTTTTCCAGGATACATAATGTTCGTCTTAGGTTGACTCTAAGAATAAAATCCATTAAAAGGCAAATTAAATATATGCAAACAATCGTTTTATTTCACAATTTACAATGATTTTCTTTCTTCTGATATCTTCCTAATAGTGAGTTTTCTGTACATTACAAGATTCCAAATGTAAGTCCACTTGCAACTCCGTTAGCAAAACTTGCAGCATCATCAAAAAGACCTATGGGAAAAAAATAAGCGATAGTAAAATTATTCATAGTAAAAATTTGGAGCAATATTCATTAAAGAAACGCGATAAAGTGTTTTTGATATCAGACAAGATAAACCATTTATATCTGTTTTATACATAGTCGAATTCTATTATTTATTCCATAGTTGTACTTCAAACTTCAAATTGAAATCATATATATATATATATATATATATATATATATATAATGATAAAGTGAGAGTTAAAGAACTTCGAAAGAGCAAAAAATTAACTATATTAAATACTAGAATTGTAAAAGTATTCGCATTTTCTTAAAGCTGTTTAAGAGTTTTAATAACCAAGTAGCTTTCAGTTTTTGTTTCAATGAATTATTACAATATCATAGAAGTATTTAATGAAATGATTTTATTTTAGATTTTACAAATGAAATTTCTACATTTTACGCAATGGTTTTCAACATCTATGTTCATTATATTGTATTAAAAATATAACATATATCATTAACTGAATATTTGCTATAAAAACATCTGCATATTTTAGGCATATTTGTTGCTAAATAATTTAATATTTATTAAGAACTTGCGTGATGGTCAAAGCAAAAATTTGACTTATTTAAAATGTAGGTAAGGTGAAATTAAACAAAATGCCTTTAGAGCCTGACATCCATCCTGTGTCAAAAAATAACGATACATATCTGAGTTAAATACAAATTTATTTGATTCCGCGCTTTGTACTGTTCCACTATTTTTACATAATACGCATATTTCTGCACAATTTAAGGAGATATATACAAACGTTTATCAAGAAAATCATGGAAAAAAAACACCATTTTAATACTAAGTACATGTCAAATAGGAGAAAAAATAAAAAATAATTTATTTTTAAACCTGTTTTTATATTTCTTAAGTATAGATAAAAATTGACAAAAATATATTATTTCTGTAATGAGAGGTTTCATCTTTTTGAGGGAAAAAGAGCGTTTAGATAAGATGTGTAACACGGGTCTAGTATCGTAAGTCCCAACAATTGGTTTCCACATAGACTTCGGTAACCGGATGATATATTTTTTTTTATTCTCAAGAGAACTAAACGCTTATTGCTCCGTAGCTAATAAGGAGTCATTAAGAAGATATAATTTTTGTTTATAGTGTTGATTCTTTTCTGTTATCTAACAAATTTATTGAAGAAATATGTTAAAACTTTTTTTTTTTCTGAAACGAGACTTACTTCCACCACCGTGGTGCCCATGGTGATGAGGTTCTGCAGAAAAAAAATGAAGGAAAATTACAAAATAACTTAAGTGATTATATATTGCATAAAAATTCAAATTGATTAGCAAAAAATATTATTTCTATTTATCAATGTAAAATTTTCATAAATAAGTACTAAATATAATGTTATAAATTCTCTAAATTTCTTACCCTTAACTTTGTGGTCTGTAAAAAATTGTTATTATATTATATTTTGTCACACACACACAATATAATAATTCTTTCATTCCTATTAACAGATCTAAAACTAAACTGAAATTTCAAAAATACAAGCTAACGAGCTTTAAATTAGGAAATCCAAAATTAATCACTGTTAGTTTTCATTACTGCATCTGATGGAAAGGCCAGAAGCACATATATTTTATTCCAATTTCGTGTTTCACTTTAATGTAAAATTGAAATTTCAAAAAAAAATTATAATTTTTTTTTATTCTGTAGAATATTAGTGTTTGATAATTTTACTTTCTTACAAGATGAAACATTGTTAAAAATAATACCCGGACTTTACCTATTCCAAGAATGATTTAGGCATTCATGTACTGATTGATGGTTTCTTAAAGTTGTGTAGTTTATTTATGGGTATCTTTTTTTTTTTCAATTTAGAGATAGAAAAATTATTATTGCGTGAAAAAAGTTCGTGTAACTCATAATTAGGTAGATGAAGAGGGGTTTTTTTGTACTAAAAAGTATAAGGAAAATATTACTTTAATAAATTAAAAACACAAATTCATTGCATACTTACGGTGTACACCCGCCATAGCTGAAACAAAAATATTCATGTAATGAAAAATATTATTTTATTATAATTTAAAAGAAATTAATGCAAGAATTAAAACAGAACAATTTAAAACTAAAATCTATGAATCAATATGAAATATCTTTTGGTTTCCTATTTTTGAGTCAGCTTAGATGTGTGGAAGAAAGCTATTTACCTCATACCTCATATTTACTTCATAATTTTTTTGTGCGTCATCCTTAGATTTTGTATGATAATCAGAACTTCGAGACATGTTTAGTGAGAGAGACATGGCATTTCTAGTTTTTTTAATCAATAATTTCCGCAAATCAATAATTTTCTAGCTTTGCTCTTACGTAATCATTCGGATTTAAATAACCGTGCATATATATAAGTATACATACTCATATGCATACATACTTAAATATAGTATATTTTGCTTCCTATAATTATGTTAAATCCAACAGGATAATGCTTAATAAATATGCAAGAACAATATAGAGACATTTGATTGATCTTAGCTACAGTGGTCACCAAAACCATGGCTGCAAAAGAGCTCGCGGATCAAATGAAACCAGGCCTTAAAGTAAATTAAATTATTTCCATCTAATTTACTGTGGTATGTTGCGCTCGAGTTTGTGCTACTTCCCAATAATGAAACATTATCTGAGAACAGAGACACATCCCCAAAGGAGCACCAATATCGCACCTGCAGATAGTAGTGATATATAAAATACAAACAATCAACGCCATACCCCTTCCCGCCTGCCTCCTTCTGTTGTTTTATGGTAAAATAATGAAATGTTCACAATTTTATAAAAAAGGTCGAAGAACACAAAGATAAGTAATTCGTAAAAATAGATCCATTTCTTACATGTGGTATTGTTGCACACTTCTACGAAACGCAATACTAATCTGATTTCTCCATTTTTGTGAAAATGAAAAAAGATTACAATCTGAGTTAAAAAAACTGTCTTTATTTAACCGAGTTTTAAATTAAATGGCGTATTCATGATGTTTTTTTATAAGAAGTCTAAGGAGTGTTAACTTTCTGTGGAGGGTTGAAAATATAAACAATATTCATATACATATAACTCTTTGAATTTAAAAAAAATAATTCGAATATTTTACACATTACATTTATAAATGAATGGGGCTTCAGAAAAGTGTATAATGTTTAAAATATAATCATATATTTTTAAAAGTATGTGTATGAAAGTAAGAAACATTTCTTTAAGAAATAATTATTAAATTTTACGCAGTTCATGCTTTAAGTACTAGCTATAGTTTGATACATAAAGAGAGTTAAATGTTTCCTTGCTACGCTGTTGCATTTTTATATAAATAAAATAATAAGTAATTTTTTTTAAAAAAAATACACTTTAAATTTTTTAAAAATACTTCAGCTTTTGCCAAATAGTTTAAAATACGAAAGATATATAATTCCTAAGTTAGTAGGGCTTAAAGAGTGTGGTAGATTTAAAAATTCCATAAAGTTTTATGCATTAACGGCTACTATCTTAGAAAATAGCGTACTCAAGACAAAAATTGCTCAATATTTATTACAAAATAATCTGATTATAATTTTTACAGTTTTGATTATATTTCAAATATTTTTTTTTTTTACTTTTTTGAAACCATAATCCCTTAGTAAATAATATATCAACGATTCGAATTATTCAATTTAAATTTAAAGGAATTATATATGTCTGAAAAATGTTTATATTTTCAACCTTCGACACAAAATTAACACCCCTGAGGACCCTTATCAATCACCATTATTGTTTTTGATGTTCCCAAAAGAAAAATATCTTACTTGTTTTGTATTTTATCTGAATGAATTACATATCATTGATAATAAAGGTTTTTTTTAAAAAAAAACCATTAAATTTTTCATACGTATATAAGCAAAAAATTTCTGTCTTTAAATCTCTACATATGTATGACACAGAAAAAGGATCAAATAATATTTTGAAGGTTTTCTTATTCTTGAACTAGCATTTCTACTAATAGAAGGAAATATAATAGATATAAGAATACGAAACATAAATATCTCACTACTTGTTCTAAATTTCGTTAAAAAAATGATGCTGGTAAACCACGCGATAGAAGTCAAACTTTTTGGCGACGTTGATCGTAAATGCAGGAATAGATCTAATTATATTAAACTGATGCCGGAACTTACTTTGATAAAAAAAATCGAAGTTCATTTATTTTACGAAAATAATATTTTTTATTCAATTTTCTGCTTATTCGTTTTTCAAGAAAGACATACTAACTGTGTGGTAACTGAAGAAGGATATAAAAATTCTGGATTACAGTCAATCAAGAAAATGTGCGGAAACTGTCTCAATCGTGTCTCCGAATCTAATTGTTTCTACTCTTGCATAAGTGTTCAATATCAAATACCGTGTCCTTTTCAAGAATTCAATGAGTGTCTTTGCTCCTTCTGAAGCAAAATTAACATTAAAGTATCCAGTTAAGATAATCCACTTTTTATTTTCATCAGATCCAATTATTGCAGGAGTCTCTGGGGTATATATCACTTAAACTTTATGGATTAAGGTGTTAACAGCTGCGAGAGGACTACCTGTTGATATATATACTTTCAATTGTGCTTGCAGCTAGTTTTCCTTTCTTATTTTTCTTTCATGAAACTCTTTTCCTCTTTTTATATATCTTCTAGGCATTTGACTAGAATTAATTATGAATCAACGGAAATGAAAATTAATAATATAAACTTAATGCATCACTCACAGAATGTCATTTGTTTCAAGATCCTATAGGTAGTGATTCTAGCGCGAACTTTAGTGACATATGCACAATACCGCAGACACTCCCAAACCGGAAAAAGCCGTATAATAATATTTTTGGTGCATTTGTTCGTTAAAAACGGTATGTTTATTATATAAAAACTACGAAAACATGCAATGCGAGTACGTTACGAGTAGCAATGTGGTACACACTCTCCCATATCTTAGCGCTCCCCTTGCCTTTCGTCTGAAGCAGCAGGAGGCTCACCCCCTCCATACCTCTGATATATCCCCTTTTCAGTCATCCAAAATTTCACGGATGTGACGCAATCCACGTAGTGTCCCCCGTCCTATTTTCCTCCCGCTCGCTATCTCCTCACCATAGCGACAATTCGGGGAGATGAAGGTAAACACTACATCTGTTTGGTTTTTCTCCATAACGCAAAACGTGGCAATTTTCCCATTCGCTTCCACGCCTAAAGAAGCTTCACTTCAAAAATTCTGAATACATATATTTTTAACCGCTTGATACGCGTTTCAAAGCAAAAAAAAAAAAAAAAAATGTTTTCGATATTTTAAATTATAAACCAAAAAAATTTATTTAATATGTTCGGTTAAAAAACGTAAAATCCCTACATACACCTACATTACTACTCATATGCATTAAACATCAAGCTCTAGCTTCTTAAACATATTGTAATTAACAAATATTTAATCCCGTTATTATATCATTATTCCCATTAGAAAATAACTTATAAAAATTATTTTGTAATTATATACCAAAAATACTTTAATATATCTTTTTTAAAAATAAATTTCGAAACTCTATGTTTTTCTTCAGTGCAGAGAAAACAATCTGAAGGAGTGAATAAATAAGAGCTTACCTATGGCAAAAACAGCTACTAAAAGAACGAGAAAAAAATTCCTTTCATTGTAAAAGTATTAAGGATTATCAATGTACTCCAAGTGTGCAGAGAGTCCAAAGGGAGCAGTCTTTATATATCAAAAACATAAAAATAAAATATGTGTGACCTACCTTTACCTTAAAAATATATTTTAACTATTTGAAGAACATTAATGGTTAAAATAAAACGTAATGTAAAAATAAATAAATAAATTTCAAAGTTTACTCTTCGTGAAAAATAGAATAATAAATCATTTGATTGTTATGATACTTCAAGAAAATGTACTTTATTAAAGTCATTTTTTCCTATTTAAACCTGGCCAAATAAATGAAAAATTTACTGTTATGAACAGTATACAAAAAAATTGGAAATTTAATCTTCTGAAACGATTTAATGTTGTTTTAAGAAGTTATCTATAGGTACAGTTAAAGAAGTAAATTATTTTTTGTTAATAATTATCCGTTACCTCTATAACAGCAATTTTTTAACTGACGTCACTAATATTTAGAACATGTACTTTATAGTGTGCATAGTGATTAATTTTTTTATGACATAAAATAAATAAATCTGAAATATTTAATTCATTTTCATACGAAATTGTATGCATCCATCAGAAAATAAATTGCAAGGAATATATCAAAGGATGTGTTCTTCCTTTCCATTAAGTATTTTTCTTTATCACTACCATTTAATCATAAACATGCATCAAAAATATTTTCTTCGTATATATTATTTTTAAATATCGAACGTATTAAATATAAAATCAAGCTAATTTTCTTTTCTTTTGATTATTCTAAACAGTTAACATTAATTATAATAGTTACAAGGTCTTACATTCTTTCTATCCGTATTTTTTTTGGTTTTGTTTATCCATCCAAACTGTTCAAAAAATACTGTACCGATTATGAATTTGAAATATTGCGGTATATCCTAAAGTTAAGGCGTTTAAAATGAAATTTTAAGCTACTATACGGCAGCTTCTCAACAAGGGTTACTTCTTAGTTGTTTTTTTATCTGCTCAATAAGCAGTCATCATGATAATTTTTTTTGTGAAATTTAAGTAACTTTTTATCTATTATTTTGCAAGAAATAATTAAAAATACTCATGGAAAATTTCTAAAACATTATTAATTTTTCTAACCTTTTTTTAAAAATTTTATCCTTGCTCTCGTTTCACAAGTTTGCATAATATCGATAGCAATTGTAACAAAGACAGATTATTCAGCTTAATCTTAATTTAATATTTTTACGAAAGTTTAGAAACATAGAATTTATGCACAAGTTAATACTGATACTAAAAATCGCAAGGTTTGTACGCGCAATATATATATATATATATATATATACCGGGTGATCAAAAAGTCAGTATAAATTTGAAAAATTAATAAATCACGGAATAATGTAGATAGAGAGGTAAAAATTGGCACACATGCTTGGAATGACATGAGGTTTTATTAGAACGAAAAAAAATAAAGTTCACAAAATGTCCGACAGATGGCGCTGGACAACAAAACGTCAGTGACTGCGCATGAAAATCGCGTAGAAAAGGGGCTGTCATGAGAGAGAGAATCAGTTGCACCAGCAGTCGCGGCATGTTGACGTTACCTGAAAAGGCACTGTTAGTGAAGCTGTATTATCAGAATGGGGAATGTGCTAGTGCAGCGTTACGTTCCTGTCGCCATACGAAGGGGATTCGAAGGGGTAAAGGTCCGTTGACAAATGCAGCTGTGGCGAGAATGATTTCGAAGTTCGAAGCGACGGGTTGTTTAGACGATAGACCCCGTAGTGGCCGACCGAGCACACGACGGAATGCTGCTGAGACGGTTAAGGATGAAATGGAGACTGTAGCGGGTTCGTCTATGCACGGGGAAGTCAGCGCCCGTGCAGTCGCACGTCGCACTGCATTCCATACACTACTGTTTGGTTGGCACTTAGGCGTACCCTCCGATGCTATCCGTTTAAAACCCATCGGCATCATGAATTGTTACCTGGCGTTTCCGTGAATCGGAGGGCATTTGCGGTGTGGGCGTTTCAAAAGATGGCGGAAGATGACGATTGGTTGAGTAACTTGTTGTGGACCGACGAAGCTCATTTCACGTGCCGAGGGTCTGTCAACACCCATAACTGCAGAATTTGGGCTACTGAAAATCCTAGAACTATCGTGGAAACTCCAGTGCATGACGAGAAAGTCACGGTATGGTTTGAATTTACCACATCTACCGTTATCGGGCCTTTTTTCTTCAAGGAAATGCGTGATTCTGGTTTTCTAACTGCTACCGTGACAGGTGAACGGTATGCCTATATGTTAAGGTATCCGTACACCTTCGAAGAAAATTTTTTTAAAAACTGTAATATTTGCTATTAAAATATTTTTTACTGATGAAATATAACTTAAAACTATGAAAAATACATTTAATATGTTACTTGTAGTACATAAAATTTTTTTGGGAGTAAAGCATAGTGTAAATAGTAATTAAATTGATTATTAGAATAACGCACTTAACTCAAATGTAAACAAAAATATCCCTTTTCTGTAAATTTGATGATGATCATTATAACATTTTTTAGGGCTGGTACTATTTTCCTGATGATAATCAATTTATTACAATTTTTATCAAGTTTCGAGTAAAAGAACATTGAGAAATCCTTAAAAAATTATTACGAGCATGATATATACCTTAGTTACTAAAAACATATCAACTATATAATTATGAAAGTAGTAGGGGTTCTTTAAATCTATAAAACAAATATATTTATAAAATTTGAACTAATTTGGTTCACAACTTTTTCTGATATTTACGTTGTCAGATGTCAATACGTTAAACAAATTCATTTTGAGATAAATCAGAAATAAACTTTGAACTGCAAATTTTAATATTAAACACAATTTGATATACTTAAAATGCTCCTGATTTATAAATAACACCTTCTTTACTCTCTAAAACATTGATTTTTTTTTTTTTCCTTGTAGCTCTTAAAATTTTTCTACGCTGCTTTACATTTGGTGTTGAATGTCGTTCTGCGTCGTTAATTCTATTGATGTCAAGATGTTTGTATGCTTTTAAAGTAAAATTAACCAGGAGTTATATTAAGTTTTTTTAAAAATTTCAACACAACCTTTGTATCCATCATTAAATTGGATCACAGCATCCAATGCACTAGATTTTAATGTTTTGAGGCACACGAAAACTTCCTCGGGTACTCTCTGCCATATAACGCCATTTAAACACCGGTTTGAATTTTGTGTTTTGCCATGCAGGCATTTAGTAAGCAGTTCTTTGGTACACAACTCTAAATATGTAGGCTTAATCGTGTTTAGTACTTCATTTGATAAGCCTTTATATTTTTCGTTTGGCTTTTTGCCACAAGACAGTGCTCGCTGGTAGTAGCAAACAATCTTTTCCGATGGGACACTGCCCATGCATCAGTTTCTCGACACTTGATGAGCAATGAAACAAAGCCGCAATAACATTTTGCTGAAGACCGGATAGGTTTCCAACATTGCTACGAACAGCAATCCCATAATAGTTTTGCAATCGGTCAATAAAAGAGTCGGTGAGTTTGCCTTTACCAGACAGACATGACCAATGCATTCATATTTTGTGACGCTATCCTTCCAATAAGTATCTTTGACACTGATAAAGCCCTTAGAGTCCCCGTCACCATAATAATGTGCATATTTAAGGCCTCGTTTGACAATAGAACATTGGAAGATTCTCGTAGAACCAACAGCTTCCATTTTTAACGCAGAACCTTGAAAATTGCTATGGCACACGTGATCTGCTGCAAAAGTTTCCGACTCAATGCTTCTAGGCATTTTAGAAATCTTCTGCAGGTAGGACAATATGACGACATTATATATATTTCAATGTCTACTACTTTACCAGTGTCAACTAACAAAGCTGCGACACACCCATTCATGGAAGAGTAACCTCTACACTGCCACGTTCCATCAACTGAAATGCCACATTCAACAATTTTATTTTTAGTAGGATGTAGCACTAACAGTTCAGAAGCTGCTTTTTGCATTGATAGTTCACTTAAATCAACATGAGATTATTCTCATGATTAGTGTACGCAGTTTTACTGAGCCTGGGTAAATTTAACGTACCATATAATTTGAACCCAGCAGAAAAACCTTTCCCAAAATGTCTCATACCATGCACAAATCTTGTATTTACTTCAGGATAGTTTAAAGTTTTCTTTGAACTAGAAAACCCTGAGTAAAAGTCACAATGTTTACACCTGATAACAAAATTTGAGCACAAACCATATGTGGAATCCTCAGAAAGCAGGATACCTTCTTCGAAACATCTTGGGCAGCAAAGTTGTAAAAACAAATTTAAAAGGACTTCCATATCAATTATTCTGTTACCAGTAAGTGGTTTACGTTGATATTCTGCTATTTCTTCATCAAAGGCAGCAGGTATTTAATTTTTGAAGAACTGGCGTTGATAGATGTTGCGCTGCTATTTTTTGAATGTTTAATGGTAGATCCATTTACTAGAAATTGGCGTTTTCTCTTTGCACTAACTCTACGTTTAGCATTACCCATTTTAAATGACAAAAATTAAAATTTTCTGCTATAAAAAAGGATTAAACAAAAGCTGATAAAGAGCTACGCAATCATTAAGCAAATGTAAACAAACAGTAAAGCACGCTATTTTCTTGCCAGATTCTAGATAAAAATATAAATAAAAACCTGTTGCCAATTATATTCTTGATAATTCTGAAATTTCAAATTCATATTTTAAAAAGTTTAAATTTCTTACTACCGCATATTTAAACGATACTTTGAAAAATAAAAATGTCAACAAACATTTTTTCTACTTCGCAATGCAGACTTGTACTTCCGGGTTCAAAAAGGTGCTATCGAATGAAACTCAAATCCCCATAACTTAAGTTCTAAATAAGATAGAAACAAAATTTAAACACCATTTTAAAGAAAAAAGTTCATATTTTCAAATAACATTTAAATTAAAAAATCGAAAAATTTGACGAAAATGACGTTTTGAAGGTGTACGGATACCTTAAAGCAGTGCTTCTCAAACTTTCAATACTGGCGCCCCCCCTTTTCAATCACAATTTTTATCGTGCCCCCCCCCCTTATACATAATAATTTACTGGATGCAATAATAATGCACTTTTACGATAAAGCAACAATATTTATTATAAACCGTACAAATTCATGACATAAGTATTAAATTTTGTATATGTTACTTTTAAGCAAAAAAAAAAGTTAAGTAATAGGATAATTACTAAGTTATTTTTCCTTTCTCTGATTTTTAAATTGGAACATATTACAAAATTCGGTGGTTGCTTAGAAGACAAAATATAGATATCAGCTAAATATAGAAAATGAACTCAGAGGGTCAATTTCTTATCTTAAAACTCCTTTCAAAAACTTTGCTCTGTAAGACAAGCCCATGGAAGTAGCTAATAATTATTAAACTTGTTCTTAATTTAGTATTAATTAATTAGTCATAAAATACTCTGTGCACCACTCATACAATAAAAGCAGCGTTTCTCAAACTTTCAATACTGGCGACCCAATTTTCAATCATGATTTTTGTCTCGCCCCCTGTACAACAATAATATATTTACTGCAATAAAAATGCACTTTGAGAGACAGACGCTAAAGTTACAATACGATCTTAATTATAAACCGTACAAATTAATACGATAAGTATATTAAATTTTGTGTATATGTAACTTTTAAATAATATATATATTTTAAGAAAATTACTTAAAATATATATATATATACATTACTTAGAATTATGTTATTTTTCTTTGTCTAATTTTTAAATTGGAACAGATCGCAAAATGATGCATTTAATTAGATTTATTTCCTTCAGCATTCATTTCTCAAAGTACAAATGTCATTAGAAAAATAGTGTAGTCAATGTCGCTCTCTATCATATCCATCACATCTGGCATTATAGGGTACGTTTGCGTGAGTCTGGGCAACCTATCGGACGTCTGCGCAAAACATGTAAAAATGCTTTTCCTCGTACAATTCCAGTCAGTTTTGGTCGACTCGATACTCCTATAGCTACCGAATCTAGCTTGAATGTACATTTTTTTAATTTCCACGTTAATTGTAATTTACGGTAATTAAATATTTACGGCAGTAGATTAAAACAATATCATACATACATTTTTAAGTCGTAAGCAAACATTCGATCATAATAAAGAATCAACAAGTACACAGACGAACGAGCATGGTTCCGAAAATTAAATCAAGGCGATTTTCTCAAAAATACTTAAATTTTGGATTTACCACTACTGAAGTAAATGATGGAAAAAAAGCCCCAGCTCGATGTGTGTTAAAACTTACAAATCTGTAGAACAACATGTGAAAGTTGTTTTTAAAACATGTAAAATCATTTAGCTATGTTGGCAAAGAATTTTAAAAAAGTATTTTCTGGATGAGGACAGCTTGGTAGCAAGTTACGAGTGGATTAGGGATCTATTTCAAGATACTCCAGAAGGGCTCTCAACTTCCGAAGAAGAAATCTTCATAGATTTCACATCCAGTGAAAATTAAAAGGCAATTTTGTAATAAATCGCTCTTTGAATTTGGGGTAGAGGTGGATGAGGAATTATCTGTACTGAAAACAAAAGCACTTCGTATACTATTACCATTTTCAACATCCTACCTTTTTCAAACCGGATTTTCTGCAGTGGATGCCTTGAAGACAAAATATAGATCTCAGCTAAATATAGAAAAATAACTCTTTAAGTGTCAATTTCTGATTTTAAACCTTTCTTTGAAAAACTTTCCTCTACAAGACAAGCCCGTGGAAGTCCCTAATAATTATTAAACTTGTTCTTAATTTAGTAATAAGATTGATTGATTGAATATTAACGTCGCACTGTTCAGCTGCAAGAGGGCTTTTGACGACGGACCACGTAATTTTGAACCATGGTCAAGTGACGTGGATGACACCTGAGCTGGCACCCCTCTCTCCTAACTTCCACACCACACCAACGGGAAAACGTTTCAACTCTCAACAGATTTAACGTGCATCGCTGCCCTACACGGCGGGTCTTTAGTAATACTGGGCTCGAACTCGTGACAAGGCAAGCCACGATCCGATACCTATACCACTCGGCTACCGCGGCCAAATTCAGTAATAAGAAATTATTTATACAATACCTTCTTCAGTACTGATACATCAAACGTATACTGGCTGAAACATCGACTCTTCGCACGAGTTCATTTTTTAAAAAATAAAACATTATTCTTGATATAATAGCTGAACTGTAAGGAGAGTAAAACTGTGTGCACGACATTGTATACAAAAATGTAAAATGATTTTTTTTAGATAAATGCTATAATTGTAAATAACTGTTTAAAAGAACTGTAATTTTAAACCTCACACAATTAGCATTTAGAATTAATGTTAAATTATGAAAAAGAATATAAAATTCCGATGAAGAATAATTGTGTTACTTTTTAACATTTAAAGCGAGAAGACTTCAAAATGTTTTAACCCGGGAGCAGGCGCGTACTCGATACTAACATTAATGGTAGTGCGGGGGACTCAGTCACCCCAATCATTTGTTTAGAATTATTTTTACTGTACACGATACAAATCGGAATTCTAGTGAATATTTTAATTTATATAAAGTATACTTACCTTCTTTCAAGGACTATTCAATTCTTTGATGATTTGAGAAAAAATCCAATAAAATTGAACTAAAATGATTCAAAAGTACAAGACCATAATCAAGGACGCAAATCAGACGTTTTTCAATTATCCTACAGAAATGTTAAACATATCAATTCTTTTCCAAATATCGCAAAATTCAATTATTTACAATTTCCCTAAGCGAAAAGCAAACGCATAAAAGATGGGAGGGAACTAATATTGATAATAACCATACCATAAGATTGAAGGTCAATCAAATGATTAGCAAACGTACTATGTAGCCTGGCTGAAAAGTGAATCATGACTTTCTTTTCTTTTTCTACAACTAATGTACAGTATTTCAATAATAAATACAGTGGTGAGTTGTTTATCTTCTTAGAATTTTTCTCAGGGTCTGGGTTTCGTTTTTTTCTTTTAACGAGTAATATTTTATGTTAAAACGTAATAAAAAAAATCTCTCATTGAGGAAATACAGCAAATAAAACAATGTCTTTTTTTCTTTAATTTGGTTTTGGGATCAAAGATAGCTATTTGATGACGGAAAAAAGCCAGATAATAAACATAAATTATGTCAGTGTATTTTTTTTTTATTATGGAAGAAAGCATTTTGCTTTGCTTCTCTTTCCGGTTATTTTTTTTAAAAAAAATCTTTAAATTTTCGATACGCTTGCGCCCCCCTTGTTGGGTCATCGCGCCCCCCCAGGGGGGCGCGCCCCACACTTTGAGAAACACTGCCTTAAAAAATCGCATTATCCCCAGCCTGGCTGATAAACACCTGCTGGAACGTACGATTTTTATGCAGGAGGGCGCTCCACCCCATATTGCTAGACGCGTGAAAGAACTCTTGCGTAGGTCGTTTGGTGATGATCGTGTACTCAGCCGCCACTTTCATCATGCTTGGCCTCCCATGTCCCCAGATCTCAGTCCGTGCGATTATTGGCTTTGGGGTTACCTGAAGTCGCAAGTGTATCGTGATCGACCGACATCTCTAGGGATGCTGAAAGACAACATCCGACTCCAATGCCTCACCATAACTCCGGACATGCTTTACAGTGCTGTTCACAACATTATTCCTAGACTGCAGCTATTGTTGAGGAATGATGGTGAACATATTGAGCATTTCCTGTAAAGAACATCATCTTTGCTTTGACTTAATTTGTTATGCTAATTATTGCTTTTCTTATCAAATGAAGCGCCATCTGTCGGACATTTTGTGAACTTTATTATTTGTTTTGTTCTAATAAAACCCCCATATCATTCCAAGCATTGTGTCAATTTTTACCTCTCTATCAACCGTATTCCGTGATTTGTTATTTTTTTCAAATTTATACTGACTTTTTGATCACCTTATATATATATATATATATATAATTTTTAAATTGAGGCAGTTTATTAATTTTTATTTTCTGTTGCTTAAATTTGAAGTACTGAAAAAAAATACTACAATATGTTTACTATAATGTAATAAAGTACATCATGGAATGATTCATTTTATCTGCAATACTTGAATTCAGAATATCTGTATTTGGGAGTCTAATTGTGCAGCATCAGAAGAGCGCTTATTTTTGAATACATCGTATTCAGTAGCATTCTATCTATTTGAAATATTGTTACAACTAGGAAACTGGGCATTCTATGATCATACCATTTTCCTTAGAAGGAAAAGAAATTACGGTGAAATCCGGAGCAAAACATGCCCTTTTAAATCAAAAAATAAGTTCAAAATTTACGGGAGCGCGTTATTCGCTAAGTATAACAATGAAAGCTTTTAAAATAAAAAAAAGAGATAATCATTAAAAAATTAATACTTTTTATGTACTGAAATGCTGTTTATTTAAAAGAAATGCCTTTCCTTATGAATTTAAAAGCTTTTTGTTCTAGATGTATACACACACTATTTCTTTAAAAAAATTGGAATAGTACTTCTTACAAAAACTAAGAGCATTACTGGCGTACATTTCTGGTTAGTTCGTAAAAAAGGGGTGCACGATATACTCCCAATTTTACACTAATGATAAAGCTGCAAAATCAAATAAAATAATATTGAAACAAATTCTGACCTAGAATAATCAGGCAGAAATTATTTTAATAATAATATACCTGATATTAATAGCCATTTGACACTGGAAGAGTTGACTCCAGTAAGAAATATTTTTAATTCATTCATTTTAAGAGAGTAAAAATGCCTTAATATGAAGCTGAAACCAAAACCTATATATATAAGCGCTAAAAATTTCAAATATCTTATAAATTTTCTTGCTATAAGAACTGAAATGATGATATATATTGCTATAAGATCCAAAAAATATGTGTCCCAAGAACTGGAATAAATAAAGGAAAAATCCAGTACTTCTCAAATTTGTGTTGGGTTTTTTAGTAAAAATATTTTTCAGTGGATTGATTTTGATCGAAATGCATGATCTAGTTTCAAAGATATTTAATTAATAATTACTGTAATTTACGACGATGTTTTAGAATATGTGACAGAATTACTTTTCAGCATTCATTAGATAGTGAATCAGAATAATTTATGAAAAATAAAAATAAAATTAGAAAATTATTATTATTTTGTAAATAAAGGATTCAGGTTATCATAAACACTTTTAAAAAAAAAGAGTTAAGACTATTTTTTTCGTTTTTTTGTTTTTGTTTGGGTGTATTTGTAGAGCAAAATAATAATTTAACATTGTAAACAGGTCAATATTAAGTATGCAATAACAAAAACGAAATAAGAACTGAAAGATGACTTCTCTAACAATAATTCAATAAGTAACGATTGAGTCAGTTTTACTTTCATTGTTGTGTTGTCACCTACATCATTTTAAGGTTTTAGTGATTGAATATAAATTGGGAACAGTGTTAAACATTGGAACAAATAATAATACACATTTTTCAATTAAACTCTGAAAAAGTAAGGGAAAATAACGATTACATTATGTAATACTTAATCATATATATATATATATATATATATATATATATATATAAAACATAAATATATACAGATATCTAGAAAACCTAAGTAAAACTAATGAAGATAATAGGAAATATTAGCCGCAGTAGTACGATAACAAACTCCTGGCCTTAGGAACCAGGATTGCACGTTTAAACAAAATTAGGCCTAATTATTTTTCACCTGAAATTTGTCTATATTATTGAGCCAAATGGAAAGGAAAGAATAATATTAGGATAAATTTAAATATGTTACAAATAAAACACAATATACCATTAATATGTAACGATAAAATTATATCCTGCTAATATTTACTAGTATATATTTAAAGTCGATGCAATAAGTTAGATAGTAAAACTTACTTCGTGAGTATAGAAACTTGTTATGTTTCCCGCCAAATACAACAAGAGCAAAAGGAATATCGCAAGAAATTAAAATTAGTACTAAAGAGGAAGAAATCTTAATACAATAGCAAACTCCATGCCTTATATTAATAATATATATATATATATATATATATATATATATATATATATATGTACATTTAAAAAAACAATAAACATTGATACAAAATTTTATAGATAATGAAAATGAAAGATTACGATACATACACAAAAATATTTAAATACACTGCTGGACAATTGCTAAGGACGGATCACAAATTGCTATTTAGCGTAACATTAAGCAAGACATGAGGCCTAGTAGGATAAAATATAGTTGCCACACTGTTCAGACATTAGAATAAAGAATATTTATTGTTCTGGAAAGTACAAACGCTGTGAAACATCTGAAACAAAAAAAAAATGTTCATTTGATCTGCGTACGGAGAAATGGAACAATGCATCTAAAAATCAGCAGGCAACTTAAAGAAAGGTAACAGTACGGGATATGTCCACCGTGGAGTGTGATGCAACATTCCCCACGTCGTACCATAATTTGCACAACATTATCCAGCAGCTGTTGAGGCAATTTATCCCATTCCTCTGTGAGTGCACGGATGAGGGTGTTCTTGTTTGTCGGAGGATAGTTTCAACCAGCAACTTGCCTCCCCAAAGCATCCCACACATTTTCAATGGGGTTTAGATCTGGAGATCGCACTGGCTGTACGAGGCTTTGAATACCCTCGCTGTCTAGACAATCCTGAACAGCGAGTGTTCGATTACATGTTGCGTTGTCGTCCATAAAAACAAATTTATCACCGAGAGCACCACGAAAAAGACGAACATGAGGAAGTAGAACTTCATCAATGTATCGTTGGCCCGTCATTTTCCCATTCGCAACCACATGTAGGCGCGTGAGGCCATTGATCATGATGCCGGCCCACACCATGATACTGCATTTCGGATATCGGTAGTTTTCCTGGATATTTTCTGGACGATAAGCAGTACCACTCTCGCGCCAGATCAGTTGGCGTCTACAATCCGATGGCAGACTGAACCTACTCTCATCTGAGAATAGTACGCTTGCTCAGCCCTGTTCAATCCAATTGTGATGCTCACGACACCATTGCAAACGGGAAGTACGGTGCTGTCTGGTCAATGGGACACACACGACGGGTCTGCGTGCGTATAGTCCTCCTCCCCTCAAACGTCTGGCAACAGTTTTTCGGGAGATCTGCTTTCCTGAGGCAGCAAGAAACTGATTTGCCACCTGCTGAGCTGTGATGCGCCTGTTCCTTTTTGCTAAAAGGACGATATATCTGTCTTCTGCAGGCGTCGTATTTCTAACACGACCTCCCCCGTGCCATTTACTACACATTCCAGTAATTTTAAATGACTTCCACAGCCGTGAAACAACGCTGTGAGCGATGTCGAACTCCCTGGCAACATTTGTTATTTTTCGCCCTTCTTCGATCTTTTCAATAATTCGGCCATGCATAAAATCATCTATGTGATGTCGGGAAGACATGCCAAAAATTTTAAGTTCGTCTATTAAATCTTTCCTGTAAAACTTTGACTTGAAACAACAACTGTCCACACGCGTCAAAACCTTTAAAGCTCTTATGAACGCTATCACGTGATGAACAGACGTGGAAAAAAATTTGCATACTCATACTTTTTCTTACTAATATCCCGCACTTATTCTAATTTTCCACATTTTGCTTCCTTTCATTTTGTGGTTGCTATGGATGATAGTGTTATCCGTCCTTAGCAATTGTCCAGCAGTGTATAATATAATATTATTAATTTATTAAACATGTGGTGCCATGTATAGAATAACTGTATAATTAATTAAAAATGCTAATATTAATGCATATTGTCACTTCACTGAGACTTATTAGAAATATAATTGTAAAGACAGTTAGCAGGATATCCATGCTTAATACAATGACTAAAAAAGTTATTAAAATTTAAATATATATTAGATTTATCGCATATATGTATCAATATATATGTATATATATATATATATATATATATATATATATATATATATATATATATATATATATTGATATATATATATATATTGATATACATATATATATGTATATATATGTATATATTTTGTCTTAAAGAAAATTACATCAATTTTAATGGTTCTTTATATAAACAAGAGAAAGGACTCCCACAAGGTTGCCCAGCTAGTAATAGTTTGGCTAATCTTTATTTACATTTTTATGAATATAATTATGTTATTAATAATGACTACTACATTTTTAGATATATTGATGATTTAATTATTTTTGGTAAAAATAATAATTTAACTCCTATTATTAATTTTTATCCGTCCTACTTAAATTTAGTTAAAATTAATAATAATCCAATCAAAACAAATTACCTAGATGTATCACTATATATTAAGGATTTGAAACTACATAGAAATAATATGATAAAAGAGATGCCTTTAATTTTAATATCATTAAAGTGCCCTTCTGGAATTCTAATTTATCAATATCTATATATAGAAATATTATTTTTAACTATATTTATGTCCCTATATTATTTAGTTTTATGATTTTTTTTATTTAAATTCTACATATATAACTCTTTCCTTTCCTCTTGGTACATAGTATGACAAATTACAGGTGAAGGTTGGCGCCGGAAAACTTGTTTAAACCTGCAATCCTGGTTCCTAAGTCCAGGAATTTGTCTTTATACTATGTGCCTCCTTCCTACTTTTAGTTATCTTAGGTATATAACTATATGTCTATTTTTATATTTTTGTTTATGTATTTGTGTATATGTATATATATGTATAAATTTATTTATATGTGTATGTATATGTTTATGATTATATATTGAAAAAATTATTTTATATTGGATTATATATATATATATACATATATAAAGAGTGTTTTTTTCCAGGTATAGAAGTTTAAGTTGGCATTACTTTCCAAGATGGCGACCGATTTAACAGCTGTCAAGTGATTTATTCTCAGTTTGGTTTCGCAATTCATCAAAACGATCAACAAGGAAGACGTAGATTCGTCGAATGGGCCCAAAACGAGATTGCCGTTGTTCTCGATTTTCATAAGCGAATTTTTTTTAGCGATGAAGCGCACTTCTGGTTGAATGGCTACGTCAACAAAAAAAAAACTGCCGCATTTGGAGTGAAGCTAATCCACAATTGTATGTCGAAACACCGTTATATCCAGAAAAACTGACTGCTTGGTGCACTTTATTAGCTGGTGGAATCGTTGGTCCGTACTTCTTCAAAAACGATGAAGGCCACAACGTTACAGTCAATGAGGATCGATATAGAGCAATGATTACTAACTATTTCATTCCTGAATTGAACAATCATGATGTCCAGGAGCTGTGGTTCCAACAAGACGGCGCAACATGTCACACAGCTCGTGCTACAATCGATTTATTGAAAAACAGGTTTGGTGACAGCCTAATTTCACGTTTTGGACCTGTGATTTGGCCTCCAAGATCTTGTGATTTAACACCGCTAGACTATTTTCTGTGGGGCTATGTAAAGTCTTTGTCTATGCGGATAAGCCACAAACGCTTGTCCATTTGCAAGACAACATTCGCCTTGTTATTGCAGATCTACTGACACAAATGTTGGAAAATTCATCGAAAATTGGACGTCCAGTTTGGACTACATCGGAACCAGAATATAATGCCACAAGATTATCTTTCATATAAAAAAAATTCATGCCAATCGAATAATACATCGTTGTTTTATTGCAATTTAAAGTTCTTTACCCCTCTAAAAAAACACCCTTTATATATAATATATACATAACCACAAAAGATTCATTTACACTCAATTATATATGTATAAATATATATATATATATATATATATATATATATATATATATATATATATATATATATATATATATATATATATATATAATTGAGTGTAAATTGACGAAGAATATAAAAAGAAAGAAAAACGTGATATGCTTTGAACGATCAGATAAAATTTTGCTTTTTCTAATTTTTCTGTAAAAATATATTTACTCTTTCATCTACTGCACCAGCGGATTGGTATTTCTACATTTGCAGACCAAGTACATTCCCTAGGAGTTCGTATCATCACTTTTTAATGGTAGGCGATTCCAATTGCCGAAATTAATTTTGACACCCATTTGCCAGAATGTATTTATTTGTTCTCTTTCAGTAAATTAATAATTTTTAAAAATAATCATTTGTTTTCAACTTTTCAATAGGCTCGCGCCCCCTTCATAAGGTTTATCACGCCCCCAAGGGGGTGTACCCCACAGTGTGAGAAACACTGTTGTGCACGCATTTAATCTGCAAATACATGCACCTACGTTAGAGAGACTGTTGTTTTTAGTTTTTCTTCTTCAGAATATTTTGAAAATTCTGGTTAAGCTAAAAGTATTCCCAAAACAAAGCACAAATAGGTAAGTAGTTACGCACACGAAATTATAATTAAATAAATGGAGTCCAACACGTTTTGCAATTAGACGCAAGTTAACAACATCAGCTATTAATCGAGGCAGTAAACCAGCTTTGGCAAACAGTGATACCAATGATCAAGTCTTGAACACAAGCAGGAAGCCTTTAAAACCTGTACCACTAGATAAAGTTATTTTGACTGTGGTTGCTTTGAGGATATAATTAAAAATAATAAGGATGCATTTCCATTCAATTGCTATGGTATTCCCACTTAGTGATGATATTTAAAATTATGCTAATTATGAAAATTAAAGCATGACAAAAATATCTTTATGGTGGCTATACTGCAGATTCAGTTGGTATAAAAATACTCGCAACTCTCATTAAAAGCGCAGAAAAAAAGCCAAATGATCTCTTAAAATGAAGATGTTTTGCCAATAAGAAATTTCGCCATCATCACTATGGAGAGAAAAAGACAATTAATGTACAAATTGAGTTTTAAATAAAAGGGTTAACTTCCCAGAATGTTGCTGGGGGTAGTGTTCAATATGATCTTTTTTTATAGAGCCTCAAATTTAACTGACAGTATTTTCTATAATCTCGACTCAAACAAAAATAGAGTTAATTTTACTTAAACGAGACTTATTTTACCAGTCATATCGGTTTTAATTACAAAACCGCTATAAAAGCTCTTGTTACTGAAGTAATGAATTGTAAAAGTTTGAAATTATCATGATGTAAAAAAGGGAATCAATTTTCATTTTTTTTTTCAAATTTTCTGGTCACCAATTATCCAAGAGAAAGGGAATATTTATTTTATTTTACCTAGAAGAAATATCAACCCACTCTCCACCTTCATCAATCCGTAACCACTTTTTTTGAGCTTTGGAACCCCCTGCACATGACCAGTGTATTCTAAAATGCGTTTTCGTTTTAAATATTCTAAAATAAAGATCTATATTTTGATCAAATTAACTATAAATGACTTTAAAAAAGGTCATTTATAAAAATCACTAACGCTGATTCCTTCATTCGAATGAGAAAATATTTCTCGAAACCCACTGCATGGATAAAATCATACATTAAAGAGCATAACTAAAATTTTGAAAACATTTTAGTTTTTATTTACACATTAGTTTTGATTTCTATTTAAGATCTTTTAGAGTGTATTATTAGTTGCTTAAACATAGATTACATAGAATCAGTTTGAGGAAATCTGGATAAGTTAAATTAAAAAAACTTAAAAAAATATACCTTAAATATATAAAAAAACAATTTTATGTGTTTTTACAGATAAATAGGTAGAAAAAGCAAAGTTTTAGCTGATCGTTCAAGATAAATTACGTTATTTTTTTTTCGATTTTTATGTTCTGCACCAATATAAACTCAATTATTTATATATATAACCATAAAGATAAGTTTCAATTTATATATATGCTTTTTATATGGATTTTGTTCATACGGAAGCAATATTATTCCTCCAGAACGATCATTTTAATAAATACTTTACAGGATGAGTAAATCATGTCTACGTAAGATCAGAAGATATTAATAAAGAGAGTACCTCACATTGGTATTTATACAGCTTGTTGAATTCAGGAAATCTTAACGCGGAGTGTATAGAATGTTCTTCCATTCCTACTCAAAGTATTAAATGAGCAATAAGAAAAAAATATCAACACCTACTATTATACGAGCTATATTCTGTTTCAAATTATATGAAGTTTCAGGTTTATCCGTAGCAGTTGTAAAATGTAAGGTTCCAAACACAGAACAATAATTGTAAATTTTAACACTTCAATATAACAGTACTCTGAAAAACTATGTGAGCTTAAAATAGTGAATTAGATGTTATTATTTTTTTTTTCTTGTGTGTAAAATTTTTCAGTATCTTACTTATATCTATCTACTTTCGAACTCTGTATTTCGAAAACAAAGAGTGAAATTATTTAAATTGGTCTTTTTATATATGTTCACGCAAATGAAGAGAAATATTATGCTTCCCAGGTAAAAAAAAATATGTGAAGCAAATGAAAGAAGCAGTTGTATATTTGTCAGAATAACCACATAATTTTTTGAAGAATATTTACACCCATTCAACCCCCATATATATATATATATATATATATATATATATACAGTGCGCCAAATAAGTTTTAAGACACGTCCCTGAGTGCAGGTTTTAATGGTTCCATGTATGTAAATGCACATGTGACATAAGGTCCATGGTCTGCTGACACGCTACCAACAAGCTGTGCGATTTATTTAAATGGCTAAGAGAAGACGAGCGTTCATTGTAGAAGTAAATGTTTTCATGTTGGTTTCTTAAGTTGGAGAAAAGATCTGACATATTAATTTTAGGCCAAACTTACTGTGAAAATATACCAAAATATTAAGCAAGCTTAAGGTGACTGTTTTTAAAGTGTGTGTAGTAATATTTTTGTGCAGTACAAGCGCTTTTTGCATGAAAGATTTATGGTAGAAAGTGATCACTTTAATGGAAGACGCGCGAATTTCATATACTAAATTTGATATTATTAAGAAAGTACAAAATTTCGTGTCAAACGATCACTGCGCAGAACTGAGATTGACAGAAGACACTTTAAGCACCAACAAAAAATCGATTTGAATCTTCCTACATGAAGATTTGGGCAAAACAAAAGAGTGTGCTATATTTGTTCCACATACTTGAAATAAAAAGTAAAAAGCAATAAAAAGATCACATTACAGAGACATAATTTCAGGCGTATAAAACTATCCAGAATACATGAAACACATTGATACAGATGCCGAAACCCGGTGTTTCGGATATAATTTTGAACAAAGTGAAAAAGTACGGAATGAAAGTCACAAAATACACCACATTTAAAAAAAAAAGGACGCTCCAAAATCAAACAAATTGTAATTAAATTCTTCGATGTTAACGGTATTTTCCACATAAAATTGTTCCAACTGGACTTACAATTTCAGCTCAACACTAGCTGTTTCTTGGGTTTTGAAGGCTTGAATTCATCACACACATTCTTTTAGAATATCTACTTGAAAGCAATTGATGTTTGTAACACAATTAAGCTTCCAGTCACACCTCCCTTATTGTCCACCGATTACTGCACAAAATTATATCTGAGTGTTGAACGATCCACAGTATTCTCCTGATTTAGAAAACTGTGAATACTTCTTATTCCCAAATTATGAAAATTAGTTAAAAGGGTTTTCTTTAAAGAATATTTAGACCATTCAAGAGTAATTTCGATGCATTCGTTTCAGGACATTCTGTGAAGTGATTTACAGCAACTGTTTGATTCATTAATAAAACGTTGTAAAGCGTACATAAATATCGATACAAATATATATATATATATATATATATATATATATATATATATATAAATATATATATATATATATATATATATATATATATATATAAATATATATATATATATATATATATATATATATAAATATATATATATATTTATATATATATATATATATATAAATATATATATATATATTTATATATATATATATATTGATATATATGCAATAAATCTAATATGTATTTAAATTTTAATAACTTTATTAATCATTGTATTAAGCATGGATATACTGCTAACTGTCTTTACAATTATATTTCTAATAGTTCTCAGTGAAATGACAATATGTATTAATGTTAGCATTTATAATTAATTATACCGTTATTCAATACATGGCACCATATATGTTTAATAAATTAATAATATTATATTATATTTAAATATTTTTGTGTATGTATTGTAATCTTTCATTTTCTATAAAATTTTGTATCAATGTTTATGGTTTTTAAATGTACATACATATATATATATATATATATATATATATATATATATATATATATATATATATAACATTAATATAAGGCCGGGAGTTTGCTATTGTACTACTATTTCTTCCTCTTTAGTATAGTTATCTTACGTTCTGTGTATTTATATATTTTGGATTATATATATATATATATATATGTACTTTATATTCTTCTATCATAATTTACTAATTTTAATTTCATGCGATACTTCTTTTGCTATTGTTGTATTTGGCGGGAAACTTAACAAGGTTTCTATACTTACGAAGTAAGTTTTGCTATCTAACTTATTGCATCGACTTTAAATATATACTAGTAAATACTAGCAGGATATATTTTTATCGTTATATACTAATGGTACATTGTATTTTATTTGTAACACATTTAAATTTATCCTAATATTATTCTTTCCTTTCCGTTTGGCTCAATAATATAGGCAAATATCAGGTGAAAAATAGCTAGCCCTAAACTCGTTTAAAAGTGCAATCTTGGTTCCTAAGGCCAGGAGTTTGTAATCGTACTACTGATGCTAATATTTCCTATTATATTCATTAGTTTTACTTAGGTTTTCTAGATATTTGTATATATTTATGGATTATATATATATATATATATATATATATGATTAGCTATTATAGAATATTCGTTATTTTCCCTTACCCTTTTCTGAGTTCAATTGAAAAATGTGTATTATTATTTCTTCCGATGTTTAACACAATTCCCAATTGATATTCAATCATTAAACCTGAAAACGATGTAGCTGACAACACAACAATGAAAGTAAAACTGACTCAATCGTTACTTATTGATTTATTTTATAGAGAAGTCATCTTTCCGTTTTTATTTCGTTTTTGTTATTGCATACTTAATATTGACCTGTTTACAATGTTAAATTATTATTTTGCTCTACAAATACACCCAAACAAAAACAAAAAAAAACGAAAAAAAATAGTCTTAACTCTTACTTTTTTTTTAAAAGTGTTTATGATAACCTGTGAATCCCTTTTTTACAAAATAATAATATATTTCTAATTTTATTTTTATTTTGCATAAACCATTCTGATTCACTATCTAATGAATGCTGAAAAGTAATTCTGTCACATATTCTAAAACATCGTCGTAAATTACAGTAATTATTAATTAAATATCTTTGAAACTAGATCATGCATTTCGATCAAAATCAATCCACTGAAAAATATTTTTACTAAAAAACCCAACACAAATTTGAGAAGTACTGGATTTTTCCTTTATTTATTCCAGTTCTTGGGACACATATTTTTTGGATCTTATAGCAATATATATCATCATTTCAGTTCTTATAGCAAGAAAATTTATAAGATATTTGAAATTTTTAGCGCTTATATATATAGGTTTTGGTTTCAGCTTCATATTAAGGCATTTTTACTCTCTTAAAATGAATGAATTAAAAATATTTCTTACTGGAGTCAACTCTTCCAGTGTCAAATGGCTATTAATATCAGGTTTATTATAGTTAAAATCATTTCTGCCTGATTATTCTAGGTCAGAATTTGTTTCAATAATATTTTATTTGATTTTGCAGCTTTATCACTACTGTAAAATTGGGAGTATATCGTGCACCCCTTTTTTCCGAACTAACCAAAAATGCCCGCGAGTAATGCTCTTAGAATTTTGAGACATTTGTAAAATATACTATTCCAAGTTTTAAAAAAAAATAGTGTGTGTATACATCTAGAACAAAAAGCTTTGACATTCATAAGGAAAGACATTTCTTTTAAATAAACAGTAATTCAGTACATAAAAAAGTCTTAATTTTTTTAATGATTATCTCTTTTTTTTATTTTAAAAGCTCTCATTGTTATACTTGGCGAATAACACGCACCCGTAAATTTCGATCTTATTTTTTTATTTAAAAGGGCGTGTTTTACTCCGGATTTCACCGTAATTTCTTTTCTATCTAGAGGAAATGGTATGATCATACCATGCCCAGATTCCTAGTTGTAACAATATTTCGAATAGATATAATGCTACTGAATACGATGTATTTAAAAATAAGCGCTCTTCTGATGCTGCACAATTAGACTCCCAAATACAGATATAAAATGAATTCTTCCATGATTTACTTTATTACATTATAGTAAACATATTGTAGTATTTTTTTCAGTATTTCAAATTTGAGCAACAGAAAATGAAAATTAATAAACTGCCTCAATTTAAAAACTATATATATATATATATATATATATATATATATATATATATATATATATATATATATATATATATATATATATATATATATATACACTGCTCAAAACAATTAGGGGAACAAGCAAAAAATTGAAGAAAACCGTGTGAGACAGTCACGTATTGGCATACAATGCATATTACACGCGTATCAATGCGCAATACAGAAAAAAGGCGTAAGAAAATTTGGAATTAAGCTTTAATTCTTTGAAAATTATGGAAAAAACATTAAAAGATGATTTAGGGCAACAATTTGGTTACATGTAAACTATAAAAAAGATACTGTTTAGACATGATGCATGAGTTTTAATAGGGCGTGTGGTCTCCTCGAACAGCTAAGACTGCTGCACACCTGTTTGCCATGGATGCGATGAGGTTATCGATCAGACTTTGGGGAATACTGTTCCACTCCTCAAGAAGTGCAATCTCCAAGTCTCGGACCGTAGCAGGCGGCCTTGGTCACGCAGCAATGCTTCGTCTGAGCATGTCCCAAACAGGCTCGATTGGATTCAGGTCAGGAGAGCACGCTGGCCATTCCATACGCTGTATTGTTTCAGCTTCAAGCATGTTCTCCAACAGACAAGCTCTATGCGGTCGGGCATTATCATCCTGGAAAACAAAGGAATCTCCAATGGCTCCAGTGTAAGAGATGACATGAGGTCGAAGTATCTCGTCTGCATACCTTCGGCCCGTCAAAGTGCCATTACGAATGATATGCAGGTCCGTACGTCCGCCTATGCTGATTCCATCCCATACCATCCAACCAGCTCTTCTGTATTGTGACAATTCACGAACGAATGCGGGGTTATTTCGAGTGCCCCTGTCCTTCCATACAAGAACACGTCGGGTGTCACACTCTAGACTGAATCGAGACTCGTCTGTAAACAGCACTTGGCTCCAATCATGTTGCTCCCAATCTCGATGTTCAGCAGCCCATCTTCTTCGGGTCGCACGGTGGCGTGGGGTCAACGGAATGCATACCATTGGCCTACGAGCATAGAGCCCTCCCTCATGAAGCCAATTACGTACTGTTTGGCTGGACACCCTTCGTCCTGTTGCCAATAGCAACTGTCTTTGCAGCTGCGTAGCATTCTCTGTTCTGTTTCGACGGGCTGTTAACTGTATATACCGGTCATCAGTTGATGTAGTGGCGCGTAGCCGACCTGCCCGTGGTCGACGTCTAACATTTCCTGTTTCTTGGAATCGATTCCACAGCCTTGCAACAACACTTCTGGCGACTCCAACAGCATCCGCAACACTACGTTGTGTTTGCCCGGATTCCAGTCTGCCTATAACACGCCATGCCATGGATTCCGGTAAATCACGTTGTTGAGACATTCTCAAGTAACCTTGTCTAAAAAAAAAAATACTGCGCAATCGAATTTCACAGTTACGGCAATAAAACAGACGTTTCTGCAACATCCCGATTTCTGCCCTTATCTCCTTTTTCTGGTTTTTGACGTCATAAACTTTGATTTGCATATAAAGTTTTCTTCTTCCGTTTCCAAGTAGGCTTTAAATTATGGATGATTCATTTTATGTTACTTATTGGTATACATCTTTGCTTACTTTTGTTAAAATCATGTGCTCCCCTAATTGTTTTGAGCAGTGTATATTGCGTGTACAAACCTTGCAATTTTTAGTATCAGTATTAACTTGTGCAAAAATGCTATGTGTTTCTAAACTTTCGTAAAAATATTAAATTAAGATTAAGCTGAATAATCTGTCTTTGTCACAATTGCTATCGATATTATGCAAACTTGTGGAACGAGAGCAAGGATAAAATTTTTAAAAAAATGTTAGAAAAATTAATAATATTTTAGAAATTTTGCATGAGTATTTTTAATCATTTCTTGCAAAATAATAGATAAAAAGTTACTTAAATTTCACAAAAAAAAATTTATCATTATAACCGCTTATTGAGCAAATAAAAAAAACAACTAAGAAGTAACCCTTGTTGACAAGCTGCCGTATAGTAGCTCAAAATGTCATTTTAAATGCCTTAACTTTTGGGATATACCGAAATATTTCAAATTCATAATCGGTACAGTATTTATTGAACAGTTTGGATGGATAAACAAAGCCAAAAAAAAATTACGGATAGAAAGAATGTAAGACCCTGTAACTATTATAATTAATGTTAACTGTTTAAAATAATCAAAAGAAAAGAAAATACGCTTGATTTTATATTAATACGTTCGATATTTAAAAATAATATATACGAAGAAAATATTTTTGATGCATGTTTATGATTAAATGGTAGTGATAAAGAAAAATACTTAATGGAAAGGAAGAACACGTCCTTTGATATATTCCTTGCAATTTTTTTTTCTGATGGATGCATACAATTTCGTATGAAAATAAATTAAATATTTCAGATTTATTTATTTTATGTTATAAAAAAATTAATCACTATGCACTATGAAGTACATGTTCTAAATATTAGTGACGTCAGTTAAAAAATTGCTGTTATAGAGGTAACGGATAATTATTAATAAAAAATAATTTACTTCTTTAACTGTACATATAGGTAACTTCATAAAACAACATTAAATCGTTTCAGAAGATAAAATTTCCAATTTTTATGGGGCAATTATTTCCAATTTTTATGTAGTTATAGTTATTGACAAATAGGAAAACTTAGGAATGGCTATTATAGGAATGATTATTGACAAAAAATAGTTTACTTTTTTAACTGTATCCATAAAGAATTTCTTAAAACACTATTTAGTAATTTCATAAGATTAAACTTCAAATTTTTATGAGGAAAATACACGATTTTATATACTGTTCATAACAGTAAATTTTTCATTTATTTGGCCAGGTTTAAATAGGAAAAAATGACTTTAATAAAGTACATTTTCTTGAAGTATCATAACAATCAAATGATTTATTATTCTATTTTTCACGAAGAGTAAACTTTGAAATTTATTTATTTATTTTTACATTACGTTTTATTTTAACCATTAATGTTCTTCAAATAGTTAAAATATATTTTTAAGGTAAAGGTAGGTCACACATATTTTATTTTTATGTTTTTTGATATATAAAGACTGCTCCCTTTGGACTCTGCACACTTGGAGTACATTGATAATCCTTAATACTTTTACAATGAAAGGAATTTTTTTTCTCGTTCTTTTAGTAGCTGTTTTTGCCATAGGTAAGCTCTTATTTATTCACTCCTTCAGATTGTTTTCTCTGCACTGAAGAAAAACATAGAGTTTCGAAATTTATTTTTAAAAAAGATATATTAAAGTATTTTTGGTATATAATTACAAAATAATTTTTATAAGTTATTTTCTAATGGGAATAATGATATAATAACGGGATTAAATATTTGTTAATTACAATATGTTTAAGAAGCTAGAGCTTGATGTTTAATGCATATGAGTAGTAATGTAGGTGTATGTAGGGATTTTACGTTTTTTAACCGAACATATTAAATAAATTTTTTTGGTTTATAATTTAAAATATCGAAAACATTTTTTTTTTTTTTTTTTTTTTTGCTTTGAAACGCGTATCAAGCGGTTAAAAATATATGTATTCAGAATTTTTGAAGTGAAGCTTCTTTAGGCGTGGAAGCGAATGGGAAAATTGCCACGTTTTGCGTTATGGAGAAAAACCAAACAGATGTAGTGTTTACCTTCATCTCCCCGAATTGTCGCTATGGTGAGGAGATAGCGAGCGGGAGGAAAATAGGACGGGGGACACTACGTGGATTGCGTCACATCCGTGAAATTTTGGATGATTGAAAAGGGGGTATATCAGAGGTATGGAGGGGGTGAGCCTCCTGCTGCTTCGGACGAAAGGCAAGGGGAGCGCTAAGATATTTTGGAGAGTGGGTACCACATTGGTACTCGTAACGTACTCGCATGGCATATTTTCGTAGTTTTTATATAATAAACATGCCGGTTTCAACGAACATATGCACCAAAAATATTATCATATGGCTCTTTCCGGTATGGGAGTGTCTGAGGCATTGTGCATATGTCACTAAATTTCCTGCTAGAAACACTACCTATAGGGTCTTGTAAACAAAGAGCATTCTGTGAGTGATGTATTAAGTTTATATTATTAATTTTCATTTCCGTTGATTCATAATTCATTCTAGTCAAATGCCTAGAAGATATATAAAAAGAAGAAAAAAGTTTCATAAAAGAAAAAAAAAAGAAAGAAAACAAGCTGCAAAAACAATTGAAAGTCTATATATCAACAGGTAGTCCTGTCGCAGCTGTAAACACCTTAATCCATAAAGTTTAAGTGATATATACCCCAGAGACTGCTGCAATCATTTGATCCGATGATAATAAAAAGCCAATTATCTTAACTGGATACTTTAATGTTAATTTTGCTTCAGAAAGAGCAAAGACCCTCATTGAAATCTTGAAAAGACACGGTATTTGGTATTGAATACTTATGCAAGAATAGGAACGATTAGATTCGGAGCCACGATTGAGACAGTTCCCTCACGCTTTCTTGATTGACTATAATCCAGGATTTTTATATCCTTCTTCAGTTACCACATACTTAGTGAGTCTTTCTTGAAAAACGATTAGGCAGAAAATTGAATAAAAATATTATTTTCATAAAATAAATGAACTTCGATTCTTTTATCAAAGTAAGTTCCGGCATCAGTTTAATATAATTAGATCTATTCCTGCATTTACGATCAACGTCGCCAAAAAGTTTGACTTTCATCGCGTGGCTTTACCAGCATCATTTTTTAACGAAATTTAGAACAAGTAGTGAGATTTTTATGTTTCGCATTCTTATATGTATTATGTTTCCTTCTATTAGTTGAAGTGCTAGTTCAAGAATAAGAAATCTTCAAAATATTATTTGGTCCTTTTTCTGTGTCATACATATGTAGAGATTTAAAGAAAGAAATTTTTTGCTTATATACGTCTGAAAAATTTAACGGTTTTTTTTAAAAAAAAAACTTTATTATCACTGATATGTAATTCATTCGGATAAAATACAAAATATGTCAGAGGTTTTTCTTTTGGGAACATCAAAAACAATAATGGTGATTGATAAGGGTTCTCAGGGGTGTTAATTTTGTGTCGGAAGATGAAAATATAAACATTTTTCAAACATATATACATAATTCATTTAAATTTAAATTTAATAATTCAAATCGTTGAGATATTTTTCACTAAAGGATTATGGTTTCAAAAAAGTTAAAACAAATATTTGAAATATAATCAAAACTGTAAAAATTATAATCAGATTAACTGTAATATATATTGAGCAATTTTTGCCTTGAGTACGCTATTTTCTAAGATATTAGCCGTTAATGCATAAATCTTTATGGAATTCTAAAATTTACCATACACTGTAAGCCCTACTAACTTAAGAATTATATATCTTTCGTATTTTAAAATATTTAAAAAAATTTAAAGTGTATTTTTTTAAAAATTACTTATTATTTTATTTATGTTAAAATGAAACAGTGTAGCAAGGAAACATTTAACTCTTTTTATGTATCAAACTATAGCTAGTACTTAAAGCTATTATTTTAGGCAATAGCATGAACAACGTAAATTTAATTAATATTTCTTATAGAAATGTTTCTTACTTTCATACACATACTTTTAAATAATTATGATTATATTTTAAACATTATAACATTTTCTGAAGCCCCATTCATTTATAAATGTAATGTGTAAAATATTCGACTTTTTTTTTTTTTTTAAAATTCAAAGAGTTATACGTATTTAAATATTGTTTATATTTTGAGCCCTCTACAGAAAGTTAACACTCCTTAGACTTCTTATAAAAAGACATCATGAATACGTCATTTAATTTAAAACTCGGTGAAATAAAGACAGTTTATTTAACTCTGATTGTAATCTCTTTTCATTTTTACAAAAATGGAGAAATTAGATTAGTATTGCATTTCGTAGAAGTATGCAACAAGACCACATGTAAGAAATTGTTTTATTTTTACGAATTACTTATCTTTGTGTTCCTCGACTTTTTTTATAAAATTGTGAACATTTCATAATTTTACTATAAAACAACAGAAGGGGGCAAGCGGGAAGGGGGATGGCGTTGATTGTTTGTATTTTATATATCACTACTATCTGCAGGTGCGATATTGGTGCTCCTTTGGGGATGTGTCTTTGTTCTCAGATAATGTTTCATTATTGGGAAGTAGCACAAACTCGAGCGCAACACACCACAGTAAATTAGATGGTACTTGGTAAATTAAATTATTTCCATTGCCTGGTATAATTTGATCCGCGAACTGCTTCGCGGCCATGCTTTTGAGGACCACTGGCTTAGATCAATCAAATATCTCGATATTATTCTTGCATATTTATTAACCATTATCCTGTTTGATTCAACATAATTATAGGAAGCAATATATACTATATTTATGTATGTATCCATATGAGTATGTATACTTATATGCACGGTTATTTAAATATGAATGATTATGTAAGAGCAAAGCTAAGTTGCGGAAATTATTGATTAAAAAAAACTAGAAATGCCATGTCTCCCTCACTAAACACGTCTCGAAGTTCTGATTATAATACAAAATCTAAGGATGACTCACAAAAACATTATGAAGTAAATATGAGGTATAAGGTAAATAGCTTTCTTCCACACATCTAAGCTGACTCAAAAATAGGAAACCAAAAGATATATCATATTGATTCATAGATTTTAGTTTTAAATTTTCTGTTTTAATTCTTGAATTAATTTCTTTTAAATTATAATAATATAATATTTTTCATTACATGAATATTTTTGTTTCAGCTATGGCGGGTGTACATCGTAAGTATTCAATGAATTTGTGTTTTTAATTTATTAAAGTAATTTTCCTTATACTTTTTAGTACAAAAAAATCCTCTTCATCTACCTAATTATGAGTTACACGAACTTTTTTCACGCAATAATAATTTTTGTATCACTAAATTGAAAAAAAAATACACATAAATAAATTACACAACTTTAAGAAACATAAATGTCTAAAATATATTTTTGGAATAGGTAAATTCCGGGTAATATTTTTAACAATATTTTACCTTGATGGAAAGTAAAATTATCAAACACTAATATTCTACAGAATAAAAAAAAATATAATATTTTTTTGAAATTTCAACTTTACATCAAAGTGAAACACGAAAGTGGAATAAAATATATGTGCTTCTGGCCTTTCCATCAGATGCAGTAATGAAAACTAACAGTGATTAATTTTGGATTTCCTAAGTTAAAGCTCGTTAGCTTGTATTTTTGAAATTTCAGTTTAGTTCTAGATCTGTTAATAGGAATGAAAGAATTATTGTATTGTGTGTGTGACAATAAAATCTAATATAATAACAATTTTTTTTTACAGACCACAAAGTTAAGGGTAAGAAATTTAGAGAATTTATAACATTATATTTAGTACTTATTTATGAAAATTTTACATTGATAAATAGAACTAATATTTTTTGTTAATCAATTTGAATTTTTATGCAATGTAATCACTTAAGTTATTTTGTAACTTTCCTTCATTTTTTTTTCTGCAGAACCTCATCACCATGGGCACCACGGGGGTGGAAGTAAGTCATTTCCGAAAAAAAGTTTTAACATATCTCTTCAATAAATTTGTTAGATAACAGAAAATAATCAAAACTATAAACAAAAATTATATCTTCTACATAACTCCTTATTAGCTACGGACCAATAAGCGGTTAGTTTTCTTGAGAATAAAAAAATATATATCATCCGGTTACCGAAGTCTATGTGAAAAGCAATTGTTGGGACTTGCGATACTAGACCTGTGTTACACATCTTATCTAAACGCTCTTTTTCCCTCAAAAAGATGAAACCTCTCATTACAGAAAGAATATATTTTTGTCAAGTTAAGAAATATAAAAACAAGTTTAAAAATTCATTATTTTTATTTATTTCTCCTATTTGACGTATACTTAGTATAAAAATGGTGGGTTTTTTCAATGATTTTCTTGATAAACGTTTGTACATATCTTCTTATATTTTGCAGAAATAAGTGTATTATGTAAAAATGGTGGAATAGTACAAAGCGCGCAATCAAATCAATTTGTATTTATTTCAGATATGTATCATTATTTTTTGACAGATGATAGATGCCAGGCTCTAATAGCAATTTGTTTAATTCCTCCTTACCTACATTTCAAATAAGTCAAGTTCTTTCTTTCACCAACACGCAAGCTCTTAGTAAATATTAAATTATTTAGCAACAAATATGTGTAATATATGCAGATGTTTTTATAGCAAATATTCGGTTAATGTAATCTTTTACATTTCTAATACAATTTTAGGAACATAGATTGTGAAAATCATTGCGTAAAATGTAGAAATCTCATTTGTAAAATCTAAAATAAAATCATTGTATCAAATACTTCTATGATATTGTAATAATTCATTGAAAGAAAAACTGAAAGCTACTTGGTTATTAAAACTCTTAAATAGTTTAAAAAAATGCGAATACTTTTACAATTCTAGTATTAAATATAGTTAATTTTTTTTTTTGCTTTTTCCAAGTTCTTTAACTCTCACTTTCTCATTATATATATATATATATATATATATATATATATATATATATACACTGCTGGACAATTGCTAAGGATGGATCACAAATTGCTATTTAGCATAACATTATGCGAGACATGAGGCCAGTAGGATAAATAATAGTTGCCACACTGTTCAGACATTAGAATAAAGAATATTTATTGTTCTGGAAAGAACAAAAGCTGTGAAACATATGAAAGAAAAAAATTTTCATTTGATCTGCGTACGGAGAAATGGAACAATGCATATAAAAGTCAGCAGGCACCTTAAAGAAAGGTATCAGTACGGGATATGTCCACCGTGGAGTGTGATGTAACATTCCACACGTCGTACCATAATTTGCACAACATTATCCAGCAGCTGTTGAGGCAATTTATCCCATTCCTCTGTGAGTGCACGGATGAGTGTGTTCTTGTTTGTCGGAGGATAGTTTTGACCAGCAACTTGCCTCCCCAAAGCATCCCACACATTTTCAATGGCGTTTAGATCTGGAGAACGCGGTGGCCATACGAGACGTTGAATACCCTCGCTGTCTAGACAATCCTGAACAGCGAGTGTTCGAGGACATGTTGCGTTGTCGTCCATAAAAACAAATTTATCACCGACAGCACCACGGAAAAGACGAACATGAGGAAGTAGAACTTCATCAATGTATCGTTGGCCCGTCATAGTCCCATTCACACCGACATGTAGGCGCGTGCGGCCATTGATCATGATGCCGGCCCACACCATGATACTGCATGTCGGATATCAGTCCTTTTCCTGGATATTTTCTGAACGATAAGCAGTACCACTCTCGCGCCAGATCAGTTGGCGTCTACAATCCGATGACAGACTGAACCTACTTTCATCTGAGAATAGTACTCATGCCCAGTCATGTTCAGTCCAATTGTGATGCTCACGAAACCATTGCAAACGGGCAGTACGGTGCTGTCTGGTCAATGGGACACACACGACAGGTCTGCGTGCGTATAGTCCTCCTCCCCTCAAACGTTTGGCAACAGTTTTTCGGGAGATCTGCTTTCCTGAGGCAGCAAGAAACTGATTTGCCACCTGCTGAGCTGTGGTGCGCCTGTTCCTTTTTGCTGAAAGGACGATATATCTGTCTTCTGAAGGCCTCGTATTTCTAACACGACTTCTCCCGCGCGATCTACTACACATTCCAGTAGTTTTAAATGACTTCCACAGCCGTGAAACAACGCTGTGAGCGATGTCGAACTCCCTGGCAACATCTGTTATTTTTCACCCTTCATCGATCTTTCCAATAATTCGGCCACGCATAAAATCATCTATGTGAAGTCGGGAAAACATGTCAAAAATTTTAAGTTCGTCTATTAAAACTTTCCTGTAAAACTTTGACTTGAAACAACAACTGTCCACACGCGTCAAAACCTTTAAAGCTTTTATGAACGCTATCACGTGATGAACAGACGTGGAAAAAATTTGCATACTCATACTTCTTTTCTTACTAATATCCTGCACTTATTCTAATTTTCCACATTTTGCTTCCTTTCATTTTGTGGTTGCTATGGATGATAGTGTTATTCGTCCTTAGCAATTGTCCAGCAGTGTATATATATATATATATATATATATATATATATATATATATATATATATATATATTTCTTTTATATATATATATATATATATATATTTATATATATATATATGTATATATATATAAGGTTTCAAATTAAAGCTTGAAGTACAATTATAGAATAAATAAGATAATTGGGCTATGTATAAAACAGATATAAATGGTTTATCATTTCTGATATCGAAGCACTTTATCGCGTTTCTGTAATGAATATAGCTCCAAAATTTTACTATGAATAATTTTACTTTTGCTTATTTTTTTCACATAGGTATTTTTGATGATGCTGCAAGTTTGGCTAACGGAGTTGCAAGTGGACTTACATTTGGAATCTTGTAATGTACAAAAAACTCACTATTAGGAATATATCAAAGGAAAGAAAATCATTGTAGGTTGTGAAATAAAACAATTATTTGCATACATTTGATTTGCCTTTTAATGGATTTTATTAATAGCATCAACTTAAGATGAAGATTATGTATTCTGGAAATGTTTCAAAAAATCAAAAAAGTTAACACATTTGTTTGGAAAACACATATTCAGGTATATATATATATATATATATATATATATATATATATATATATATATATATAGATTAGAGATTTCATCAAATCCGTTAGAGAAATAATCAATTCACAGAAGATGCAAAAATAACATTTCTTTGAGGTATTTTCCTTGATGCAAATAAGCGATTTGATCATATCTCTGATTTGTTTTAGTGAAATGATGAAATGAACTTCAACATTTGCAGAGCTATGTTTTCTATTATTACTACTACATTTTATCTCCCATCGTCCTCATCATGCTATACAGCACTGGGCTTCTGACGTGACGTACACAAAATAAAAAGCTTTAAATATGATAATTTTTATTTTTTCCATTATTTTTATTAATATCTTTCGATTGGTACATTTTGCATGCCTATGAAATAGAAATTGGAAAAAAAAACTTCAATTGAAAAATGTAAGCAAACCAATTGGGAAATTTGACGATGCCTCCTTTTCAAATAAAATGTGCAAAAAGAAAAGGCTATATAAAGTATTACATTATTGTATTTTTTCTCCTTTTGAAATGTGCGCTTTTAAATTTTTTTAATCAAGATATTTTGTATCAATAATTTTATAATTTCAGTACTTATTCATAATTCCTTTTCATAAACATATAATATTTCAATATTATGTAGAGCAAAAATTACCAGCCTAATTATCTAATTATTCTGACAAATAATTTTGAATAAATAATTTGTAATTAAATTATTATTTTTATATTTCTTACTCTACTTTTAATAATCCACCATATTTAATAAATAAACACTTTTAATATCTTGGCAATATTATTTCATCATTTCACTGAAACAGGTTAGGGCGGGTGTTTCTCAAACTGTAGCACGCCCCCTTGGGAGGCGACAACCTTACGAGGGGGGCACGAGCATATCGAAAATAGAAGATTTAAAAATTAATTGATTTACTGGAATGAATTAAGGTATCCGACTACCCTAAAACCATGATTTTTTTCAAAAAATGGCAAATTTTTTTATGACTTTATTTTATAGACCATTTTGTTAAGTTAATAACAATACCAAGTACTTTATTTTCCTTCAACTAGAACAAAAACTACAAGCGTTTTAGTAAAAGCAAATGCCATAACTTTACACAAGATGTCAAACTTTAAAATGCGTTTTACTCGAAATGTGTTTTTTTCGAAAAATTCAAACGGGGACCGCGATTGCTCAAAAAGTTTTGAAAATAATTAGCAGAAATTTTTTGCTTATGTTCTGCATAACAGTAGAAGTGTTTTGATCTTCAGATTTATCAATAACTGTTTTATTTCAAAATTTGCAGTTCTTTATGTGAATATAGTCAATGTTTTTTTAAGCAATTTCGTATAATGACTTAGATAAAGTGCTCTAGTTTTTGTAAAAATTAAAATATCTCTTATCGTGAAGGTCACTTCAAACAGGAATAACAAAGTAACACATCAAAATTGAAAAATTGAGAATTTGTTCATAAAATCTTTGTAGAGAGCGGGCCCCGTTTATGTAATTTTTCGTACATTTTTACTAGTTTTTCCCCATTTTAATAATAATAATTTTTTTTCTTTTACCAATTTTAGGATTTTTTCCCTTAAAATATACTAAACAAATATGAAAATCACAAAGATCTCCATATCTCCTTTTTTTCAAAAAAAAGTTGTCGCAAGTAGTCGGATACCTTAAAACAAAATATTTTCAGACATAATAAAAAATGCACTTTTAGTCTCATATAATTTATAGGCACGCGATATTAAGTCATCAAAAATAAAAACTTCTTAAATACCTAATTAGCTATCTTTGATACTATAACCAAATAAAAAAAAACTTTTTTTTGATTTGCTGTAATCCCATGATGAGAGATTTTTTTTACTACGCTTTCTTTTTAAGCCTAACATACAACTCTTTCACAGAAAAAACAGATCCTAGTTCCAGAATCGAAGAAATATAGGAACATAAAAAATTCATCACTGTCATTATTTCTGAAATACTGCACATTATATAGTTGTAATCTGTATGACTTTCTAAGTTATTGGTATAGTTAGTTATGACCCCTCTCTTACGTCTTTGTTTCTCATTTAGGGAAGCTGTAAGTAATGTATGATTCTCTTGGGCTTTTTTCCATGCAAAAAAAAAACGTTTTACGCATTTTTTTTTAGCAGTAACATACATATTATCATAATAAATACAATTTTTCCCCCGAAATGGTCGCGCGGGACACACAGATTACGAAATCGTTAATTCTGACAAAACTGTTTATTTGTTACCAAAGAAAATTGAAAAGTTCTTGAAAGAAGGTAAGTAAACTTTCTCTTAGTTAAATTATTCACTGGAATCACGATTTGTATCGTGTACAATAAAATAATTATAAAACCAAAAGGATTCGGGTGACTCAATAACCCCGCTCGACCGTATCGAGTGCGCGCTTGCTCCCGGGTTAAAACATGTTGACGTCTTTTTGCTTTAAATATTAAAAATAATATAATTATTCTTCATCGGAAATTTATATTATTGTTCATTATTTAACATCAATTATAAATGTTAATTCTGTGAGGCTTAAAATTACAATTCGCTTAAAACTTATAATTTGAGCAATCATTTTACATTTTAGTAAACATTGTCCAGCACTTGGCTTTGCACTCCTTACAATTCAGCTATTATATCAATAATGTTTTATTTTCTTATAAATAAACTCGTTCAAAGAGTGGGCATTTCAGCCGGTATACTTTTAATGTATCAGTGCTGCACAGAGTATTTTATAACTAATTAATTAATACTAAATTAAGAACAAGTTTAATAAGTATTAACGACTACCATGATACTAATACATATACCGACTACCAACTATTACCATGGGCTTGTCTTGCAAAGCAAAGTTTTTATAAGGAATGCTTAAGATTATAAATTGACCCTGTGAGTTATTTTTCTATATTTAACACAGATATCTATATTTTGTCTTCTAAGCAGCCACCGGATTTAGCAATATGTTCAATATAAAAATTAGAGAAACGAAAATTAACATAATAATTTTGCTATTATTTTATTTATTTATTTATTTATTTTTGCTTAAAAGTAGTATACAAAATTTAACACTTAGTTTACTAATTTGTATGGTTTATAATTAAGATAGCCTATTGTAGCTTTAGCGTCAAAGTGTATTATTATTGCATTCAGTACATTATTAATGTATACGGGGGGCGAGATAAAAATGTGATTAATAAGGGAGGCGCCAGTATTGAAAGTTTGAGAAGCACTGGGTTAGGGAATTGATTTAGCACTTGCTTTTCTTAGGGAAATCACCTTACAGAGTTCTTATTGTAACATCTTCTGAGAATACATGACTACCCTTAGGGAATTGTTGAAATCCTTGACTTCAGTATTTCCCCGCGATATATCAATATATTTGTCTACAATCGTATGTAATATACTAAATTACCATTAATCTAAATGTTCTTTACAATAAATATAAATATAAAATTACAGCGGGAGTCAAAAGAAGATAGACGCTCTATCAAACTATTAACCTTAGGGGATAAGACTATAAAGTTAAAATAATGTTAAAATTAAAAGTTTTTAAGCAACCTAACTGCCAATACAGTTGTTTTTTTTTAAAGAGAAGAATATATTTTCAGTATAAGTTTCTAGGAATATTTGTTAGATTATAAACATAATGATAAATTATTAACATTACTATTTAACAAATTTTACGACAAAAAATCTTTTAAAAATTGTTATCTATTCACCGAAGCTCGGAAACTTAAAATCGAATTACATAATATATATTTTTTTCATGTCCAACGAAGCGCAACACGGTATTAAAAAACATTACCGTAATCAAAACAGCATAGCAAAGAAGGAAAAAAATGTTGAAATACTTAAAAGCAATTTAAAATTGAATTATTAAAAACATTAAAACCGTACAATTTTTATTAAGTATTTGTTTGATGTACTTTATTAGGAACATAAAAGAAAAGAAAGTTTTTCAACAGAAAAGCCAACCAACCTTGTAAAAGCATGTGGGAAAATTAAATAAAAACCGCTGTATGCTTAAAATGATTCATTAATAATGGATGATTCAAATGTTTCTGCACAGAACTAAAATGAAAGTCATGGTCTGATCCAGAATTTTTCAAAATTTGAAGCCCTATGACTGCATTAGCTTACTAACAGCAGTGTTGGGAGGACTGCATGTTCAATATCCAATTAAAAATGAATCTAAAAGTAAATAACTTTTTAAAAATATATTTTATTTATCTATTATTATTTAACCCATTGATACAGTATACATGCACATCTGCGTTTTTCAGAACGATTATAAATTGTTTCTTTGACGTCAAAAGAGAAAACATTTGTGTGGCTGCAGTTTTCATTTTAAAATTATTAACATTGATCTCAGATTATCATCTTATAAGTGCTCAAATTGTTCTGCCCGTATTTTATTCTTATAAAATTGTGTTCATACAAGTGCGTTGAAAAGTTACCTTGACGCAAAAATTTCGTCATGGGGAACGCCTTCGTTGGGTATAAACAGAAAAAATCACTGTAGTACTTCCAGGTTTTCTTTAAGAAGGTGACTTGCTTACTTCTCATTGATCTCTCACTGAATTTGATTGGGGCAACGGGCCACATCTGCTTCAAATGAGATTTCAAAACGTCTAACTTCTGCCTTTGAATCCAAATTATAAGTCATATAACCTCTCCTAAACTCCATATGGAGCTAATTGATAGCCTAAAATTAAAAATACATGGGTCACTCATCTGCTGCATCATCCACTAAAAACTCACACTGCTAAAAGTTTGTCAAAATGATGCCCTGAACTTGCTCCAAAAAAAATATCAAATTTGTAATTATTTAGGAGGGTGCATAGATCATAGTTGTGGTTTGCTTTTCTTTTAGAGCAGCTATTCTCTTAACATTTTGAGGACGGCTGGCCGATATAAAGGCCAGAAGGAACAGACCTTTAAAAGACGGCTCTGGCCGGTGTATCGGCCACGCAATGCTTTCCCCTCTTAACAGCTTTCGAAACAGCATGAGGCCTATTACAGACCTGGAAAATCATATGCTTGACCGGTGTCTTTTGTATTTAAAAAGGAGGGGAATACAGTTCCCTCTTTCACCCTTTTCTAGAAATCCCTCTTTTTTCCCTTATGCTTAAATTCTCACTAGCGGAGAGTGCATAGTTATTTTTTCAAGCGATTTTGTCATCTCGATTACCTAATCATTTCATTTTAAACCAATTTGATTTTTAAAAAATACCTAAACGTAAAAGGGGACTTACCACTGATGAAATTCAGAAAGTTTTAGCAGATTTAGAAGATTAAATTTTTGATGATTCTGATTCCCATTGTGAGTTAGAAAATGAGGAAGATGATCTGATCTCTGCTCAGCAAAAGTTACACATTGTTAAAAGTTTTGTGTAATAAACGCTCAAAATAGTGTAAATAATTTATGTCTAAAAGTGTAATATTACTTTCTGTGGTATTTATTTTATGTTAAAATTGTAATATTCGCAAGCAATGCCGTTTCTTAAATTATAATGGCGATTCAATGAAAAACATAGTGAAATGTTAACGATAGAATCAAGTTGGCAAATGTCTAGCTACTGTCATAGCTCGAGCTTTATTAGAACTTTGTAAGACCCGCCGTGTAGGGGAAGTGATGCACGTTAATACTTTATCCACCGCATTAGGATTTACTGCAGGTTTTTTCATACAATATTTTTTTTGATCACTACATTGAAAATTAAGGGATATACATAAACAAAATACTCCACTTTGGGAAATTTAATCCGTTAGAGCTAATAAATTAATTAAAGATATTCCACTGTAAAATTAATTGTATACACCGTTCACTTAAAATAAATAGTCAAATCGTTTTCAAAGAATATTCCTGCTAAGTATTGTAGAATATTCCTTCTCTAAATTGGAGCGGTGTGATACTTGCGAGAAGGGGGTGCCAGCTCAGGTGTCATCCACGTCACTTGACCATGGCTTAAAATTACGTGGTCCGTTGCCAAAAGCTTAACAGTGCGACGTTAATATTAACTAACTCCAAAAAATACAGTACAGTATATATAATTATTTTTATACTTAAAAATGCAATATCCGCCTATTCAATTAAAATTACAGCGTTATAATTAATTACTAACCACAAACAAATTTTGAAAACTTGTCCAAATGATGTAGTGTGGAAGAGAAAGTTTATTTACTTTAAGTACCATAACCGATAAAAGCATTTATTGTGAAAAAAAGATCAATTTCTTAATTCCAAATGTGCATAATAAAATCATAAAAAAGGCATTCAAATAAAGAGAGATGTATAACAACCTCTCCCTTCAAAACTTAGTTTTATTCTGAAATAAAAAAAATTAGGGATTATGCTGATCACAGGAATTAATTAGAAGTGAGCGCCATGCGTAGCCAAAACAAAAAGGGTTTCCTTACAAACAAAAGATATATATATGCTGTCGTGGGCTTTTTTGCAGCGCACGCCAGAATTGCTTGGGATGGCAGAATTTTTTCCTACCTACTTGACAAATATCGTTATATTTTGGACACTTCACACAATATCTTTATAAATTATAGCCTATGTGTTCTTCTGATGTATAAGCTATAATACTGTAAAGTTTCATTAAAATCCAGTCAGTTGTTTTTGAGCGAAAGACGGCCAAACATCCTTACAAACTTTCACATTAATAATACATATCTAGATTACACAATGTATTACTGTACAGAAACGTATTTTTACTGTTACCTTACGTTATGCTGAATGAAGAATTTTTTTAAAAAAAATTTATATTGAAGCATAAAAAAAGCGTATTTTTAATGGTGTATAAACAACAAAAAACAAAAAAAGAAAAGATATTTACAACAAAAAATTACAGAAATATTCGTTACAGATTCTTAAAATTATCCATTTTAATCCTTCGACTTTATTTATAAAATGCACACGAAACTAACTTCGACATTTTTATTATAACAATTGATGTATATATAAGAATTAGATCAAAATAAAATATTTTTATTTTTGAAAGATGCTTGTTATAATAAAATGTAGATTTAATCTTAGGATTCCTTGAGTACTATGAAATCTAATGTATCATAATATAATGGATTATGGAAAAATAAAAAATGACAATTATATACATCAAATCTTTCATTCCTTTATGGAAGATATATACGAAAATTCTTAAGAGGATTTAAATTTTTAAGATTTTTCTGGCATGTTCTAAAAAAGAAAAACAATTATAAATTGAGCAACAATGAAGTTTCCAAAAAAGGATTTATGGCAATATGTTTATTGAGATGCAGATGCTTGTAAGAGCTTTTAAACTCATTTTATTGTCGATTTGAGAAAGTCTGAACTTTGCATTATAACAAAGAGACATGATCAGCAATTGGGCTTTTTATTTTATTTTGTATTTTTGCTTATAATTATGTGCAAGTTATGAAGAATCATATTATTTACTTCTTATTTCTAATTTGACTATTTTAAATTTTAACACCAGGTGTGTATCAAATCCCTGCATTTATATATATGAATAAAAAATAAATTTAAAACATTTTATAACTATTTTAATAAGTTTAACTGAAAATCAAAATATAAATATTTTTTTCTTAAATAAAATCAATTAAATTTAGATTAGTTTATTGTACCTTTTCCTACAATGATATAAGCGTTATATTTTTTATGAAATGCTTTATGTTATCACCTCTGCATTGTGCTAAAATTTCTTGAATTTTCTTGAACTGAAAAAATTAGTAATTATTACATTGGATTCTTCAAGAAAACATGTTTCCCTAAGAAAGGGAGACTATTTGTGTTTAGGGACTTTCTAAGCCGCGAACATCCCCACTATTCAGCGGGGTATCAACGACTACCCTGCTTCTTTTATCCGCCAATGTGTGGTGTCATTAATCAGCTACTAAAATAGGGGAAGTAAATTTCGCTGGAAGCGCCGTCTTTAAGGGCATTTTTCTCACAAAAACCGCCGTCTCCAAAAGGTTAAACTGGGGATTATGCCTCCTTTGAGGAGCATGGTAATCCTAGGGGAGGAGTGCGAAGACAAATCTAAGTATCTTAATCAAAACTTATGTATATTTTTTTTAAAAAAACATTACTTTCATAAAAGGAAATATAAAAAAATATATATTCTGAAATATATAACAAATAAAATTCACACACTGAGATATAATTCACTTATAAGTATATCAGTACTGCACAATGTATTTTATAATTAATTTAGTAATCTGAAACTCAGAACAACTTTAATAATTACCAGTGACTCCATGGTTTGATATATGTAATATTATATACGAGATTTAATACATATTTTCAAAATTCGTACGATTTATACCTAAAATCGTATTGTAACTTAGCGAGTAAATTTTTATTCCATTCAGTACATTGTTATTGTATGGAGGGAGGGCGCGATGAAAGTTATGATTGAAAATTGGAACACAAATACGGAAACTTTGTGAAACACTGCTTTAGAAGAAGTCACCCATTTTTTTTTCAATTCAAATAATCTGTTAATATTCATAACTTGGTCATTTTTATGTTGTATAGTTTCGAAAATTGTATGATTCTGTGTCTGAATCTTTCAATGTATCTCAAAACTCCTTTGAAATTGCAGATGTGATTCTTAAATTTCCCATCTTTACCACAGTTGAAGAACACTTAAATATTTAGCTCTCAAGGCTTGCTGCTTAATTATATAGAGTGGGAACATAGGTTGTGGAATGTATTTTCTCACTTAACATCTACCTTATTTGTATAACAAGGATATTATTTAGGCTACTTTTGTTCTCCTTTCAATCAGGTTCATTCAGGTTTGTACAGTCCAAACCACAATCATTAAATTTTTTTTTTCCGATTCTTCAAATATATCCTCTCTGGTATCATTGTCATGCATGCTATGTGGGGATAGCAGTTGTTTTTTAAATATGTCCTTATCTACAACTCTGATGAACTCATGCAATTGGGAGAAGGAATAGCTTTCCCATAATCATCCATTGCTTAGAAAAAGAGAAAAACCTGGTTGCATTTCCGCTATTTAAGTCATAGTCTCGCTTATACCTGTACCTCTTTGGGTAGTGGTATTTGCAACCAAAGCTAGAGAGAATTTAAAATCAATTCCAGTTTTTCTTGAAAATATCCTCACCTACTCCAAAACTTCTTTCAACACTTTATTATCTGTAGAAGGTTTGTCATTTTTAGTCAGGACGTAAACACTTTAGTAACTGATTGCATTTATAGGTTCATCATAGTTTGAGTATTTATATATAATATCTACGCTGAGAGTTGAATTTGTGATTTAAAAAAATCAACACGTACTTTATTGTTTGCTTTGATGATGATGGTAAAAATGGTAGTATTTCCTTACAGCGATACTATCGTTCAAAATCACATACAAGATTTTCTCACCGGGTTTGATGAAGTATTTCGAACTTCTATCTTCTTGAATTTGCCAGCCCGACCATCGATTTTTCTTTTCTTTTCTTTTTAGCCCATCGTTAAGTATGAAGATACAGTAATTTCATTAATAATAAATAATGATAATTAAGGTATCTTTATTACAATATCGCCCAAAAAGCTTAATGGTTCTAATTTATATCATCGCAACTGCAGCTGCAAATGACCTTCAATAATATTTCAAAACTCTTTAAGAATCCGCTACGAATTCTTTACCATCAAATCTACCACCTTGATTGGACTCAACGGTCCGCGCAAGAACACAACCTTACCGGCCATAAGGTTCGTTGAACCTCGACACACGCACATTCCTGTGTAATCCCTATTTCCTGTAAACAGGGCAAATGCAAAAATTAAAATTGTATCTCAGGGGGCCGGCAGCCTCCCATTACTCCTCCCATCTTTCAGATTAACAAAACTAGAAATAAAGAAACACTAAAATTCATTGTAGTAAATGTAAATACAAAATGCAATAGCGTCAGCAGTTCCAACACAAGAAAATTCTTTGAGGAAATGTCCATATCGAAGTGCAAATAATATATATATCTTAGCAGTTCCAACAGTCTCGTCTTCCTTTCAACAGGCACCCACGGACTCCTGGTCACGAACGGCTGTCCACGTCTTGACGGGAGAGAAAAAAAAACGATGTCCGGAGCGTCCTAATCTTGTTGAAACAGTTCATCGGCCTTGTAGTAGTAACCCGGTACCTGTTTGAATCTTGTAGGGGTTCTGCTCATGGTGCAAGGGGGTACATCCAGAGATGATGTCCGGAGCGTCGTAATCTTGTTGAAACAGCGTAACAGTTCATCGGCCTTATAGTAGTAACCCGGTGCTGTTTGAATCTTGTAGGGGTTCTGCTCATGGTGAAAGGGGGTACATCCAGAGATCTGACTCTCGACGGGGTTAATCTCGTGATACAACTAGACCCAATGCACCGGAAACAACCATGGCTTGATGTCCTGAAAGAGAAAAAACACGAACACTCTCGTAGGACAGCCAGCATCAGTAGAGTATATAAAATAGGGAGAACAAGTTTTCTCACTCTTCCACAGGGCTTTCAGATACCCGAGGTTCCCATCTCGTCCTCCCATCATTCAAATGTAAAAAAAAAAATCAGAAGCATTGTCTAAAAAAAATTTTTTTTAAACAAAAAAAAATTTGCACACCAAAAAAAAACAACCAACAAGAAAACTGCATGTTAATCCTAATCCCTTAAACGTTGCGAAAGGAGAGAGAAAAAGAAAAAAAATTCAACTACTAACAACTACAATTAAATTCATGTTCCGAACAAATAATTATCGAATTAGATATGGGTCACTAAACAATTCACAAGGACAACATATATAAAATAACAAATAGAAATAATTGAATAATCACAAAGAATCATGTGCCACTAAATAATAAAAAAATTAAGACGAGTAACACATAATAAATTCAAAAATTGCATATCTAACAGCTTCGATACTCACAATAACCACACATATGAGCATCGAACAAAATTCTTTCTGATAAGAAATAAGTACTAGTGAAAACATATATAATCAATACAAACGTGGCAACAAGAAACAGACACCTCATAACCGTATAACATCGAAATCCTGACACGACTAATATGATGTGCATGTCTCAGACCACCAAAAAAATTACTTTTTTAACCTTCAACAGTACTCAAAGCATAAGAAATTGCAATGGTTCACTAAGAGCAACGATAAAAACCTTTCGTAAAAAAATTAATTTAAAGTGAAAAATTAGAAATTGAAGAGATGGGTGTGCATAGGTAAGAATCATATATATAACCTCCGAGAATGCTTAATAGTCTAACAAATTTAAAAAATTCACTACAAGCATTGGTTACAATTGAAAGTTTTTTTAAAAAAAATTAAATGCAATTAAATTCAGATTTGCAAATTAAAATCTATAAACTGAAACGAATAGTGTAAACGGTAAAAAAATTATAACCTCTAAGAATGCTTAATAGCCTAAGAAATTAAAAAAAAATCACTACAAGCATTGGTTACAATTTGAAATTAAGAAAAAAAAATAATGTAATTAAATTTAGAATTGCAAACCATGAGTGTGCATTTGATCAGAATGCACCCCCAATGTTTACAAAAGCATAAAAAAAATTGCACATGCCATTCCCTGCGCAAACGATTTGCTGCATGCCGCAAACGCCAGCACAAGAAACAGAATGAAAATCAAGACAAAAAAGCAATGCAAATCCGATTGTTACTATAAAAAAAATTACTATATCGATTAATACTATAAAAAAAATTTTGTGAGGAAAAAAAAACAATTTCTTCTACATTCAATACATTCGAATTTCAATTTGAGAAATGAATTCCAGAAATCACAAATGCAGTTGAAAATTTCAGAAAAAAAATTATAAACATAAAATTGATAATGCAACCCATGACATATGAGGCGACATATACAGAGTAAAGTAATTTAACTAAACAAAAAAGCAAAAAAAAAATATTACAAGTGCTACGCATAAGTAAACATAATTCCCCCAAAAAATATCACTTAACTAATCAACATAACTTTTTAACATTCTACGTAATACAATGTATCAATTCTAGATAATACAAAAACTCAAAATGTTTCACTATACGCGCAACAAATGTACAAAAAAAACAAAGGTTCTCAATTTACAACAATACCGCTAACTCAATTCATCGAAAATCATCGAATTAATAACTGAAATATCATTCTATAACACTAGTAACCTTAAAATGATTCCTCAATCAATCAAAAATGCCTTTACCTCAGATCATTCATATCTTATACCTCAATAACACTAACTAAACTTAAATTAATCGACTTCTCCACAATACCCTTAACTCAAACCCATCTATGCTCATCACCTTATTTACACAAAATCTCACATAATCCTCAACTCGAACTTCCCTAGATTCATCTCACAACATTCTTAAATGTACCACACAATCATTAATTCAACTTATCTATGTTCATCTACTTATTCGGAATCGTACAAAATCCCTAACTCAAATTACCTTCTCTACATCAAAACAACTTTCTCAAATATACCGTATAATTATTACAACTCAATTTTCTATTTCCAAATCAATTGACTCTCGAATTTACCACATGCTTGCAAACGCAAACTTATCTATCTCGATAGAATAATAATAAAAAAAAACTTTCCCAATTTTTCAACAAATTCATCAAATTAAAATTTATCCATTTCCCTCGAATAACTTTCTCGAATATTCCACAAAATCCTTAGCTTGACTTATCTAACTCCTTCAACAATCCATAAAACAAAAGAATCAGACGGAAAAAAATCTATCATAATCCAGCTCCGAAAGAAATCGACAAACAAAACAAAAAAAAAAGAAGAAGGGAAAAGAATGGCGACTCCAAAGAGAGAAAAAAAACTGAGTATCTGAACTCCGGGATAATTTATTAACTCCTACAACAAAACCCATGGAATTGAACATGTTGATAGGTCATTGAATCCCACTAAAACAGTTAGATCCAGAGATGGACCTCAACAAAACTTATGGAATTGAAGATGTTGATAGGTCATTCAATCCAACTAAAACAGTTGGATCCAGAGATGGACCTCAACAAAACTTATGGAATTGAAGATGTTGATAGGTCGTTGAATCCAACAAAAACAGTTGGATCCAGAGATGGACCTCAACAAAACTTATGGAATTGAAGATGTTGATAGGTCGTTGAATCCAACTAAAACAGTTGGATCCAGAGATGGACCTCAACAAACCAGCGACAGCAAAAGGGGCGCGAAGGAAAAAAATTCTACTAACGCACCAGAGAAAACCAACAAGCAGAGTTCCACCCTTGGGTCGAGGCGCCCGCGGGAAGGGGAGTGCCTGCGAAAAGGAGTAACCAACGGGCAGAGTTCCAACCAACAACCAGAGTTCCACACGATGTTCTGAAGAAGTTGTAGAAATTTTGCAAGATGTATTATCAAATTATACACATAAAGTTGGGAAAGAAAAATGGCTTATTTATGAACAAGTGTGCCTGGCATCTTTAGATTGTCAATGTTTAGATATAGCTCAGGAATGTCTAGAAGTATTAGACAAACAATTTCCAGGAAGCCTTGGAGTTCGAAAACTAAGAGCCATGGAATTTAAAGCTCTTGAAAGGTATGATGATGCTTTAAAATTGTATCTCAGGGGGCCGGCGGCCTCCCATCAATATATATTATAAATGCGAAAGTGAGGATGTTTCGCCGTCTTTCACACAAAAACAACTGAATAGATTTTAATGAAACTTTACAAAAATATAGCGTATGCATCAAAATAACACATAGGCTATAATTTATAAAGGTATTGTGTAAAGTGTCCAATATATAACGATATTTTTCAAGTAAGTAAGCAAAAATTCTGCCATCTGAAAACAATTCAGGGGTGCGCTGCAAAAAAAGCCCACGGCAGCTTATATCCATTTTTCGTTTGTGAAGAAACTCTTTTTGTTTTGGCTACGCAAGGCACTCGCTTCAAATTTATTCCTGTGATCAGCATAATCCCTAATTTTTTTTTTATTTCAGAATAAAACTAAGTTTTGGAGGGAGAGGTTGTTATAAATCTCTCTTTATTTTAATGTTTTTTTAGGATTTTATTATGCACATTTAATAGTAAGAATTTGATCTTTTTTCAAAATAAATGCTTTTATCGGTTCTGGTACTTAAAGTAAATAAACTTTCTCTTTCACTCTGCATCATTTGGACAAATTTTCAAAATTTGTTTGTGGTTAGTAGTTAATTATAATGCTATAATTTTAATTGAATAGGCAGATATTGCGTTTTTAAATATAAAAATAATTAAACTAATGTACTGTATTTTTTGGAGTGTGTGAGTGAGTGAATATTAACATCGCACTGTTCAGCTGCACGAGGGCTTTTGGCAATGTATCACGCAATTTTGAAAAATGTTCAAGTGACATGGACGACACCTGAGCTGGCACCCCCTTCTCCTAACTACTACACCACACCAACTTAGAAGGAATATTCTACCAATACTTAGCAGGAATATTCTTTGAACTCCACTCTTCCAAGATATATGGCAGCACTGGTTCTATGATGAGTAGTTTAGTGGGGAAAGCGAATAGTTTTGTAGCAGATATTGCGCTTTCAGTGGATTACAAAAATTATTATTTTTGTCCGGAAAAAATAGTTTTTGTCAAAATTTAAGTGTCATGTTTTTGTATGTTAATGAAGTCCTTAGAAAAAAAAAACGATTTGACTATTTATTTTAAGTGAAAGTTGTATATAAATAATTTTACACTGGAATATCTTTAATTAATTTATTAGCTCTAAGGGATTAAATTTCCCAAAGTGGAGTATTTTATTTATGTATATCTTATAATTTTCAATGTAATGATGAAAAAAAAATATTGCATGAGAAAAAACTGCAGTAAATCATAATGCGGTGGATAAAGTATTAACGTGCATCACCCCTCTACACGGGGTATCTTACAAAGATCGAGCTATGAAAGGGGGTATATATTTGCCAGCTTGACTCTATCGGTAACATTTCGCTGTTTTTCATTGAATCGCATTATAATTTATGAAATGGCGTTGCTTGCTAATATAACAATTTTAACATAAAATGAATACAACAGAAAGTAATATTAATGTATTTCACTTTCAGATATAAATTTTTTACTCTATTTTAAGCGTTCATTACGCAAAACTTTTAAGAATGTGTTACTTTCGCTGAGCAGGGATAAGCTTAGGAAGTTATTTTCAAAAATCAACCCTCAAGAGTGTTACGGGGGAGGTATAAATAAAAAAAAATCTTTTTTTATCAGCTATTAGATCTAAATACTTAAAATTTAACAAAAATGTTTTTTTTTCTTTTCCTTTTTTTAGCTGATATATGCAAAAAGCTTTTTTTTTGCTTAATTTAAAATTCACGTAAAATTATCTCATTATAAACTTCTTTATCCTTAAATCTGTGCTTTTTAATTTTTCAGTTCACCCGTGCCAAGAACGGGCATTCCAGCTAGTATATATATATATATATATATATATATATATATATATATATATATATATATATATATATATATAGATAGATAGATAGATAGATAGATAGATAGATACATACATACATACATACAATTCATAATGTATTCGTAATACTAATAACTGCACAAAGTAAATTTTTAAAAAAAAGTTTGTTAAGAATTTATATAGAATGACTGTATTAGGAAAAACAGTTTTTATTACATTTAAGTTTATTTTTGCGGAATTCCTCTTTATTTGTGCTAGTCGCACGTCGATAAGCATGTTTGTAAAATACATAGGCATATATAAAAACTAAAACAATTACTAAATATTAATTACACATTCTCAAATTTTATTAAATATAAATTATCATCCGGTTACCAAATTCATGGTGAAAACCAACCTTTGAGAACTACGATACCATAAGTGTGCTACGAATGTAATCTAAACGTTCCTTCTTTTCCCGAAAAGTTAAAACTTTTCATTACAGAAAAAAATCTATTTTTGTCAGTGTTTCTCTATAGTTGGAGAAACTCAAAAGTCGTGATCAATTGTTACTTCTATTTTTTTTTATTTGACATAAACTTAGTATTAAAAATGTGGCGTTTTTTCAATAATTTATTGATAAACGTTTTTTTTCCTTATTTTTATTGTGATGTTATTTTTTATTATACAGAAATAGTGGATTATCACGAAGCACAATAAAAAAGAAACACTGCAAAATACTTTCTTAAGATATCTGATCACTTTTGACAACTTTCAAAAGAATGGAGCTATGGAGATTTTTGTGGGGATTTTAGATGTATTTAGTACTTTTAAAGAATAAAAAGGGCTAAAAGTAAGAAGAGAAAAATAAATTATTACCAATAAATTGGGTAAAAATTGATAGAAAATTATGTAAACAGGGCTTGCTCTGTACAAATAGTAAATGAACCAATTCTCAATTTTTCAATTTTGATGTATTACTTTGCTATTCCTTTTTTAAATGACCTTTAGTAAAAGAGATATTTTAATTTCTACTAAAACAAGAGCACTTTATCTTAGTTATTCTCTGAAATTGCTTAAGAAAATAGTGATTATATTTACATAAAGAACTGTAAATTTTGTAATCAAACAGTGATTGATAATTCTGAAGGTTAAAACACCTCTACTGTTATACAAAGCATACACAAAAAATGTTAGCAAATTATTTTCAAAACTATTAGAGCAATCGCTGTGTCCCCGTTTGAACTTTTAAAATAAAACACATTCAGAGTAAAACGTATTTTAATGCTTGACAACTTAAGTAAAAATATATCATCTGCTTTTACTAAAACCCTTGTAGTTTTTGTTCTAGTGAATGGAATAGGAAAAAAAATTGAAATTTTTATCAAGCTAATATGATGGACTATAAAATAAAATTTTAAAAAAATGTCGATTTTTAAAAAAGAAATAATGGTTTTAGTGTAGTTGGATACCTTAATGTCCAGTTTAAGGGATGATAATGCTATTGAGACCCTACTAATGAGAGCGCAGATTAAAATTGACTTTCTGATCCACCCTGTGCTATTAGCTGAAGAGCCCTAAACAAGTGTAGTGCGTGTTGGAACTGATGCATGTAAATCAATTATCTATCTTACGTTACAAAGAATATGATTCCCACAAAAATGCTCACAAAGATTTTCAAAAGCGATTCGCTTAGAATCCTTTCAGTCACGGTCGTTCAATTTATGATATATTATGGTTTATATATAATTTGAGAATGATTATCAAAATATAAAGGTTTTTTTTATACCCAGAAAAATTCCAGGAAATCTTTGTACTTTGGATTTGGTATCAGAAAGACTCATTTTGCCACGAATACCTTTCATGCAAATTAGGTGATTGAGACATGTACTCGGTCAGTTTGGAATATTAGGGCAAATAATCAATGTTCCAACGTCACAAAGAAGTTTCACTTCTTACGCGCACCATTGTTTTCTACATTAAATCGAATAATCATCATTTGTGATGTTTATAAACGATCTTTTTGATGGTCGTTTATCGTTAATTTGATCGAAATATGGATCTTTATTTTGGTGTATAAAAAAGCAAAAACATGCAATTTAAAATAATCTGCCCTGTGTAGGATGCTCCGAAACTCAGCGTTAAGTGGTTACGGATTGAAGAAGGGGGGTGAGGCCATAATTATTAAATAATTAAGGCCTCCCTCTCCTTAAAGGGAGAGTTTAAATGATGACATTTAATTATTTTTTTTAAATTTAAACAAATTCATTTATGAAAAGGATTATTAAACATTTAATCAGTGCTTCTCATACTGTTGATATATTTGCGAGCCCAATTTGCAATCATAAATATCATCGTACCCACCCCCCATACAATAACAATATATTAAAAGCAGTAATAGTGTATAATGCTTTGACGCTAAAGCTGCAATACGACCTTAAGTATAAGCCGTATAAATTATCAAGATACGTAAGTTTTATATATATATATATATATATATATATATATATATATATATATATATATATATATATATATATATATATATAAATTTGGTATACAATTTTATATACCATAAGCACATGGAAAATCACTAGTAATTTTTGCTCATTCTTAACTTAGTATCAAATATATTGTTCCCTACTGAGCATATAAGCATGGTATATTCTATAGAATATCAGAGTAAATGTGTATTTTATTTTTTATTATGTCAGAATATATTATATTTTGCGTTCTTTTAGTAAATAGGTATTTTTTAAATAATCTTTTGTTTTCGACTTTTTGATATGCTTGCGCCTTGCTGGTAAGGTTATCAGCACTCCTATGGGGATGCAAGCCACAGTTTGAGAAACACTGCTTTAAATTATATTTTATACTATTATTTTTTATTTTATAAAGTAAAAGAAAATAAATTTATTATTTAAATTAATTTAAATTATAAATATTTATATAATTACTGTAACTTTTTTATAAAATACAAATAATTACGTAGAATATCATTTAATGTTTAATTGACATTTCATAAGTAATTTTTTTATATTTAAAAAAAATAATTAAAGGAATTGAAAAAAACATTTGACCGCGGGATTCGAACTCTATCCACCGGCTTTGAAGGCATACGTCTTACCAATCGAGCCCCTCCATCGCTGGGGGAACTTAATTGAGTAAAAGCTAAGCATGCATTTCGAAGGTAATTTTCTCCGAGTTGACTGGCTATTCTGTGGAATTACATTTAGGGCTCAAACCCTAAAGGCGTACTACTATTATACCAAGTCTCGACCCCAAATGAATTTCCTTAGTCATGCCCTTCCCTTGTTTTATATACTCAGGTCAGTTTTCTGTTTCCCTCGATCATGTAACTGAGGTTATTTCAGTCCAAATTACAGTCAGAAAATGTTTTTTAAAATGTTCTCTCTGGTAAAATTGCCATGCATTCTATGTAGGGATGCCAGTTGCGTTTTGTTCACGTATTTCTGTACACTTTTTGATGAACGCTACCAAATGAGAGAGAAAACAGCTTTCGCACGAATCATCCATTGCATTTCAAAAAGAAAAAAAACTTGGTTTTATTTCCGTTACTTAAGTCAAAGTATTTTACGTATGTCTGCAGCTTGGTAGGTAATTCTATTTGTAGCCAAAGCTTAAATTAAAATTGTTTCCAGTTTTCTCCCTCCGTCACCGCAGCAAAACATTATTTCACTACTTTACCATCTGTAGAAGATTTGTCCCTTTTGGTTAGGATGTACGCAATTTAGTAACTGATTGTACTCAAGGGTAAATTTTAGTTTGAGTATTTATATCATCTAAGCCAGTGATCCCCAACCCCAGGTCCATGGACAGGTACCGGACAGCAGATCAATTGGCACGGGGCCACCCTAGGGACATTAAAGTAGTTCTATTTTATTTACTGGGGTGAATTTTCTCTGGTTTGTGTGACTTTTTAATAGAAATCATTTCATATTCCATGTTAAATCAATTTATATACATTTTTTGTTGTACCTGATTTTTATTCTCAAGGAGTATTCAAATGCAATTACATTAAAATAATTAAATCAAAGCAATCTAAAACATAAAAAAAAAATCAATGTTCTACTCTGAGTGCGCTGCGGTAAAATTATCAAAAACATTGATCAGTCCACGGTGGTGAAAAGGTTGGGAGACACTGCTCTAAGCATTGCGTTGAATTTGTAAATGAAAAAAAATCAACACGTTCCTTACAAATTTGCATTTTTCTCCTAATGTTTGTTCTGATTATGATGCTGCAAATGGTATTATCTCATGACAGCGATAGTATCGTTGACGATTACTCGTAAGGCTCTCACCCTGGATTTGATGAATAATTATTTCTCAAGCTCCTTCCTTTTTTGAAAATACTGACCCAAATAGTTGATTTTTTGCCCATTCTTCAGAACCATGGTGAGTATAAACATACAGAAACTTCAACAACAATAAGTAATGAAAGTGAATGTACCTTGTGCACAATATAGCTAAAAAGACTGCTTTTTTATATCATCGCAACTACAGCTGTAAATGAACGAAACACAAATTGTCATATTTCATTAAGGTTTCTGAAGATAATAATCTGCAAATACAGCGACCTACATCGGAGTTATTGTTGTTTTTAGTGTTTATTCTTCAGAACAATTCGAAAATTCTGGTTAAGCTAACAATTATCCCAAACTTATTTACAGACAGGTAAGAAATTACGTACACGAAATGATCACTAAATAAACGGAGTGCAACACGTTTCGCAATTACACTCTAACTAACAGCAGCTATTCATCGTGCAATAAATTACAATTGGCAAATTGTGATACCAATGATCAAATCTTGAACACAAGCAGGAAATCTTTTAAATCTGTACTACTAGATGCAGTTATTTTGACTGTGGTTGCTTTGAGGAAATAATTAAAAATAATAAGAGAAGAGGTTACATTTCCATTTAATTGCTTTGTTTTTCCCACATAATGATGATATTGAAAATTATGCTAATTATGAAAATTTAAACATGGCAAAAAATATTTTTGATGGTTACGTTGCAATCATTAAGACGATTCAGTTGGTATAAAAATACTCGCAACTCTCTCTTTAAAAATTCTGGAAAAAATAAACCAAGATGCGAATAAGAAATTTCGCCATCATCACTATGAAGAGAAAAAGACAAATAGTGTACAAATTGAATCTTAAATAAATGGCCCGACTTCCGAGAATGTTGCTGGAGATAGTGTGAAATATGCCTTTTTTTAAAGAGCCTCAAAGTTAATTGACATTTTTTTCTCTAATCCAGACTAGAACAAATACAGTTATTTTTTAAACAAGCCATTTTTTTACCAGTCATAACGGTTTGATTAATAGAACCGCTATAAAAGATTTACCAACCGAAGGAGTCAAATGTAAATGTCAGAAATTATCGCGATGTAAAAAACGGGTGTTGTCAATTTTCATTCTTTTTCAAATTACTCTTCAAGTCACCAATTTTCGAAAAGAAATAGAAGATTTTTAAAAATATTTCCTAGAAGAGATATCACCCTCCTCCCCTTCAAAACGTAACCACTTTTTGCTATGTTTTTTAACACCCTGCACATGGACAGTTTATTCTACATCACACGTCTTCATTTTAAGCACACCAAAATAAAGACCTATAAGTATATCAAATTAACTATAAATGAGCTTAACAAAGGTCATTTATAAAAATCACTAACGTTGATTGCTTCTTTCGAATTAGAAATTATTTCTTCTTCCCAGTGTAATAAAATAAAACATCAAAGAGCATTAGTAAATAAGTAAAATTTTGATTTACTTATTTACTATCGATTGTTATTATCGATTGTTTAATTTATATTGAAGATCTTGTAGATTGTAATATATGTTGCTTAAACATGGATTCATGGAAACAAGTTGAAGAAATCTGAAAAAATAAAATTAGAGACACTGAAAAAAATACATATGTAAAAGATGGAAATAAAAAAATATATCTATGTTTTTAGAGATAAATATGCAGAAAAAGCAAAGTCTTAGCTGATTGTTCAAGATAAATTACGTTTTTCTTCGTTTTTTATGTTCTACGCCAATATACGCTCAAATATTTATATATATAACCATAAAAAAAAGTTTCAACTTATTTATCCTTTTATCCGGATTTTGCTTATACGGAAGCAATAATAATCCTCCAAAAAGATCGTTTTAAGAAACACTTAACAGGATGAGTAAAATCACGTCTACGTAAGATCAGAAAATATCAATAAACAAAGTACATCATTGGTATTTATACAGCTTGTTAAATTTAAGAAAACATAACACGGAGTTAAAGAATGTTCTTCCATTCCAAGAAAGGATTAAATTATCCATAAGAAAAAAATGTCAACAGTTACTACTATACGGGCTATGTCCTATTTAAAAAAATATGAAGTATCATTGATTATCCATGGCAGTTGTAAAATATAAGGTTCCAAACACAGAAGATGAATTGTAAATTTTAACAGCTCCATATAACAGTAGTGTAAAAACGTATATGAGTTTAAAATAGCTTATTATATGTTATTATTATTTTTTTCTTTTTGAATCTAAATTTTTCTCAGTACCTTATTTATATTTATCTACTTTTGAACCCAGTATTCATCGTAATAATTGAAGTTTTCCGAACCATAGAGTGAAATTATTTAAATGGATCTTTTTATATTTGTTCACGTAAATGAAGAGAAATATTATGTTTTTCAGGTGAAAAAATATGTAAAGCAAATGAACGAAGTGGTTGTATTTTTGTCAGAATAATCCCTTATTTATTTTTTGAAGAATGTTTATACAAACATATATAAACATACATGTATATATATATATATATATATATATATATATGTATATATATATATATATATATATATGCAGTGCGTCAAATAAGTTCTAAGGCACGTCCCAGAGAGCAGGTTGTAATGACTCCATGTATGGAAATGCGCATGCGGCATAAGGCCCATGGTCTGCTGACACACTACCAACATGTATTGCGCATTTATTTAAATATGCGGAAACATATCAACTTATCAAACAAGCTTACGGTGACTCTTTTTAAATTGTTTGTAATATTTTTGTGCATTACAGACGTTTTTTCGATGGATGATAAACGGTAGAAAGTGATTAGTTTAATGGAAGTCAAATTCCATATAGTAAATTTGATATTATTGAGAAAGTACAAAATTTCGCGGCAAACAATCACCGAGAGAGATTAATGAAAGATTCTTTAAACACACACAAATAATCCGTTTGAACCTTCCTACATGAAGATTTGGGCGAAACAATAGAGTGCGCTATGTTTGTTTCACATACTTTAAGTAAAGTATGTGAAAGTTTAATGCACTATGTTAAGTTTCACATACTTAAGCAATTTTCACATACATAAGTAAAAGCAATAAAAAATGAACATTAAAGATACATCATTTCAGACGCTGAAATCTATCCTGACTTCCGGAAATCCATTCATACGGATGCTTAAACCTAGTGTTTCCAATATGAGTTTAAAGCAAAGTGACAAATTGCGGAAGGAAAATCACAAAATACACTACAATTAAAAAAAGATCATCCAAAAACAAACCAATGTTAATTAAATTCTTGGATGTTAACGGTATTTTCCACAAACCATTGTTTCAACTGGACAAACAAGAACAGCTCAGTTCTACGTAGCTGTTTTAAGGCTTTTGAGGGCAAGAATTCATCACACATTCATCAAAAATATCGACCTAAAAGAAATTGGTGTTTGTTACATGACTTTGTTCCCAATCACACTTCCCTTATTTTTCGTCGATTACTAGCGAAAAATAATATCTGTGTGTTGAACCATGCACAGTATCCGGATGATTTAGCAAACTGTGAATACTTCTTATTCTCAAAATATGAAAGGTAGTTAAAGGGGTGTTATTTTGAGGATATTTAGACTATTGAAGTGTAGCTTCAATGCATACGTTTCAGGACATTCCATAACGTGATTTACAACAAGCAATTGATTCATTAATAAATCGCTTTACAACAGTACATTGAAACTAGAATATATATATATATATATACATATTATATATACATCATAAATCTAAAATGTATTTAAATTTTAATAACTTTATTAGACAATGCATTGAGCATGGATATCCAGCTAATTTTATTTACAATTATACTTCTAAGGGTTCTTAGTGAAATGGCAATATATTAGCATTTTTAATTGAATATACAGTTATCCAATAGATTGCGTTACATATTTAATAAATGAATAATATTATATTTTATTTAAATATTAATGTTTATGTCTTGTAAACTTTTATTTTCTATAAAATTTTATTTCAATATTTATGGTTTTTAAATGTATATATATATATATATATATATATATATATATATATATATATAGATTTTATATTCTTTTTTCTTAAATTACTAATTTTACTTTCATGCTGCATTGCTTTTACTCTTGTTGTATTTGGTGGGAAACGTAACATACTGCTATACTCACGAAGTAAGTCTTACAACGTACTTTATTGCATCGTTTTTAAATATACACTGGTGTCCAAAAGTTAAGCATAAGTAGTAAAATGCGAAAAATATGGTGTAAATATTCGTAGAATTATTCCAAATTTATTGCGGATATTTATTGGGTAAAGGAGAAACATTGGGTTTATACAAAACTTTTCAGTCGACTACGTCCTGCGGGAAACACCGGCGCATGTCGGAACGCGGAGATACCCATTCAAACAGCATAGGCAGTTCAGACTCGTTTCATGCAACTGCTATGCGAAGGAACGTTATTAACGATCAAGCAAGGTGAATGATGGCACAAAAACGCCGATTGGACATGTTTACGAAAGGGAGAATCGTTGGAATGTTGGAATCCTCAAAAATACAAACCGAAGTGTCTCGAATTCTGAATGTGGACCAGCCTGTGATCTCAGGACTGTGGCAGAGCTTTCAAAGAACGGGAGATGTTACCTGACAACCAGTATCAGGTCGACCAAGAATTACAACCCCTCGCCAAGACCGGTAACTGATAAAAAGTGTGCGACGTCAGAGTGGCAGAGCAATGGGTTCGGCGCTTACAGTCGCCCCAGGAATACGAATTTCGAGACAAACTGTTTACAGGAGATTCAATCATGCTGGCCTATGTGCCAGAAGACCAGCAGTTTGTATTCCCCTCACGTCTGCACATTAACAAGCACGTTTGAACTGGAGTTTGGAACATCAACATTGGAGTGTGGGAGAGTGGGCCAATGAGATGTTCAGTTACGACTCCCGGTTTTTCTGAGTATTGATTCTCGGCGGGTAACGATATGGAGAGAACATGGAACACGTTTTGAACCAAGAAACGTAACAAAAAGACACCATTTTCCATCAAGGGGAATAATGTTATGGGCAGCCATCATGATGGACGGCCGCACAGACCTATATTTCTTTGACACGGGGTCTCTGACTACTCAAAGATAAAGAGACGAAGTTCTTGAACCTTATGTTCACTTGTTTCAAGGTGCGGTCAGTTCTGATTTCCTATTCATGAATGATAATGCAACATGTCACCGAGCGGTGCTAATTGATGACTTCCTTGAAACGGAAAACATCCAGCGCATGTCATGACCTGCGAAATCCCGTTATTTAAATTCTTTCAATCATGTATGGGATATGCTCGGGAGACAAATTGCAGCACTTTCGCACCCACCAAGTTCCATTACTGAACTGAAGAGAGCTCTCCAAGATGCTTGCAAACGTTTGAGCCCACAACTCATTCATCATCTCATAGCAAGTATGGTAAATCGCTGTGCAGCGTCCCTGGCTGTCAGAGGGGACCCCACACGCCTTATTAAACTGCAGCCTCAGTACTTTATTTAATGTTTTCTTTCATTTTTTCTATAAAGTGTGAATCCTTGCTATTCTCAGTTTTCTTTCAAACTGCTACTTTAGATAATAAAATGAATTATTATCATTCTTTTGATTTTCTTCCTTATTTTATAACCATTTTACACTCGCATATACCGTTTCCCGCCATTCTAATTTACAGTTCCTTCTTCATTCACATAATTATCAATTATGCTTAACTTTTGGACACCAGTATATATTAGTATATAATAGAGGGCTATAATTTTATTGTGATAGTTTAATGGTATAGTGTATTTCATTTGCAATATTTAAATATATCCTATTATTATTCCTTCCTTTACATTTGGCTCAGTAATAAAGGCAAATTACAGGTGAAGATTGCCTAGCTCTAAAACCCGCTTAAAACTGTAATCTTGGTTCCTAAGGCCAGGAGTTTGTTATTGCACTACTGAGGCTAATATTTCCTATTATCTTGACTTGTTATACTTAGGTTTTATAGCTATTTGTATATATATATATATATATATATATATATATATATATATATATATATATATATATATAACTATTATAGAATGATTATTAATTTCCATTACGTTTTTCAGAGTTTAATTGAAAAATGTGTATTTTTGTATGTCCCGATGTTTAACACTATTCCCAATTCGTATTTAATCACGAAACCCTAACAGTGATGTAGCTGGCAACACAACAATGAAAGTGAAACTGACTCAATCGTTACTTATTGAAGTATTTTATAGAAAAGTTATATTTCCGTACTTATTTTGTTTTCTTCATTGCATACTTAATATTGAACTGTTCACTGTTCTGATTTATTATTTTGCTCTACAAATACACCCAAACAAAAAAAAACATTCTTAAATCTTTCTTTTATTTTAAATTTTTTGTTATACCATGAATTCCTCACTTTCAAAGCAATAATAGTTTTGTAATTTTATTTTATTTTTCATCATCTATTCTAAATCACTATCCAATAAATACGGAAAAGTATCTATGTCACACATTTAAAAATATCCTCGTTTACTTAAGTAATTAAATTTCTTTGAAATAATTTGATACATTTCCATCGAAATCGATCCACTTATAAATAAGTTTAACAAAAAAACCCCAACACAAACTTCAAAAATACTGGACTCTTTCCTTTATTTATTTATTTATCTTAGTTCTTGAAGCACATATCATTCGGATACATGCCAACCAAATTTCAGATCTAATAGCTAGACAGTTTGTAACAAATGTGATTTTTTTAACGCTTAGGATTTGGTTTCAGTTTCATATTCATGCAGTTTTCCTCTCTGAAAATGAATGAATGAGAAACAATTTTGACTAAAATAAACTCTGTTAGTGTGAAAAGGCTATTAATCCAGGTTTTTTTATTTATAAAATCATTTCTGCCTGATTAATCTAGGTCAGAGTTTGTTTTACAAATTAGTTTATTTGACTTTATAGATTTATCATTAGCTTAAAATTCGGAGTATATCGCGCACCCACGGATAACGCGAACGCATAATTTCAAGCTGCTAGTTTTAATTTTTATATATTTTCACCGTATAACGCTGACCCTTTTTTACGAAGAAATCTGAAATGTATGCGCGTAATGCTCATATATTGTAGTCATTTATTAGAGGTAACATTCCAAGCTTTATAGAAAAAAAGACAGTATACATCTAGAACAAAAACCTTTTAAATTCATGTAAGGAAACTCAATTATTTCAAATAATCAGTTTTTCAGTACCTTAAAAGTCTTAATTTTTTAGGATTTTCTCTTTTTTTTAATTTTTAAAGCGCTTATTGTTTTACGTATAATGCGCTCCCGTAAACTTCGATCTTATTTTTTGTGTTAAAAGTGCGTGTTATACTCCGGATTTTACCGGATTTTTTTTCTTCTAGAGAAAATAGCATGACTATACCTTGCTCAATATTTCATATTTTATTAACAATATTTCGAATTGATGGAATACTACTGAGTATGATGTATCATAAAATAAGGGTGCGCGCACTTCTGATACTGCACAATTAGACTCCTAAATACAGATATTCTAAATTCAAGTATTGCAGATAAAATGAATAATACCATGATGTACCTTACTACATTATAGTAAACCTATTGTAATAATTTTAGTACGTCAAATTTGAGCAACAAAAAAAAATGAAAATTGATAAAATGCCCCAATTTTAACTAAAAAAAATGTATATATTGCATGTACAAACCTTGGAAGTTTTAGTATCATTATTAATTTGTTCATAAATGCTATTTGTTTCTTAACTTTCGTGAACATATTAAATTGAGATTAAGCTGAATAATCTGTCTTTGTTACAATTCTTATCAATATTATTGAAAGATGTGAAACGAGAGCAAAGATAAATTTTAAAAACGGTTAGAAATATTAATAATCGTTTAGAAATTATTCATGAGTATTTTGAATCATTTCTTAGAAAATAATGGATAAAAAGTTAGTTAAATTTCAAAAAAATAAATAAATAAATAAATAAAACTTTATCATTTTAACTGCTTATTGCTTGGTATTATTGAGCAGATAAAAAACCCCCTGAGAAGTAACCCTTGTTGACTAGCTGCCGTATAATAGATCTCAATGAGCTATTAGATACCTTAACTTTTGGGATATGCCAAAACATTTAAAATTCACAATCGATACAATATTTATTGATCAGTTTGAATGGGTAAACAAAACTAAAAATTAGATTGTGGATAAAAAAAATGTAAGAACTTTTAACTTATATGATTAATGCTAACTGCTTAGAATAAAAGTAAAAGTAAAATAAGCTTGAATGGTGTTTGCGTTGAATATTTAAAAAAACTGATATATATGAAAAAATTAATTTCCATACATATTTATTGTTAATTGGTAGTAATAAAGAAAACACTTAAAGGAAAATAAGATCGCGTTCTTTGGTCTATTTATTGCAATCTATTTTCTGATGGATACATAACGTTTCATAGGAAAATAAATTAGATAATTCAGATTTCTTTCTTTTACGTTCGAATAAAAATTAATTACTAAGTAGTATGAAGTACACATGCGTTAAATATCTATTGCGTCATTTAAAAAATGGCTAATATAGAGTTAAAGGATAATTATTATCAAAAAATAGTTTACTTTTTTAACTGTATTAATAAAGATATTCTTAAAGCAATATTATATAGTTCCAGAAGATTAAATTTCCAATTTTTATGTGGCAAATACAATATTATGTATACTCTTCATCACAGTAAATTTTTCATCTATTTGTTCAGGTTTAAATAGAAAAGATGACTTTAATAAAGTAGATTTTCTTGAAGTATCATAACAATTAATGTTTTTATTGTTCTATTTTTTCAAAGAGAAAACTTAGAAATTTATTTTTATTATCCTTGTAATAATTTATTTTAAGCATTACTGTTTTCACAAAAAAATTAAAAGATGGCACATTGTATTTCAGTTTTATATACGTCATAAAATTCATTCTCTTAAGTGTCTTGCTATATAAAGACTTAGATCCTTAGCATCTTCACACTTAGAGGACGTTGATAATCCTTAATACTTTTACAATGAAAAGAATTTTTTTTCTCGTTTTGTTAGTAGCTGTTTTTGCCATGGGTAAGTTCTTATTTAGTTTTTTTTCTCTAAACTAAAAAAAAACATACAGTTCCGAAACTCTTTTTAAAATATATCTTAAGATATTTTTGGAAGATAATTACAAAATAATGCCTATGAGATATTTAGAGATGTACAGCATTCCTATATGTTAGGAAATTTTCTTCTTTTATTTGAAGTGCTAATTCAAAAATAAGAAAACCTTCAACATATTATTTGGTCATTTTTCCGTGTCATATATATCTGGAGATTTAATGAACGAAATCTTTTGCTTATATAGGTCTTAAATTTTTTTAAAAAAAAACTTTATTATCACTTATGTACTTCATTCGGATAAAATACAAAGGTAGTAAGAGATTTTCTTTTGGGAACATCAAAAACAATAACGGTGATTGATAATGTTGTCAGGGGTGTTCATTTTGTCTCGAATGGTGAACATATAAACAATTTTCAAACAGGTATAATTTTTTTTAAAATTTATTTAAATAATTCAAATTTTTTACACATTATTTACAAATGATTATGGTTTCAAAAAATTACAAAGTATTTGAAATATAATCATAATTGTAAAAATTATGATCATATGAAAATAAGAAATGACTTTGTAATAAATATTATGTCATTTTTGCTTTGAGCACGCTATTTTTTATGATACTAAAACTTCATGGAATTTTAAAATGTATCATACTCTTTAAACCACATTATTTTAAGAATAAAGTACCTTTCGTATTTTAAAATATTTTAAAAAAACAGTGAAATTAGAAAATAAATAAATATATATTTTTTAATTTTTTAAAAATATAAGTTATTGTTGTATATTAATAAAAATGCTGCAATGTAATTCGGATTCACTTAACTTTATAAATCAACTTATAGTTAGTACTTAAAGTTACTATTTTAGAAAATAGCATGACCAACGTAAAATTTAATTAATATTTCTAATAGAAATGTTTCTTTTTTTCCTAAGCTTACAAGTTTTAAAATTATGATTATATTTTAAACATTTTACCCTTTTATGAAACCCCATTCCTTTATAAATATAATGTGTAAATGACTCGATTTTTTTTAAATTTAAATGAATTATATGTATTTGAATATTGTTTACATTTTCAGTTCTCTACAGAAAGTTAACATCTCTGAGATTCCTTATAAAAAAGAAGATGATATCATGAATACATCACTTAATTTAAAAATTTGGACAAATGAAAAGAGTTAGTTTATTTAACTTTCATTTCAATTTTTTCTTATTTTCACACCAATGGAGAAATCAATTTAATGTTGCATTTCGTAGAAGTATGCAGAAGTTCCACAAGTAAAAAATAGATCTATTATTACGAATCACTTATATTTGTTTTCCTCGACCCTTTTTAATAAAATTGTCAACATTTCATAATTTTACCATAAAACAACAGAAGGAGGCAGAGTTGGATGACGTTGATTGTTTATACTTTACATATCACTATTTTGTGCAGCCGCGATATTGGTGCTACTTATGGGGATGTGTCTCTGTCCTCGAATAATGTTTCATCCTTTCAAAGTAGCACAAACCCCAGAGCAACACACCACAGTAAATCGGATGAAAAATAATTTAATGTTCCACGCACGCCTTGTTTCATTTGATCGACGGACTGTCTTGCGACAATGGTATTGGCGACCACTGGTTTAGATCAATCAGATGTCTCTATATTATTCGTGCATATTTATAAAGCATTTTCCAGTAGGATTCAACATAAGTATAGGAAGCTGAAGACAATATATGTATTTATATATGTGTATGTATAGCAGTATGTATACATATATGTGCACAATTTTTAAAATCGGGATGATTACAAAAAAAAAAGAAGCTAGGCTGAGTAAATTATTGATTAAAAAAACTAGAGATGTCACATTAAACCTGTGTCGAAGTTCTCATCAGCATACGTAATCTATGGATGATTCACAATAAAATTTTTAAGTTAATATAAGATATGAGGTAAAAAACATTCTTCCTCACATTTGAGTTGAGCTCAAAATTAGGACACCAAATTATTTCACATTGATTCATATATAATAGTTTAAAAATGTTTTGTTCTAATTCTTGAATTAATTTCTCTTAAATTATAATAATAAAATATTTTTCATTACATTAATATTTTTGTTTCAGCTATGGCGGATGTACACCGTAAGTATTCAATAAATTTGTGTTTTAAATGTATTAAATAATTTTCCTTTTTCTTTTTAGTACAAAAGAACCTCTCCATCTATCTAATTATCAAAAACACAAATTTTATTCATGCAATATTATTTTTTTGTATCATTACGTTAAAAACTAAGAGATACATATAAATAAAGCGCACAACTTTGAGAAATTTAGTCCGTTAAAGCTAAGTAATTAAATCGGTACTTTAAAAAACCATCAGTTCCTAAAAGTCTAAAATATTCTCAGAAAAGATAAAGTACGTATAATTTTTTAACAAAATGTTTTAACTCGTAAAAAGACAAATTATCAAACACTAATATTCTACAGAATAAACAAATATACTTTTAAAAATTTTAATTTTTTTGAAATTTCAACTTTACATTAAGTTAAAAAAAGAAATTTAAATAAAATATGTGTGATTCTGGTCTTTCTCAGCAGATTTAGTAATAAAGTATGAAAACAAATAGGGATTTCCTAAGTTAAAATTCATTAGTTTAAATTTTTTTAATATTAGTTTAGTTTTAGGTCTGTTACTAGGAATGAAAGAAAAAATATTGTATTTAAAATAAAATATAATAAAATGACAATTTTTTTTACAGACCACAAAGTTAGAGGTAAGAAATTTAGAAGAATTTCTAACAAAATATTTAGTACTTATTTATGAAATATTAACACATTGATAAATAGAAAGGATATTTTTAGCTAATCAATTTGAATTTTTATGCAATATAATCTCTTAAATTATTTTGTAATTTTCCTTCATTTTCTGCAGAACCTCATCACCATGGGCACCACGGGGGTGGAAGTAAGTCATTTCCGAAAAAAAAAGTTTTAACATATTTCTTCAATAAATTTGTTAGATAACAGAAAAGAATCAATAATATAAACATAAATTATATCTTCTTAATAACTCCTTATTAGCGTTTAGTTTTCTTGAGAATAAAAAAATTATCATCCGGTTACCGAAGTCTATGTGAAAACCAATTGTTGGGACTTAGGATAGTAGACCTGTGTTACACAATTTATCTATGTATATATATAAACGATCTTTTCCCCTCAAAAAGATGAAACCTCTCATTACAGAAAGAATACATTTTTGACAATTTTTATCTATACTTGAGAAATATTAAAAATAATTTAAATTTTTCTTATTTTTATTCTTTTCTCTATTAGACATGCACTTAGTATTAAAATGTGGTGTTCTTTCAATGATTTACTGATAAGCGTTTTTACTCCTCTACTTTTACTGTGAACAAATACACGTATTGTATAAAAATAGTGGAAAAGTACGACGCACAATCAAATCAATTTTTATTCAACTAATATATATAAATTTGAAAGAGGATGGATGTCAGGTTCTAAAGGGCATTTTGTTTAATATCACCTTACCTACATTTTAAATAAGTCAAGTGTTTTCTTTGACCATCACGCAAGCTCTTAATAAATATTAAATTATTTAGCAACAAATATGTTTAAAATATGCAGGTGTAGTTATAGAAAATATTCGGTAAATGATATTTTTTTTCCCTTTTTAGTACAATTTAGGGCCCTAGATGGAATGAACCACTGCGCAAAATATAGAAATTTCGTTTTAAAAGCTAAAATAAGATCATTTTATTAAATATGTCAATGACATTGTTATAATTCATTGATACCAAAAAACTGAAAACTATTATGTTTCTTAAAATCTGAAACAACTTTAAAAAAATGCATATACTTTTATAATTTTTGTATTAAATATAGTTAAATTTTTGTAAATTCCAAGATTTTAAGTTCTTTAGCGCCCACTTTCTCATTATATATATATAAGGTTAGGAAGATTTAAATTAAAAGTTTGAACTATAACTACCGAATCAATGGAAGATTTCGGCTATGTCTAAAAGGGATATACCTAGAGAGTTTTTAATTTCTGATATTAAAAAAACTTTTATAGCGTTTCTGAATTAAAAATTACTATAAATATTTTCTATGAATATTTTTACGATTGCTTGATCTTTTTACATAGGTATTTTTGATGATGCTGCAAGTCTTGCAAATGGAGCTGCAGATACACTTACTGGTGGAATCTTGTAATGAACAGAAAACTCCCTTTTAAGAAGATTTCCTGATGTCATTAGAAATTTGTTAAAATTATTAAACTTACGAAAATAATCATTGTAGATTGTGAAATAAAGTAATTTTTTGCATTTATCCCGGTTTCCTTTTTATGAATCTTATTATTACAGTCGTATTAACATGAACATCATGTATTCTGGAAAAGTTTCAGAAAGTCAGAAAGTTTGTTTGAACGTCAAAAACACATATACAGGCATATATATATATATATATATATATATATATATATATATATATATATATATATATATATATATATATATATATATATATATATATATATATACTAGCTGTACCCGGCGCGCGTTGCTACGCAAACAACTGAAATAAATTTAAGAAAAATAATTTTAAAGGAAAATCAAGTACACAAATATTCAATTCATTCAAAGCCGTTTCGAAAAAAATTGTGTGATTACAAAGTTCACTTTCAATTAGATTATTGAGTGCTGTGGGATACACAATATTTCTTGTTTTTCCATCTGGTGCGTAGACGAATAAATCAGAAGGTTTTCCGACACGTGAGCAAGCCACATAGAGCTGTCCATGTGAGAAGCATGGATTCTCCAAATTTAATCCACACACTTGTAACGATTGTCCTTGTGCTTTGTTAATAGTCATTGCGAAAGCGAGTCGCACCGGGAACTGTAAACGTTTGAATTCGAATGGCATATCTGTCGGAATCATTGGGATACGTGGCAACAGGACGTCTTCACCTTTGAATTTTCCAGTCAAAATTGCTGCCTCGATAACATTGTTCATCATTTTCTTGACTGAGAGTCTGGTTCCGTTGCAAAGTCGTGGTGAATTTATGTTTCGAAGAAGTATGATGGGTACGCCAATTTTCAATGTAAGAACGTGCGGTGGCACGCCTGGCAAATCAAGCGAATTCAAGAATTCAGTTGGATAGTTGACAACCTCATCTTGATTCTCTACAGTATCGATGGACTTATATGTTGTCGTTTCACTGGGTATTCCATGCTGAATGGTGAAGTTGATGGTATTGACATGGATGTTTTTGGCTGCTAATATAGCACGCATACTGAGCCACTGACGGTTTTTGTAGTTTTGTGCAATGTTTGGGAAAACTTTTTGCACCAATTCGTCGATGCTTTCTGTTATCTTACAGAAGTTTGCTGGCAGGGTGATAAATTGTGTAGATTCATCAATTTCCATTCGCCCATTTCCAATATCCATTAATTGTTTTGCAAAATTACCAGCCGATGCATCCCGTTGTAGTTGTACACGCATGTTAGTTTTCAAAGTCAATTTCTGTAAATGACGCCATAGAACCGATGATTTAAGACATGCATGAAGTTCATCAGCGGGTGTTGATCGTGGTATAATGGGCAGTGTTTGTCGAAAATCACCAGACAATAAAATGAGTGCGCCACCGAAGATCCGTCTGTTTCTTCTGAAATCTCGCAGTGTACGATCAAGCGCTTCCAATGCTTTCTTGTGAGACATTGTACATTCGTCCCATATGATAATTTGACACGTTTGGAGTACTTTTCCCATTCCAGAGTTGTTGCGTGTTGGTGCCTCAGTGTTTTGCAAATTCAACGGCAGTTTCAATGCTGAATGCGTTGTTCGGCCACCATCCAAAAGAGTTGCCGCAATTCCAGATGATGCAATAGCCAGTGCAATATTATTTTGTGATCGTATGGTTGCCAAAATTAGTGAAAGAAGAAAAGTCTTGCCTGTACCACCGGGCGCATCTATGAAAAACAGTCCACCGCTTTGTTCTGTGATTGCACGCATAATTGTGTCATACGCAATGCGTTGTTCTAGAATCAACTGCGGAAGATTTGTCCTAACGAATGTCCCCAGTTCGTCAGAATCATAGTGTGTTTCTCGTTGCAAATCACGATCGAAAAGGTTGTTTGCAGGTCGGTTTGAAGCAGGCATTCCCAGTTGCACCAGTGCCTTGTTAGCGATTGTCAAACATATGTCTTCAATCAAAATCAATGCTTCATTATACACTTTTGGTGTGAATTGAATGTCCGGATTTTGATTCGCAGCGTGCAAACGATGTAGAATATCTTCACTCATGTAGTCCTTGTATTTTTCCCAAAGATCTTTTGGATTAGATGGGAAGCAGGTTGTTAATATTATGGCAAATAGCGTGCGTATTTGCTGTGGTCGAGCAGTATTCGATGCATCAGCTAGTGCAGTGTCCCAATGTGCATCATTCTCAAGAAGATTTAGTTCTTGGCAAGCTTGGCAATAAGTAGCGCACAGCTGACTGTTGACTGTTCTTAAATCTTGGAAGGATATTGGTCCACGGATATTGATCAACAGAAATCTTAGATAGAAGCATTCTGTATTGTTCGGATAAACAGTGTACAGACGACCTAATGCATCACTGGAATATAAATTGGTATGTCCTTCAACTGCTTTACCTTGTTTACGACGTTGAAACTTTTTAGTTGATGCATTCCACGTGTAGAATTTCGGTACTTCAGAATAAAGCAAAGTTTTAGCAAAAAGATCATCTTGGCACAATGAGTAAAACGCAGTTAAAGTTGTTGCCGGTGAAACCAATGCTCTTGCACGTACCTTATCTGCTGTAAAGTACACGCGCTGTCCATTCTCGAGATGCACCGCCAAGTGTACTACTGTTGTATGTCGTTCATGGATTGGAAATGATAAGATTCGCCATACTGCTTCATTGCTGCTTATGTAGCGTCCAAGTTGGTATTGGTTGATTTCATCGAGCGGTGCAACTACACTCTCTACTCCGAAGACTGCCATGTCGCTTCCTTTGTTGACATATTTGCAAATGTATTTGATCGACTTCACTGAATTGCAATACTCAACATTAATGTGTGCTTTGAAGGTCTTTTAAAGCAGTGGTAAATATGGCACAATCCAACGATTATCTACTTCAATATCAATGTTTCGTACTTTCAGAACGACGGATTTGCCACCATCCTCAACTGATCATCGACGATACAGTGGATATCCGTCATTGCCAGTGATAGTATCAGAAACCAATTTTCTTGGGTATCGTTTCGTGCATTTCCCATAAGACATGCATGGTGAATTATTGTTGAATGCGCCACATGGGCCATGGATCATATTTTTGGTGACGACATCGAATAAGTTTGGATCAATGTGCTTATCTGGTATTTCTGCTGAGATGATTTGGTCAATTTAATCTGGCGTAATTTTGTTGATGAACCAAACCAAAATGTGTGCATGTGGCAATCCTCTTTTCTGCCATTCACTGGAATACATCCAGCAGCGTGTCTCTCCAAAAACATGATGCTTGATAGTAAAATCCATCAACCATTTCAATTTTTGTTTAAATACGCGTGCGGTAATGTCATGGCGGTCCGAAGATGATTGTCCAACTAATAGAAGTTCTTTAATTTCATTCCATGTTGGATTGCATGTAAAGGTGAGGAACAAATCTGGGCGACCATATGCGCGAAAGTATGTCATCGCATCTTGTGCGTATTCATGCATGTGCCATGGACTCCCCGTGAATGTAGACTGTAATATGGCCATTCTTCTCAATTCGTTTGGATTGACGTTACCATCATTAACGATTGCGTCTCATAAATGGATGTACTGTTCAGAACGTAACTCAGTTTGATTCAATCGAATATATAATAGCCGTTCGGTTTCAATCCTCACGTACATGTCGACGATATCTTGATGGAACAATTGTCTACATTTCAGAATGTGGTTCTCAGCGTTTTGACGAATCATCAGTCGATACGAATAATAATTCATGGCACTGACTTTCTTATTCGTCCCCTCACCTGTTTGTGGATTTATCATTTTGATGTTAAAATGATATCCATCATCTCCTCGCCAAAACAGAATCGGATACTGCAATTCGTCGTATGAGTGATGAGGTTCGGAGACTCGCTGAATGTCACTACTTCTGCGATGAAGAATTATGTCGCATGATTCAAATTCTTCGCCAACTATAACGATCGCCACTTCATCGATTGTTGATGCATTGAACTGTCTCTCGTGTTGGCCAACGGGTCTTTTGTCTGCTCGAATCACAACTGCATAGTCATCGGCTGGCATTCGTTGAATGGCGGTTTTATACAACCGAACTAATTCATTGTGTTGATCGAAAAGGCCTTGTAACGCACCCACAATTTCTCGTCTAGTGCCCGCATTATAATGACATTGTTGTTCAATTTGTTCATCACTGTTTGCCATAAAATAAATTTGAAGGAACTTGTGATCTGCGTCCGGCAATGGTAGAAGCGATCCGGCATGATTATAAATTTGCCCTTGGACTCTGAATGTCGGCATGTAATTTTCGCGCATTATGTTCGTTGCACCGAACGATGTCATTTGGAAGCAGGAATTGTACTTGCGGATGTTCTCCAAGAAATGCTTCGGCACACGTGTAACACCAGATAAAAACGTTGACAGTGGTTCGGGTGGTGAATGTCATTCTGGTAGCTTAACTTTTCCACTGGCGCAGCACATTCCACGTGTTTCATTTTTAAATTTGAGTGCACTACAATACATGCAAATTTTATCCATTTTTCCAATGACAACATTTGGATGAAGACTGTAATCATTATTACTGTCATAATGGAATGCACTAAGATTCAAATCAGCGTGCAGTGTTCGTCTTGATCAAGCAGTGCTTATTCGAACATTTTGCAGCCTTCTTTCCCGTAATTCAGTTGTCTCAGAAGAACGGATCTGATTAGTACGTATTCGATCAGTTTTTAATCTTACTTCTCGTTGGTCAGACGATTCAGACGAACGGGTCTCAGTGGTGCGTACTCGAAGATTTTCCAGCCTTAATGCTCGTCTGATTCTGAGGCTCGTAATGCTCTTCTCTTTCGTGCTTGAGGTGTAGATCGGCCAATTGCTGGTCGCTTTGGAGGCATAATTATACAGGAACGACGTGATGTGCTTTTGAATTTATAAAACGTCGCAGATGGTATAAGATGCTAATAAGAAAAAAAACGCACAGCAAATGCGTTCGGAATGTCAATCTGCAGTCAAGTCCTTCACATACACATTCGATGATCTTCGTAAATTCACTGTAGAAAATGAATATAATCAGCTCACGGAAACTACAAATATTCAATCCGATTGAAGTATTTATCTAAATTAATTCAGCTTACGATGAAATGCACAAAATTATTCGAAAAACTCCCCCAAATATAAAAATACGCACAATATTGTCTGTTTAATGTAAGCTAGATATGAATTTCACAACCTACACAAATTCTTATGTCACTCTCGACTCGAAATGTCATCTATCGTTCGCTTCATTTGTTTCAATTCATATCAGCATGAACTGTAACGACAATATATGAAATTCATTAGAATGACATCTTCACATAATCAAATACATAGTTTACGATTCTAGAAAAGACATACAGCTAAACAATCATTTTTATAGAGATAGAGAAGAGAAGGGAATAAGAGATAGAGAAGAAGAAAAAGAGAATAGAGAAAGAGAGAGAATAGAAGAAGAGATAGAGAAGAAGAGAAAGAGAAGAGCAGAAAGAGAAGAAGAGATAGAGAAGAAAAGAAAGTTTATAGTTTTATTTTACTTATCGCACCAAAAATATATTTTAAGAACTTTTATTTATACGAATTCGTATAGATATCTATTAAGGGCAGTCGGAAAGGTAAAATTTGATTTTTTTGACAATTTGAGATTTTTACATTTCCACATAGTACAGATTTTAACCTTTCTAAAAATACCTTACTTTAACCTCTAGGGTAAGTAGTAGCCCTAAAAACATATTTTTAAATAATCATTGAAACTGGGCCACGCCCATTTGACAAGCGTAAAAGTAAACAAAGTTTTTTGTTTTGGCTTAAAAGTTGAGCGTCTGGTATAAATCAAAACATTTATCTTTTATTGTATAAATTGAGCCTTTTATTATTTTATTTCCTAACCCATTTGAAACTTCACTGTATTTTTAACGGTCAAATCAGTTTTTGTTTACACTTTCAAAACTGCGTTATAATTTTTGAACTCGCAAGTATTCTTTAACATTATTAAGCTTAAATTTTCAAAAAAATTGCTATAATATATCGACTTTACCATGCCTAGAGCATCGACTAAAGTATTTAGGAAACGAAGAGGAGTTTTTAATAAAGGAAGATGTAATAAAAGTAATGATGGTTGTGGTGAAAGCAATTCTACTGTTCCAAAGAACTCTGCTGATGAAAAGAATTGTGCTGATGGTGCAAAGCTTTGTACTAATGAAACTGAACCATCTGCCAGTGAGAGAAAAATTGTAAACATGGATATTTTATATTCGGATGAGGCTTTTTCTGGTTTCAGAAATGTTATGTGGACATTAACCTTTTAGCTTGTGTGTTTTTTGAAGCTGTAAAATGTATAAAGTGTGAAAAAACTGGACTCAGGTTGCACCTCAGTGAAAGTAACTGTGGTGAAGCTGTGAAGTTTCACTTAAAATGTCCTTCTTGTAAATATAACTATACTTTTTTTAACTCCAAGAAATGCGATAGTTCTGAGAATTACGAACTGAATACCCGGCTAGTGTATGCTATGCGATGCATAGGTAAAGGTGCTGAGTCTGCTAGGATGTTTTGCGGTATCATGAATCTTCCCCCACCACCCACAAAATTCTCAAAGTACAACCACATTTTACTGCAGGCAGCAAGAGAAACCTGTGAACACAGTATGGCAGAAGCTGTTCGTGAAGCCGTTGATGAAAATGATGGAAAAAGGGACCTTGCTTTTGCTGTTGATGGTAGCTGGCAGAAGTGTTTTTTTTTCTTCGAAGAATGGCTTGGTGACAGTCACAAGTGTTGATACCGGCAAAGTTATATATGTCGAAGTTTTTTCAAAACATTGTATTTGTCCGAACAAAACCAAGCATCTTCAAAATTGTAAGAGAAATTTTGAAGGCTACAGCGGTAAGATGGAAGTAGCTGGAGCTCTATCCATTTTTCAGCGTTCCCAGTCTCTCTACAATGTTCGGTACACAAAATATTTAGGAGATGGGGACTCCAAAGCGTTTACTTCTATTGTCGAGAACAAAGTATATGGTGACCATTGCTTTGTCGAGAAATTAGAATGCATAGGTCATGTTATGAAAAGAATGGGGACACGTCTTCGACGCTTGAAAACTAAGATGAGAGGTCAAAAACTTTCTGATGGAAAGCCTTTATGCGGAAGAAATAGATTGACAGAGGCAGAAATCGACCGTCTGCAAGCATATTAACGTCTAGCTATCCGCAGAAATTTGTCTAGCGTGAAGGACATGCAACAAGCCATATGGGCAATATTTTTACACAAGCTATCAACCGATGAAAAACCTCAGCATGGATTTTGTCCCTCTGATTCAGATACGTGGTGCAAATTTAAAAAAGCAGAATTGCTTGGGGAGACTTATCATCACAAAAATAGTTTACCTGTGGATGTTGTGGAGGCCATGCGACCTGTTTTTAGGGATTTAGCTAATCCAGAATTGCTAAAAAAGTGTTTACATGGAGGTACGCAAATTCCTAACGAAAGTGTAAATAATGTAATATGGTCTCGTGTACCGAAGAAAACATTTGTACAATTAGAAGTTTTGTCACTGGGTACATATGATGCAGTTTCCTCATTTATTATGGGGAATGTATCAAAACTAGAAATTTTGAGAAAAATGTGTATTGAGCCTGGTGATTACACGGTACAGGCGATGGAGTGCCCCGACAAACAGAGGCTGTTACGAGCAAAATACTATTGTTTACAAAAAACAAAGGAAGTTAGGAAGGAAAAAAGACTTAAAAGGAAGAAAGAAGATGATGAGCTACTAAAAATGCTGATGATTTAGAATATGGAGCTGGAATGTTTTAATTAAAAAGTAATTATACGTTAAAATCAATTTTTCTCAAAATGTCAATTTTTGATGTTCGATGTTCCTTTTCTTAGAAACTACTGTTCACAGGTATGTAAATTTTTTATGATATATTTATAATGATGGCTAATATATACTGAAATGAGCTTTTTGTAAAAAACCCCAAAATTTATTTTTACAAATTTTTTATGTGAAAACGGGTTAACTTAAATTATGTTTGATAAAATATTTTATAAATTATGAAAAAATTCAAAATTAGCTAAAAGCTCATTTGAGTATAATGACAAATGTGTATTTTAATTATATGAAAAATTGCAAGCATGTACATATAACAGATTTTGAGAAAATGTACCTCGAAAACAGCCAATTTAACATTGTCGGTATAGAGGTTTCCGACTGCCCTGAAAATCAGTATTGAACTTGATACATGGAAGCGCTATCAGGTGGTAACTTCCATTAATGCGAATATCATATTCGTTTCCTCTGTGTAAAAATACATGGTCATAATGATTTTCATGACAATCGGTTGAACGGGGCAGAAGTTGCTACTCTGCAGCGCCACCTGGTGGCGAGTAGCATCAATGAGCATATTATACAAACCTTCTCCGTGGAAAAATTCATATATATACCAATTTTCATAAGAATCGGTACAGTAGTTTTTGAGTTTATCGATGACATACAGACAAACATTCATTTTTATATATAAAGATATATATATAGATAGATAGATAGATAGATAGATAGATAGATAGATAGATAGATTAATTAAGAATTTTATGAAATCCTTAATCTATAAAACATTGATAAATGATCAATTCATGGAATTGAAAATAATGGATAGTGTCTAAATCTATTACAGGATAGAGGTAAATTACCTAAAACATTGTACATAAAATGCAGATCCCGTTCTAAATCTGAGTTCAATAAATAAGTTATTGCCAGATTCTGGATCCAAATGTAAATTGAAAGCATATGAATGGTTGAATTGTAGCACTGAACAAAAGTAAGACGATATATATATATATATATATATATATATATATATATATATATATATATATATATATATATAATAGTGGACCCGAGAGACGTTGCCCTGGAGACGCAGGTTAAATTCATAAATTCTAATTTTTATGAATAAGCTTTAACAATCTGGACCGTTTTGAGTAAAATTTGTATTAAAAAGTTATTACAATGTCTAACGTCATTACATGTACGGTTATCACAATTCAATCAATTGATAGCGTGTGAGTATGTGCATACTAAGAGCGAAGTTATTTCATAGTCCATTTTCATAGATTACCAGATATTTTCAATGAAACCTCTGATCTCGAACATCTAGGTATAACTGTCCACTCTAAGGATCCCACTATTACCATCAAGAACCTCTATCATCCTCCAAATAGTCAACATCTTGGTACAAACAGGATGGAAGGTCTGTTTGATGGACTAGGAGTAATATAAGAGGACACCATAATACTAGGAGACTTCAATGCTAAGAATACTACCTGGGGTAGCACTATTACAAATGCAAGAGGTTTGGTGCTTAGTAACTTGGTCAACGACAAGGCTTTCTTGTTTCTAAATGATGCCACTCACACTTTCCGATTTAACTGCTACAGTTCTACTGATGTCTTGGATTTTACATTTATAAGTCCTGGTTTATTTCCTTACAGTTACTGGAGAGTACTGGACAATATTGGCAGAGATTACCTTTCTATTTTAGTCGAAATAGATCTCAAAGTCAATTGTAATGGTGTGAAGAACCTCCACTAGAATTTTAAGAAAGCTGACTGGAGTCTGTTTGAAAAATCTCTAACAATCTTATATTACAAGAACCTATTTCGGACAACTTGGAAAAGGAATGGTCCCATTTCAAGCACTCCATTTTTACGCAGCTGCTAAATCTTCAATCCCTTGGGGGAAAAGTAAACAGACCCGTACTTTCTTTGCCCACAATTCAGACCTTATTAAGCCATTGATTGCTCAAAGGACGGAACTCTTAAGAGTAATTTTCCAAAATGGCGGTTTGGACAAAAAAATTGAGTTGAATAAACTGAACGCTGAAATTTAAAAAATTATGTACAAGTCAAATGATCCAAATGGCAGAATCTAAGGGAAATGTTAGACTATAGAACTTCAAATACCAAGTTATGGAAACTGGCTAAGCAAATTGATAACTTAAAGACTAGTAACGAAGAAACTAACGCTATCATAAGTGATAATGGGCATGTCCCGGTGGAAGCTCGGGAAGCAGCAGAGGGCCTGGCTCAGCATTACGCAAATGAAAGTCGGCTTGATTTTAGCAGTTATGACAAGCACTTCGCCAGAGTCACCAGAAATCAAGTAAAATCTTGTAGGGACCTGCCTGCAGATAACCCATTATTCAATGTTTATTTCACCTTACCTGAACTATCTTATGCCCTTCAAAATCTGGACACCGTCAAATCGCCTGGTCCAGATAGCATCCCTGGACATTTCTTGTTCCACCTTGGAATAAGGGAAAGACGTTTATACGTATGTAACTTGTCATGGAAAACTGGAAAACTGCCAAGGCAGTGGAAATCAGCCATCGTTATTCCCATTCATAAACCCAACAAGAATGCCGGTCTTACGACCAGCTATCGTCCTATTTCTCTTCCCTACATCACTTGCAAATTAATGGAATGCATGGTGCTGCGGAGATTGACTCACTATTTACACACTAATAACTTAATGCCCTCAGAGCAATTTGCTTTACGTAAGAGTCACTCCACCTGTTGACCAAATTTTATATTTCGCCCAATGTGTTAGAGATTCTCAGAATCACGAACCAACGAGACACACCTTGGCGGCATTTTTAGATGTGTCAAAGGTCTTTGATGGGGTATGGAAATATAAGCTGTTAAGCAAGTGAGAGAGAGAGAGAGAGAGAGATTTGGTGTTTTTAGCATTAAAGGTAAAGCTCTGCCCTGGATCTCAAACTTTCTAAATCATCGAAGTTATTGTGTCAACTTTCGTGCTACTTTCTCGGATTCTTACAAAACCTATCAAGGAATTCCCCAGAATTGCGTTTTGAGTCCAACTCTTTTCTACTTATTTATTTTCGGGGTTGAAAAATATGTAAACCCTTCTCAAATTGGACTTTTTGCTGATGATGTCGTTTTGTGGTGCAGTATTCAAATATTAACAAAATGGAATCCAGCTGAATAGGTCCTTAGTAAATATTCAGGAATTCGCAAACAACCACAAAATAACTTTCAATGCTTCAAAGTCTACTGTCAGCCTCTTCACGACTAATAGGCATCTTTACAACTACCCTCCTGAAATTTTTCTAATGAGTGAATGCTTCAATTACAGTAAATACACTACCTATCTTGGTTTCACTTTAGACTTGGAAGTGAACTGTGGTAAACATATTGAGAAAATAGCCGATAAAGCAAGAAAGAGACTTAAGATCTTAAAATATCTTTCTGGCAGAGACTGGGGTTCAGACGCATCCACACTTAGAATAACTTATACCACCTTGGTTCGCCCAGTCCTAGAATATGGATACCAAATCTTTCAAGTAGCATCTTCTACAAACTTGAAAAAACCGGAGTGAGTGCAACTCACTGCTGCGAGGATTATCACAGGCCTTAGATATAGTTGTCCTACTGACATAGTTCTGTGCGAGGCAGACATCCAACTTCTTACTATGGCATTCAAAGTCAACTCATGTAGGTATTTAAACAAAATTAAAAGCTTTGGATCCTTCAATAGAACATCTTCTTTCATTATAAATTGGACAAGTAACCAACGTTTAAAGCGAGACAGCCCAATTAATTACATGCGTAAACATAGTTTTATTGATTTCAATGTTGACACATCTACATCTTTTAGCTGCATCACACCTATTGATTCTTTTAATCATGTTGAATTCCGGGAGGAATTTTTGACCAGTACTCCCAAGCATAGCAGCCATCCGGAATTACTCAGACAACTGGCACTTGAAGTAATAAATGACATACCCGATTAAACCTTGATTGTTTACACAGATGGTAGTCGTTCGGATACGGGTAGGGCAGGGAGTGGTATTTTTAGTAGAACTCCTGGGAGCGATGTTAAAATCAGCATCAGGAATCCTGACCACTGTTCCGTGTTTAGATCAGAATTCATTGCTATTAGGGGTGCTCTCGATCATGCTCTCAACTCTTATAATGACAGTATGTGGATCCTAACAGACAGCAGAAGCTCCATCCAATATTTGAAAAATTGGCCAAAAATTATGGACAGTACTGGTCTAGATATTTTATCTAAATTAGTTAGGCTTGGTCAGAGGAAACAAGTATGTCTCCAGTGGATTCCATCACATGTGGGTGGGCCTGGGAGTGAAGCTGCTGATGAGCTGGCTGGTAGGGGATGTGATCTCCCTAACCCCAGTTCCACTGTCTTTACCCATACGAAAATTCATTCCTTCCTAAGAAACTAAATGAATTTGACTCCTGCTCACCACTGGTACGCAGCTAAGAGTCCTGGTCCATATATATACAGTGCAGGAGATCCAGGGCTCATCCGACGGCCTTGGCCCGCCTTAGAAGCGGTCACCTGCGTAGCGTGACTTTTGTGCAGGGGGTTGTCTTTCTTTACCTGTCCCTGCTCTCTCCTTGCTTCTCCTGCTCATCTTCTGGACTGCTGGGGCATTTCCCTGCGGCAGTTGTATGAAGAGCATAACCTGGCGTGTGAGACTATTACGTGGAAAGGTCAAATGGACTTGGTGTAGGCTTTTCTGCTCCAAGGGGATTGGAAAGAATAACAACAAGAAATACAGCCACGTTGGCGACTTAACGACTCTTTTGGCGACTTATGTCAAAATTTGAAAAAGTTTTTTTCTCACGTATTGAATAAAGCATTCAGTTGAAAGGAAATTTTATATACACGATTGTTTTGGATGGCAATATGATACTTCAATGGTAATTAAAAAAATTAATTACCACTTAATGTTGTGATTCTGTCATATGTATATACATCTTTATATTAATTGCAACTATTTAATAAAAAGTATCTAAAATAAATTTTTCTTGGTTGATCTAAGTAGGAATTGATTAAAATTTTTTTATATTAATTGTTTATAACAATAGCGTTGTTACAACAATGCAGGTGAATGTTGAACTGTATTTTTTGAAAGTTTTAATTAATATCTTTTTAACTAATTGCGATATTGGACCGAATTTTGAATCTAAACCATTCTCGAATTTACTTGAAGTCACACAAAAAATTTCATTGAAATCTGTCCAGCCGTTTAGGAGGAGTTTAGTGACAAACATACGCAGAGAAGATTTTTATATATAAAGATAATTAGATATTTCATCAAATCACTAAGGGAAAGAATCAATTCCCGGAAAATGTTGAAATAGCATCTCTTTGAGGTCATTCCCCGGATGCAAGTAAGTAATTTGATCAAGTCCCTGATTTTGTCAGTGAGATGATGAAAAGAAAAAAAATTAGAATTTGCGGAGCTATGTTATCGCTTTTTACTACTTCCTTTTATATCCCCTCAACCTCGTTCGTGCTAGCCAGTCCTGGGTTTCTGACGTCACGCATACAAAATATACTCATGGAGAAAAAAAATTAGCGCACCAAGAAATACTTACAGGGTCGTAACGAAACTTGCCATGGAAGTATAAGGGGGGATATATGCAAATAATTAGAAATTTTTTGTAATTGCGCATTACGTATAGCCAGTAGAGGGTGTTTAACGTCATTCTCCGTGGATTATAAAACAGGCAACCAAAGATTTTTTGAGTGCGCTGAATCGTTTACAAAGAAAGATGTGAGGTAGAAATGTCATTACGCCGTTTTCGAAGACAATATCAGCAATTGTCACAGTTTGAGAGGGAAGAATCATCAACTTGATGGGTGCTGGGTGGTCAGCTTGGCGATTGTCTCGTCGATAAGGCCATTCCGATTGTGTTGTGAGGAGGTTTAGGGAGCATTGAATCCGAGAGAGTTCATTTACATGAAGGCCAGGCTCAGGAAGCACTAGAAAGACCTGTAGTCTAGAACACAACCACATCGTAAGAAATGCACACGTACAGCCAACTGCTTCATCGGACGCCATCCCGGCACAGGAATCATCTTCATTGGGGGCCCTGTGTCTTCTCCAACCTGATAGACATTTGGGATCGCGGTGCCCAAATTGTGTGCTGTTTTTCACGCCCACCCATCGACGCATCCATTTGGATTGGTGCCGCGCATGAGGAAACTGGACTGCAATGGAACGGAACGAGGTCGTCTTTAACGACGAATCCAGATTCAATCCCAGCACTGATAACAATGGTGTTCGTGTGTGGAGACCACCGTGCTGAACACCTCAATCCTGATTTTGCTTTACAACGGCACGCCACTCCCACAGCTGGTGTGATGGTTTTGGTTGGCATTGCCTACAATACACGGTCACCTTTCCTATTGATCTGTGGCACCATGACAACCCAGCGGTATGTCCTTAACATCCTGCTACCACATGTATTGCCACTCATGCAAAGGCTATCAGGAGCCATTTTTCAACAATACACTGCTCGGCCTCTCTCGGCAAAGGAGTTACAAGACTGTCTATGCCCTGTTACTACCCTTCTTTGACCTACCCGAGCCCCAGATTTATCTCCAATCGAGCATATCTGGGATCATTTGAGACGGTGAGTTGAGCATCCAACGAGTTTGAATGAACTAGAGGCAAGTCTACAACAAATATGGAACGAAATGTCTCAAGACATCATACAGAACTTAAATGCAAGAATGTCCGATGACATCGGATCGTGCATTTGTGCTAGGGGGGGGTTCAACAGGATATTAAATCCTTGTTCTCTATCCTATTTAAAAAATAAATGATTTTTTCTTTGATTTTCTCATCATTAATTGATATCAAAATAGTCATTACGTATGTAAAATTTTAGTTTCATTTTGATGATTCCGACTTGATGCGCTAAATTTTTTGTCCATGAGTGTACAAATATCTAGAAATTTTGTACGTAAAAAGAAAAAAAATGTACAATATCTAATATGCTATTATAAACTCATTAAGGTTTTTACAGTACTGTTATATGAAATTGTTAATACTTACAAAAACTTTTTCACTTCTTATATTTTACAATTACTAACATTGATGATTGATAGTAAATATATTTCGAAACAGAACATAGCCTCTACCATAACAGTAGATGACTTTTTTTATTCTTGCTAATTTAATCATTTGTGCATTAATGGAAAAACTTTCACTTCACTCCACATTATGTGGTTTTAAACCTTTAGCGATGGGTAATACAAATATACATTCTTCCCGGACGCATCTCATGGCCGGGCAGTGCAGATGTGCAGTTTACAAAGGTGCTGTGGTAGGCCGGGCGATGCAAATATGACTTTTCCGCTGGAACGTTTTTTAATGACCACTAGATGGCACTCAATGTCCATTATATTGAAATCGAACATAGCAAGAGTAACTTGACCTTCAGTTAGTTTACATTCTGCCTGGATTTGATATTTTGTACATCAACTGAGTCGAGGGGAGGGGAAATCGAAATGTAAACAAATAGTTTGTAAAATTTCCACTTGATGTAAGACATTCGCGTTTCTAATAACTCTCCCAATGGTTTTTTATTTTTTTCTTAACAGAGTTTAGTGTTTTAGAGTTTTAGCTACAGTTTTGTTACAGTTTTTGTTGCTTTCGGATATATTTCGCGTACTTTTCATATTTTAAAAACCTTGACTTCAGATTAGTATTTGATTGGTTTGAAAGCATTTTCCTAACTTTAATTTGGACAGAAAGGGTGAAAAAGGTCAGAGTGTATAGTCTCAAACCATGTGTAAATAAATAAAAAAAACGTAACAAACATTTTATGCTTGCAAATCGTACATTGTAGGACTTAGCGTTTCTCCATGCTTTGAGATTTACCACACTCAGTCTTCATTTTAATTTTGCTATTTCTTTCTGTAAATAATCTTTGTCATAATTTGTTATTAGTTTGATAGTTTATTAATATGTTTCGTCAATGAAAATTTTGGAGCAAATTGAATTGCACTTTCAAAATTTATTTCCCACGGTAAGTGATTTTTTTTATGTAATTTCATATAAATTAAAGGAAAAACGGTATTGCATTTGAGTTTTAATGTAACAGATAACTTATGTAGTAATCTAAAGGGGTACCAAAAATTACAACATTAGAATCGATGAAATTTTATTATTTATGCTTTATTTTCTTAAGTTAGGCTTAGCGACGAAAACGCTCCTTCCTGAAATGTAAATCCTTACGCATTCATCCCGTCCTTAGGCAGAGTCTCGTAGAAAATCGCCCCTTCCTGAAGAGGTTAAATTCAAATAGCTGATTAAATATGCAAATGCTATGTACATTTATATGTCCAGATCTTACGTAGACTTTCTTTTACACTTCCTATTAAGTTTTCTGTAAAAGGATCATTTTGAAGGAATACTATTGCTTCCGAATAAAAAATTCTAGTTGAAAACCGTATGTATAAACTGAAATATATCTTTTATGTTTATGTATAAGTAATCGAGTGAGACGTAGATATGGAAAGAAAGAAAATCGTATATTATTTTGAATGATCAGATAAAATTTTTCTTTTTATACTTATTTTTCTGCAAAAAAATATAAAATAGTTTGTTTACATCTTTTTAAAAATATATTTGTTTTCATAGTCTGCAATTTTATTTGTTCATATTTCTTCAAACTCTTTCTATGTCACAAATCGTAAGAAACAAATATTACTCTCTAGAATGTAATAAATACACTAATGGTTAATAAAATTGCTACACCAAGTAGACAACATGCTGCTGATGTGAAATTTAAGCAACAAGAAGAAGGTGCTGTGATATGCAAATGATTAGCTTTTCAGCTCTTTCAGACGAAAGAATAGTCGGTTAAGACCCTTACAATGAGTTTAATTGAGGAAATTGTTCGAATGGTTTCTTATACAATAACTGCAATTGCATTTGATTGGCGTTGTCTGTTGAAATATTATTGCCTCTTGTAAGAAGCAGAAATGCGCACCAGCACGTTTTTGGTTTTGATAAAGGTCGATTGTGCCGTACTGGGATTGTGGTTTATCGTATGGCAGTATTGCTGCTCGCACCGGTTGAGATCCTTTGACTGTTGACAGAACATAGATACGATGGATTCAGGACCGTAATGCGGAACACCGTGTTGGATCTCAAAGGTCCCCTACCACTAACAGACGAGAAGATAAGCATGGATCCTACTTGTTCTTAATGTTTTTTTCAGCCACATCACAAGCCCTGAGTCACGAACTGGGTCATATGCAAGACAGCAAGTATCTACACGAATGGTTTGACGACGTTTGCTGCAGCATAGACTCACAGCTCAGAAACCATGCCTGCGTTACCTTGACGCTGCATCACTACTTCGGTGCTCGAATGACGTAGGGTCATTTTTCCAAATGAATCCAGGTTCTGCTTTCAGTACCAAGATAGTCGCATTCGAGTTTGGCGGCATCATAGTGAATGCTTATTAGCAGCTTGCATTCGTCATCGTCTCATTGGCTTATTAGGCAGCGTGATGGTATGGGTGCTATTAGAAACACGTCTCGGTAACCTCTTGTTCACATTAGTTGCATTTTGAACACTGCACATTACATTTCTGGTGTCTTACGACCCGTGGCTCTACCCTTTATTCGATACCAGCGCACCCTTACATTTTAGCATAAAGGTGCAAGACCATATGCTGCCAATATTGTAAGGACCGTCTTTGATACAGAAAATGTTCGGCTGTTGACCGGGCCTTCTCGTTCCTCAGATCGCTCACCAATAGAAAACATCTGGTTTATGGTTGCCGAGTGACTGGCTCGTCAACATACGCCAGCCACTAAGGTTGATGAACGGTGTCATCGTGTGGCACAAACATAGGCACATGTACATCTACATGCCATTCACTCTCTGTTTGACTCATGCTTTGGCGTATAAGTGCTATTATTATTGCTAAAAGAAGCTTTTCTGGATACGAATTTCACATGATCAATTCCGCCAAAATATAATATATGATTTGTTCTTTCCAGTATAATATATTTGTCCAAAAAAGTTCATTTTGCTATCTGCATTTCTTCCTGGTGTAGCGATTTTAATGATCAGTGGGGTAAAAAACAAAACATTCGATATTTTCAAAATTTTACTTATGATATTTGATGTTTGATTTCATTAAGCAGCGGGTTTCAAGAAATATTTTATAAATTAAATCGAGTAATAATCATTAGTGATTTTTATAAATTATCTTTTTAAAGGTCATTTACTGTTAATTTGATCGAAGCGTGGATAGATATTTTCGCGAATTAAAAATAAAGACATGTGGTGTAGAATAATCTATCCGTGTGCAGGGCAATCCAAAACTCAAGAGTTAATTGGCTACGGACTGAAGAGGAGTAATATATCTGTTCTAAGAAATATAAAAAAAAAATATTCCCTTTCTCTTGGATAATTCACGACGAGCAAAACTTTAAAAAAAGAAAGTTGACATACTTATTTACATGATGAGTAATTTCACGCTTTTACTATTGTTTCCTTCAGTAACCTGAACATGTATCGCGGATCTGTAAATCAAACCAATACGTCTGGTAAGAAACTTTGCTTGTTTAATTAAAATTAAATGCATCAGTTTCAGTTAGGATTTGAGAAAAAATTTCTCTTAACTTTGACTCTATTAAATTTAGCATATTGCGTTTTACCCCCAGCAAACTCCTATTAATTTAGCCGATTTACCTATATTCAATTTATACAACATTTGTTTTATTCTCTCCAAAATGATGATATCGAATTTTCTTCTTGTTAAAATTTCTTCATTTTAAGATATCACGTTGGATTATGTTCTTGGATTTCTATTCTTTTTAAAGAGATTTAAGAGTATTTTTATATCAACTGAATCTTCTTAAGGATTACAATGTAGCCATCGTAAAAATACTTTGTGCCTTGCTTAATATTTCCATTATTAGCATAACATCGAATATCATCACTATGGGGGAATAATGTAGCATTATTTGTAATTTTTTCGTCAAAGCAACCAATAATGACAATGCTTTTCTTTTTTGAAAATTTCTAATAATTAACTTTCATCTTATATATATTTAAAAACTTTCCTACAAATAATTGTGTTTTCCAGGGGTCTCAAAACTATATCATGTGGGCCAGATGCAGCCAGCGAGATCTTTCATCCAGCCTAAGGAGATCGTTCTGTTTTTGGAAAAATTTTACAGACATTATCTGTATTCTACCAATATCAGCCACCGTTTACGTGCGTGTACGTTGCATCTTTACTGAATTAATTAAGTGAGTTGCACAACGATTAATATTTTCCTACCGAGAATAAATTGTATTCCTACCAATGCAAATCTTTATTTGCTGTTTATTCCTGTTCACAGTTAAATACTTCCATATAGTGGTAGAGATTTAAAAGATTTGCTGCGGTGTTGAAGACTTGCATTTTTTATCACAATGTGCGAGTTGTGGTTTACTGCCAAGATGAGAAGCTGTTTTTGTAAGTTAGAGCCTAATTGAGAAAAACATGCTGCCCTCCATTTACTTAGTGATAATTTTCTTTGCGTAATTACTTACCAGTTTACATAGTGTATTGGGAATATTGTTAGAGATTTTTTGAATATTCTGAAGATAATTTTTTAAACATAACAATCTATCTACCGTAGGTGGACACTAAAGGCCGAAAAGATCAACTTAAGAAACCATAAAGAATTTAAAAAAAATAATGCGAGTTATTTGCAGTTGCAGTTGCGATGATATAAGTTAGAAAAATTAATCTTTTTGTGTGATATTCTGTTAAAGATACCTTCAGTTTCATTATTTGTTGTTGCTGAGTTAATGTACCTTTCTATTTTTTAATGGACCACAAAGAGAGGAAAAGAAAAATCGATGATCTGGGCCGGTAACTTCAAGAAGATAGCAGTTTCAAATACTTCTTCATCAAACCCGGTGAGAAAACTTTGCATGTGATCTCTTTTTCAAATGCATTGGATGATTCGTGAGAAATGTGTTCTGTTTCTCAATTCCATGTGTTCATGAGGTAAAGACATACTCATAAAACAACTGTTATCCCCACATAGCATGCATGACGATGTTAGCATAGAGGATATATTCGAAGAATTGAAAAAAGAACAAAAAAGCATTTGCTGATTTTTAACTTGAACTGCACAATCCTGTATTAACTTGACTGAAGCGAGAACAAGAATGGTCTAAATAATATACTAGTTATACCAAAGAAGTAGTTGCAAAATGCGAAAATTATTCCACAACCTATGTTCCTGATCTGTATAATTCAGCAGCAAGCTTTAAGAGCTAAATATTTAAGTGTTCTTCACCTGTGGTACGGATGGGAAATTAAGGAATTACATAAGCACAATCATTGGAAGTTCTGAGATACTTTGAAAGATTGAGACACAGAATCATAAAATTTTCGAAAGTACAAAACATAAAAATGACTTAGATATAAAGATGAACAGATTATTTGAAATTATAAAGGAATATAAGACTTCTTCTAAAGCAGTGTTTCACAAAGTTTTCGTATATATATATTTGTGACCCAATTTTCAATCATAAATTTCATTGCGTCCTCTCCATTCAATTATAATGTATTGATTTGAATAAAAATATACTTAGACGCTAAAGTTACAATAGGATTTTAGGTATAAACCGTAGAAATTTTCAAGATAAGTATTAAATCTTGTATATGATATTATGTACACAACAAGCTCATGAAGTCACTGCCAATTTATAAAGTTGTTCTTAGTTCAGTATTAATAAATTAATTATCAAAATATTGTACAATATTGATATAATTTTATCAGTGTGTATATTTTATTTGTCAAATTTTAGAATATATTTTGTTTTATTTCCTTTTAGGAACTTAATAAATTTTTAAAAAATATATAATTTTTATTTAAGATATTTAAATTTCTTCGCACTCACCACCTAGGATTATTACGCTTTTCTAAGGGGAAACAATCCACAGTTTGAGAAAAACTATTCTAAAAGAGAAGCAAACCACAGCCATTTAATGTCTGTTGAAAAGTGGCCATTTGCCGCGGATGTTTTTTTTGCTGTCAAACGATAGAAAATTTGCCTTTTACTGCAGACATAACTAATCATTACACTTTTCTGTGCATGGAAATACAAGTTGAGAAAATCCAGTTTTTGATCTATACAAACACCTTAAGACAGTGTTTCTCAAACTGTGGGGCGCGCCCCCCTGGGGGGCGCGATAACCTTACAAGGAGGGCGCGAGCATATTGAAAATAAAAGATTTAAAAAATAATTAATTTACTGGAATGAATTAAAACAAAATACTTTCAGACATAATGAAAAATGCACTTTTACTCTGATATAATTTATAAGCGCGCGCCATATTAAGTCATCAAAAATAAAAACATCTTCAATACCTAATTAGCTATATTTGACCCTATAACCAAATAAAAAGACTTTTTTGATTTGCTGTAATCCCATGATGAGAGATTTTTTTATTACGCTTTCTTTTTAAACCTAACATACTACTCTTTCTGAAAAAAAACAGATCCCAGACCCAGAATCGAAACAATTTAGGAACATGAAAAATTCATCACTGTCATTATTTTTGAAATACTGTATATTACAGCTGTAATCTGTTTGACATTGTAAGTTATTGGTACAGTTAGTTATGACCCCTCTCTTATGCGTTCCATGGGCTTGTCTTGCAAAGCAAAGTTTTCATAAGGAATGGTTATGATTAGAAATTGACCCTCTGAGTTCTTTTTCTATATTTAGCAGATATCTATATTTTGTCTTCTAAGCAGCCACCGCATTTTGCAATATATTCAATTTAAAAATTAGAGAAAGGAAAAATAACATAATAATTATCATATTATTTTATTTATTTATTTTTGCTTAAAAGTAGTATACAAAATTTAATACTTATGTTACTAATTTGTATGGTTTATAATTAAGATCGCCTATTTTAGCTTTAGCGTCAAAGTGCAGTATTATTGCATTCAGTACATTATTAATGGATAAGGGGGGTGCGATAAAAATTGTGATCGAAAAGGGGGGCACCAGTATTGAAAGTTTGAGAAGCACTGCCTTAAGACAACACATTTAGAAATTTTCTTATTTTTTGGAACAAGTTCAGGGCATCATGTTAATAAATTTTTAGTATAGTTTTTCCTGGCTGAAGCAACAGATGAGTACCCCATGTATTTTGAATTTTAGGTCATCAATTAGCTCTATCTTGAGTTTTGGGAGAGCTAATCTGAATTCTAATTTGGATTCAAAGGCAGAAGTTAGACGGTTTCAAATCTCATTTGAAGCAGTGGGTCCAGTTACCCATATTAATTCAGTTAGATGTTAATGATTTGTAAGCAAGTGACATCCTTAAAGAAAACCTCGAAGTACGAGAGGGTTTTTTCCAGTTTATCTCCAACGAAGGCACTCCCCATGTCGAAATTTTTCAATCAAGGTAACTTTTAAACTCACTTGCATGAACACAGTTTTACAAGAATGAGATACAGGAAGAACAATTTGAGGAGCACTTATATGACAATAATCTCAGGTCAATGTTGATGTTTTTGACATTAAATCTGCAGCAAAAAATTATTTTACGTTTTGGCGTCAAAGAAACAATTTATAAGCGTTCTGAAAAAATACAGATTCACATTGCATGTATACAGATTACATGTATTCTGTATCAATGTGTTAATAAATAATAAATAAAAAAATAATTTTTAATAAATGTTTAAAAGTAACATTTATATTTCTGAATATGTAGTCCTACCCAGATTTCTGTTACGAAGCAAAGGCATTGGTTGGGTTTAGAATCTCGAAAACCTCTGGATTAGACCATGTCTATCATTTTATTTCTTTGCAGAAACATTTCTATCATTCATCATTAATGAATTATTTTTATCAAAAATTGCTTTGGTTTTATTTACCGTTCCCACATGCTTTTGCAGGTTGGAGCCTAAGTTTCATTTTTCTTTTGAAAATTTTTATTTTTGCTTAGATCCCTAATAAAGTACATCCGGATCTTTCCTTTCAAGCAAAAACTTAAAAAAAAATTGTATGGTTTTAATGCATTTAATAATGGAATTTTAAATCGCTTTTAAGCATTTCAAACAATTTTTCCTTCTGTGCTATGCTGTTTTGATTAAGTTACGTTTAGTTTTTTAATCCCATGTTAGATATCGTTGGACACGTGAAAATATATATTTTATATATTTCGATTTTAGTTTTCTATCCTTGGTGCGTGGATTACTATTTTTGAAAATGTTTAAAAACACGCAATTCAAAAGAAATAAAATTTACAATAATATAATACTTCAGAAATATATCCTGCTCTTTTTGTAGCACCATCTTTTTTTAGTTTATATTTCACTTTTTTTGTGGCTTATTTTTAAATCTAAAAATGGGGCAAGTTCAAATCTCCTAGTTTGCTTGTTTACATTTTTTAACTGAAGTTCTTTCCATTTTCTAATTTCCAAGCATACAAATTGGTGTATCCTTCGAAAGATAATTATGAAAAAAATATAAAATAAAAAAATTATATTTAGGACAGTGATTCACCAAGTGTGGGGCGCGCCCCCCTGGGGGGCGCGGTATTCCTGCAAGGAGGGCGCGAGCATATTGAAAATAAAAGGTTTAAAAATATTTTTTGGAATGAAGAAAAACAAAATAATTTCTGACTTAATAAAAAATGCACATTTACACTGATATAGTTTATATATATCATCTGGTGATCATCAAAAATAAAACATTCCACTTTAAATGTTCATTAGCCATCTTTGATCCTATAAGCAAATAAAAAAAGACATTTTGTATGCTTTACTGTAATCACACTATGAGAGATTTTGTTTTATTATGTTTCTTTTTACCCCTAAAATGCTACTTTTGAATATCATTTATTTGACCTTCAAACTTACTGTTATGTTTCACTCCATCTGTTTTTCTTTTAGGAAAGTTGTAAATAATATTTTTCTGATGCTTTTTTTTCCATGTGAATGAGTTATATGATATATGGATAAGCGTATTGAGTACTTTGAAGGATTATTTGGCAAACATACAATGCATAACGGAGAGCATTTTACGCAATTCTTTTTTAGAACTAACATCCATATGTTTTGAATAACACTTTTACCACGGGATCGGACTCGCGATGCTCTGAGTCATCTGATGTTCACGAAATCGTTAATTCTGGGAAAACTGTTTATTTGTTACCAATGAACTTGACAGAGAATCCTCCAATAAGACAGTCTTAATGGGAACTAAAATGAATTTATCACATTTCGCCCTCTTTTTTTGGGGAGTTCCAAACGTTTTTTTACAATCAAGTTACTAGTTTTGATCGAGTTCCCTACGCAACCATTTTTGTTCAAAAAATTTTCTATGAACATGCTTTATGTCCTTTATTAAGGACACGCATATTTGGAACATTTTCATTAGTTTTATTGAATTTTTTCTCAAAATATCAAAGAAAAATTGAAAAGTCCTTGAAAGTAGGTAAGTATATTTTCTCTTAATGTAAGTATTCACTGGAATTGGGATTTTTGTCCTGTATAGTAAAAATAATTATAAAATAAATAATAGTTTAAAAACAAATTTTAAAAAACTTTTATAGTGACTCGAACTAAAAAGTAAAAACATAAAAATTTATATTACTCAAAAGTAACATATACAAAACTTAATACTTATTTTGTTAATTTGTACGGTTTATAATTATTAATCGTATTGTAGCTTTAGCACTCCATCTCCCAAAATGCATTATTATTGCATTCAATACATTATTATTTTGGGAGGGGGGCGCGAAAGAATTTATGATTGACAATTGGGTCACCAGTAGTTAAAGTTTGAGAACCACTGATTTAGGACTTTCCGTTTTGTGTGCGTCTCATTAGAAGCTCGGTGCTGCTTGGCATGGACGAGGAAAGAGGGGAGATAAAAGGGAGCTGTAAAAAGCAAAAACACAACTCAGCAAACTTTGACTTGTTCATTTCGTTGTTTCACTAAAACAAAATAGTTGATCAAATCACTTACTTGTGTCGGGAAATGACCTCAAGCACACATTATTCTAAAATCTTCTGAGAATTTATCATTTTCCTTAGAGAATTGATGAAATCTCTAATTTCGTCATTTCCCTGCGACATATATAAATTGTATATTTCTATTATTTTCATACTTTTGTTAAGTGCTACAATTCAGCTATTCGTGTTCTTTGATATTGAATTTGGTTCCGGAATCTGACAATACATTAATTATTGTACTCAGATTTAGAGCGGGCTCTGCATTTTTAAGTGCAATTTTTACGTAGTTTTCCTCTATCTTGTAATAGATTTAGACCAGGGGTACTCAACCTTTTTTTTCTGTTGGGCCGCATATGTATGTCAGCTATTTCACGTGTTTTGCATGCATATTGTAGTCATTCCACGCAGGTCGCAACATGAGGATAAATGGGGGGGGATGGGAAATAAATGCTTTGAGACCAAGTTGACATTAAAAATTTAAATGTGGAAAATTGATGAAAATATTATAAACCCTGCTTTGCCTTTTTTAAAATTATCACTTTTTATTTACTTATTTTTCGTCACTAACACTAAATTCGAAGCATTTAAGAAACACTCCTTCACAATTTTTGCATCAATAAACGGTTTCATATGATGACTGATAATATAAGAAACTTCATAGGAGGTCTTTGTTACGGCTGTGATAATACCGCTGACAAAACACGTTGTTGATGTTGCAAAGATTATTCAAGAAACCTTATTTATCGCCACTCGAAGAGAGAAGTGTAATTAAATGTTTCCTGTTTATTGGTATTTTTTTAAATATAGCACTTTCATGACAAATCAAACAATTACTGTGATCATCATTCGTTTTCCATTACAAAATAGTCAACTTATTGATCCTTTTGAAACGATATATTTTCTTTGAATATTTTTCGCTTCCAAGGTCTGAAAGATGGTTAAAAATTACTAGTTCCACCCATAAATTGTCTATAATCTACATTTGTTTGTTATCAAAAACCGTAACCGTTCCAAATAGAAAAAGAAAATCAATTCGAAACCGACAGCAAAAGGCAAAATGATGTAGTTGATTTCTTGACAAAGAATATTTCACCATTTTTTTTAATATAATGTTCTTAAATAAGTAAATTTCTAAGATCAATGGACCTTAGTCAAGCCACATAAAAAAGATTCGTTGGGCCGTAGGTTGGGTATCGCTGATTTAAATAATCTGTCCATTATATTTAATAGGTTTTTGCTCAGCGTTATTAACATAAAGATGGAAGGTGGGTTGGTCAGAAAACATGTTTAACCCTACTTTTTATAAATTATTTTATATATGATCTATCCTACGTCAGAAATGTTTATAACACTGCAGCATACATTCTTTAAATTTCAATTACTTTTATATCCTTCAATATATAGCTTTCTTAATATCTGAGTATTTTTCGGTTTTGATTGATACATTTTCATCTCTCATTTGTAGGGAATTTAGAGTATATATATATATATATATATATATATATAATAAAATAAAAGTGAAGAAAAACTCGAACGCACAGTGCTAAAGAAGTAAGAAATTGGAATTCAGCAGACACAACAAATGTAGATACATAAAAGTCATTGGACTAAACTGAAGACTTATTATGATTTCTAAAGCTGTCACTGAATTAGGCTAGCGAATTAGGGTTAAGCGGTGCTTTGTGGTTCCAACCCTACCCGTACATCACAATAGGGAAAAAACCCCAAATTGGAAAGTTAAGCTTAATACAACACATGGCTGTAGAACCTAATAAAATCGTAAAAAGAAATAGAGAAAAAACAACAATAAAGAATCTATCAAGGAGAATAATAATAATAATAATAATAGGATATATATATATATATATATATATATATATATTATAAATGCGAAAGTTTGTGATGATGTGTGTGGGTCTTTAACGCAAAAAAAAAACTGAATGGATTTTAACGAAACTTTACAGTAATATAGCTTATACATCAGAGTAACACACAGGCTATAATTTATAAAAATTTGTAAAAAGTGTCCAAAAAATGTAACGATAATTGTCAAGTAAGTAGGACAATATTCTGGCATCTGCAAGCAAATCTGGCTTGCGCAGCAAAAAAGGGCACCACAGCATATATATATATATCTTTTGTTTGTGAATTTTTTTTTTTTTTTTTTTTTGACTACGCATGGGGCTCGCTTCTAATTAATTCCTGTGATCAGCATGATCCTTAATTTTTTTTTTATTTCAGAATAAAACAAAGTTTTGAAGGGAGAGGTTGTTATAAATCTCTCTTTATTTTAAAGTTTTTTTATGATTTTATTATGCACATTTAATAGTAAGAAATTGATCTTTTTTCAAAATAAATGCTTTTATTGGTTCTGGTACTTAAAGTAAATAAACTTTCTCTTTCACTCTGCACCATTTGGACAACATTTCAATATTTTTTGTGGTTAGTAGTTAGTTATAATGCTATAATTTTTTATTGAATAGGCAGATATTGCGTTTTTAAGTATAAAAATAATTATAACTACGGTATTGTATTTTTTGGAGTGTGTGGTGAGTGAATATTAAAATCACACTGTTCAGCTGCACGAGGGATTTTAACGATGTATCACTCAATTTTGAAAAATGAGCTGAGCACCCCGTTTTCCTAACTACCTCACCACACCAACTTAGATGGTATATTCTACCAATACCTAGCAGGAATGTTCTTTGAAATCCGCTCTTCCAAAATATATGGCAACATGGGTTCTATGATGAGTATTTTAGCGGGGAAGCCGAATAGTTTTGTACCAGATATTGCGTTTTGAGCGGAATACAATTTTTATTATTTTTGTCCCGAAAAAATAGTTTATGTCAAAATTTAAGTGTCTTACGTTTTTTATGTTAGTGAAGACCTTGGAAAATGATTTGACTACTTATTTTAAGTGAACGGTGAATATAATTAAGTTTGCAGTGGATTATCTTTAATTAATTTATTAGCTCTAAGGGAATAAATTTTCCTAAGGAGAGAATTATGTTTATGTATAAATCTTAATTTGTAAATGTAGTGATCCAAAAAAATATTGTATGAAAAAAAATGCAGTAAATCATACTGTGGTTGGATAAAGTATTAGAGTGCATTTAGCCCCTATACGGCGGGTCTTACAAAGCTTTAATAAAGCTTGAGTTACAAAAGTAGATACGCATTTGACAACTTGAATCTATCGTTAATATTTTGCTATGTTTTTCATTGTATCGTCATTATAATTTAGGAAACGGCGTTGCTTGCGATTATTACAATTTTAAAATAAAATAAATACAACAGAAAGTAATATTAATGTATTACACTTTCAAATACTGTTCAGCTACACGAGGGATTTTGGCAACGTATCACGTTATTTTTAACCCTGGTCAAGTGACGTGGACGAAACCTGAGCAGCACCCTCTTCTTTTAACTACCACACCACACCAACTTAGAAGGAATGGTTTACCAATACTTAGCAGGAGTATTCTTTGAAATCCACTCTTCCAAGATATATGGCAGCAAGGATTCTATGATAAGTATTATAGCGGGGAAGGCGCTTAGGGAGGTATTTTGAAAAATCGACCCTCAAGAGTGTTACAAGGAATTACAAATAAAAAAAATCATTTTTATCAGCTATTAGATCTACATACTTAAAATTAAACAAAGGTGTTTTTTTTTCTTTTTTTTTTTTGTTTAGCTGATATATGCAAAAAACTTTTCTTCTTTGATTTGCAATTCACATAAAATTAACTCATTAAAAACTTCTTTTTCCTTCAATCTGTGTTGTCTAATTTATCAGTTCATCCTTGCGAAGATCGGGTATATCAGCTAATATATATATATATATATATATATATATATATATATATATATATATATATATATATATATATATATATATATATATATATATATATATATATATATATATGCCTGTATATGTGTTTTCGATAACTTTTTGTTTTTCTGAAACTTTTACAGAATACATGATGTTCATCTTAATTTAACTCTAATAATAAAATTCATTAAAAAGCAAATCAAACAAATGCAAATGGATTTGTTATTTCACAATCTACAATGATTATTTTCTTTATTTTGATATCATCCTAATAGTGAGTTTTCTGTACATTACAATATTCCAAATGTAAGTCCACTTGCAACTCCGTTAGCAAAACTAGCAGCATCATCAAAAATACCTATGGGAAAAAAACAAGCGAAGGTAAAATTATTCATTGTAAACATTTGGAGCAATATTCATTAAAGAAACGTGATGATGTGTTTTTGAAATCAGAAATGATTAACACTTTCTATCCCTTTTAGACATAGACGTATTATTTCATATATTCTATAGTTGTAGTTCAGACTTTAAATTTAAATCTTCCAATCCATATATATATATAAAATGGGAAAGTGAGAATTAAAGAACTTTAAATCTGGGAGGGAGCACAAAATTAACTGTATTTAATACAAAAAATGTTAAAGTATGCACATTTTTTTAAAAATGTTTTATAGTTTAAATAACGGAGTAGCTTTCAGTTTTTTGTTCCAATGAACTATTACAATATCATTGAAATGTTTACTGAACTGATTTTAATTTAGCTTTTATATATAAAACGAAATTTCTATATTTTTTGCTAGCGTTTATTTCGTCTATGTTCCTAAAATTGTAGTAAAAATATAAAAAAATCTCATTGACCGAATATTTATTATAACTACATCTGCATATTTTAGACATATCTGTTGCTAAATAATTTAATATTATTTATTAAGAGCTTGCGCGTTGACCAAAGCCAAAACTCGTCTTATATAAAATGTAGGTCAGGAGAAATTTAAAAATGCCTAGAGCCTGACGTCCCTCCTCTTCCAAAAAATAAAGATATATATGTTTGAGTTTAATAACAATTGATTTGATTGCGCTTTGTACTATTCGAATATTTTGATATAATGCGTATATTTCTACGCAATATAAGATGTTTACAAACGTTTTTCAAAAAAATCATTGAAAAAACACACCATTTTAATACTAAGTACCTGTAAAATAGGACAAAAAATAAAAATAATGAATATATTTAAACCTTTTTTTTAATATTTCTCAAGTATAGATAAAAATTGCCAAAAACGTATTATTTCTGTAATGAGAGGTTTCATCTTTTTGAGGGGAAAAGAGCGTTTATATATATGCATAGATAAATTGTGTAACACAGGTCTAGTATCGTAAGTCCCAACAATTGGTTTTCACATAGACTTCGGTAACCGGATAATTTTTTTATTCTCAAGAAAACTCAATGCTTATTAATCCGTAACTAATAAGGAGTTATTAAGAAGATATATATTAAGTTTTTTTGTTGATTCTTTTCTGTTATCTAATGAATTTAATGAAGAAATATGTTAAAACTTCGGAAACGACTTACTTCCTTGGTGCCCATGGTGATGAGGTTCTGCAGAAAATGAAAGAAAATTACATGATAACTTAATGATTATATTGCATAAAAATTCAGGTTTATTAGCCAAAAATATCATTTACATTTATCAATGTGTTAATATTTCAAAAATAAGTACTAAATATTTTGTTAGAAATTCTTCTAAATTTCTTACCTCTAACTTTGTGGTCTGTAAAAAAAAAATTGTCATTTTATTATATTTTATTTTAAATACAATATTTTTTCTTTCATTCCTACTAACAGACCTAAAACTAAATTAAAATTACAGAAACACAAGCTAACGAGCTTTAACTTAAGAAGTCCGAAATTAATCATTGTTTGTTTTCCTCTTTCATTACTACATCTTATGAGAAATGACAGAAGCACATATATTTTATTCAAATGTCATGTTTCAATTTAATGTAAAGTTGAAATTTCAAAAAAAAATCATAATTTTCATAATTTCCTACGAGGTAAAACATTCTTAAAAATATTACATGGACTTTATCTTTTTTTTTTGACAATATTTTAGACATTTAGGTAGTGATAGTTTTTTAAAGTACCGATTTATTTACTTAGCTCTAATGGACTGAATTTCTCAAAGCTGTGCGCTTTATTTATATCTATCTCTTAGTTTTCAATGTAATGATAAAAAAATAATATTGCATGAATCGTGTAATTCATAATTAGGTAGATGGAGGGGTTCTTTTGTACTAAAAAGTATAAGGAAAATTGTTTTAAAGCATTTAAAAACAGATTTATTGAATACTTACGGTGCACACCCGCCATAGCTGAAACAAAAATGTTCTTGTGATGAAAAAATATTTTATTATTTTAATTTAAGAGAAATTAATTCAAGAATTAAAACAAACAAAATTAAAACTAAGATATATGAATCAATATGACATATTTCGGTTTCCCAATTTTGAGCTCAACTCAAATGTGTGGAAGAATGTTATTTACCTCATATCTTATATTTATTGAATATGTTTATTGGGAGTCATCCTTAGATTATGTATGCTGATGAGATCTTCGACACATGTTTAATGGCATCTCTAGTTTTTTGTAATCAATAATTTACTCAGCTTAACTTTGAAAACCGGTTCTTCCTCAAATGGTAAGAAGCCGCCCAAGTAATAATAAAATATTTCCTTTTTGTTTATTGTGGTGTGTTGCTGTTAGGTTTGTGCTACTTTCCATGGATGGCAGATTAACCAAGAATAGAAAGACATCACCCAAATTGGCATACATGCATGCACAAAACTGTTATATGTAAAATATAAGAAATCAACAACCGTCCCTTCCCCCGTCCTTCCTACTCTTGTTTTCTTGCGATAAATTTATCAAACTCCGAATATTTTTAAATAAATATTGATAACTACTGATATAAGCTATTCACAAAAATTTCTCAATTTTTTACTTGCTGCATTGTTGCATACTTCTACGAATTATAAAAATAATCTGAATTTATATATTGGTGTGAAACTGGAAAAAAAATTACAATCGGAATTAAATAATATATATTCATCGGTATGAGTTTTTAAATTAAAAGTTGTATTCACGATAATGTTTTCCTCAAATCAATCACTACTATTGTTTTCGATGCTCCAAAATGAACATTTTTTCTTCTTATCTTACCTGAATGAAATATGTGTAAGTGATTAAAAAAACTGTGCTAATATTTTGAGGTCCATATAAGCATATTTCTTACATTAAATTTTATCAGATAAAACCAAGGAATAGTGACCAAATAATAATTTGAACATTTTATAATTAATCAGGAATTAGCACTTTAAAATAATGTGCAAGTAGGAAGCGGTACTGCATGTCCCCGCCCCGAAATGGATTTGGAGGGGAATGAAGAGCAAAGACACCGGAACAATAGCTAGAGAGGGCAAAGAAGGAACCGCGAATATTTCCTTTCTAGGCATTTAGGCAACAACTCACGTTTAAATGTTTCCCTTCATTAATTGCTATCCCCTATTTTCTTTGTTATTTTCTGTTAAAATAAACAATTCTTCCGTTAAATATTAGTAATCTTAATGTTTTAATATTAGTAACAACCCACACCAATAAGCCATTTAGGGGTACGGCCTCAAATTAAGTTAAAATAATTAAAACCCCTAAAAAAAAACAAATCAAGACTGTTGGACCACCACTCTGCAACAACGGAATCATCAAAGGTTAGTCCTTCCCAATTTATTCATTTTTTGTTCTGAAGATATATATTTATGATGGTCTGTCTAGAAGAAATTGTGGCTATTGCAAATTTTGTATAAACGGCCCCTGCTTCAACTGTGCAAAGACTTTTCTTCAAACTCTACATAATATATTAACGTATAGTTCTCTTAAGGCTGCATTGATTGATGAATTTACGGATTTATTTAAATCTTACAACGTTCATAAGGAAAAGCAGAAGCGGAGATTATGCCTTACAGAATCTCGATTCGAATATTTTTTGCCATGGGAGAGATTGCTTCAAAAGCACACTTTCTGTTAGACGACTAATTTGTAATAATACACTGTATCAATGGTATTTCTGATTTCAGCCATAGCAAATTGATATTGTTTGCATATAATAATATATCATAATTTAAAGATAAGTTAAAGATATATGAAAAAGATTTTATGCAAAATAATTCTTATATAGTTTATAATAATAATAAACGTACAAATGTAAAACAATATGATTTTTCTACATCAAAAAAATTATACGTGTTCGGATAAAAATATCAAAATAAAGGTCAACTTAAAACTGCTATTAAAAAGAACGATGTACGTATACGTAGTTATGTTTGTGGACTATTTAATCATACATCTAATGAATCATATATCTAATGAGTGCTCATAAACGTAAATATTTAAAGTGTTTTAAATGCAATCAATTTGGACATGAAAGCTCTCAGTGTGTATTTCCTAAACATGATGTTAAAAATGAAGTTGTTAATGGAATTAATTACTGAACAGAAATGCGTAAAACTGTTAAAATTAATAAGTAGGATTTTGTGATGCTCTTATCGATACGGGTAGTACTGTAACTTTAATACGCGAAAGTGTTCATCAAATTCTCGGAAGACCAACGTTAAATCCTATTAAAATAAAATTAACATATTTCGTTAAACGTGAAATTAAACCTTTTGTGGATCTTCTAAATCTTCAATTGATATTGAAGTTAACAAATTTAAGACGAATATTTATGTTATTGACAACTATTGCTGTATTAATAGGAACTGATATTTTAAAAGAAACTGTATTTAAAAATATTGCAAATGGTATGGAATTAATACCTAAGAAGAAAAGGTATCTAAGACACATAACCAATCGGAATTAAAAGATAATGCTCCAGAAGTATTGCGATTAAAATTTAAAAAAAACGTAGAAGATAAATCTAAAAATTTAGAAATGCACGTAAGTAACACAATTATATTATCAGTAGAAAAAACTGAGTTAGTAGATAAATTGCGTAAATTAGAAGAATCGGGTTCAGAAAAAATGCTGACAAGTTAGTTATGTTTCAAGGAAAGTATGAGACCTTAAAAGAAAAATTTAAAATTGCAGAAAAGCGACTTGTTGAAAAAGAAATTGAATGTGCTTGGATAAAAGAAAAAATACTCGTCGTAAACACACTAACGGAATCAAACTACTGTCCTAAAACATCCCTGTCAACTAAAGAACGAGAAAGTATGCCTAGCAAGTGCTAGACTAAGAAGTTAAATAATGGATTTAAAAGAAATGTTATTAAAACAAGTGTGTAAGAGTGTTGAAAAACTCCAGGCCTTGCCGGAGAGAAAAATGCTTAAATTAGACATATAGAATTCTTAAACTCGATATAATTTTGGATACCAAATTGAGAGAGTCAAACCAGGTGAAGGAACACAGTTGACATCGACTATAGTTATTTCACTAATAAGTTGTCAACGGATGAAGCCTGATGATTTTGCGACTGAGCTTTGAGTACCCCCGCAGTGACTTCAGACTTGAAAGTGACTCTCTGTGAACCGAACTCAGAATAATGACCTAAAATTTTTCTTTTCCTTTTTATAGCTTTTTTTGGAGTAGCTGTGATTAGCAATGACGACCCAGTTCCAGAAAAATGACGCCTGTATGAATTATTAAAAATTAGTGCAATCATTTTTTGTTCTTTTCACTGTTTTCAGTTTTTGTGTTGCCACTACTTAGAACAATTCTAATTCTCTGTTGCTGAGGTTGGCAGCTATACAGGGTGGCCGACTGTGGAAGTAAGAGACACTACTACATGCCCCCTGACAACCCCCAGCAACTGAGGTGGTTCCGCAGGGAAGCGAAGAGAATACAAAGAGAGAACCACGGCGATTCCCTTTCCAGCCATTTAGGCAAGAACCGGCGATTAAACGCTTCATTTCATTAATTGTTTTATTCCCCATTTTCTTCCTTATTTACTGTTAAAATAAATAGTTTATCTGTTATATATTAGTAATGTTAATATCTTTAGTATTAGTAACAACCCACACCAACATAAAAATAATAAAACAAAAATATAAAAATGTTATACAGAACAATTTCTCTACTTGATCTAAATTTTCTAAAAAAAAACTTTTTTTTTTTGAGTAAATATTTCTATAAACACTTGATACACGTGTAAAAGAGAAAAAAACACGCTTGAAAATATTTAAATTATAAAAAGAATAAAATACATTTATTTATTACGAAACTAAAATGTATAAAACTCCTACATTACTACTATGTATTAAATATTAAGCTTTAATTTTTTAAAGGAAAATATAAAACCTACATACATATTTAATTTAATTATTATATTGCTATTCTCGTTGGAAAAGAACTTATAGGCATTATTTTGTAATTCCAGATATTTTTATACGATAAATGTTTTAAAGATATCTTTCTAAATAAAATTTCGAAACTATGTTGTTTTTATCCCAGTGTAGATAAACCAAACTAAAGAAGAAGTCAGTAGAATGAAAACCTACCCATGGCAAAGACAGCTACTAAAAAAACTAGAAGAAATACTCCTTTCATTGTAAAAGTATTAGGGATTACCAAAAACATCCAAGTGTGCAAGTCTAAAAGATCTAAGTCTTTATATAGTACAAAATTTAAAAGGTTGAATTTTATGATGCGTATAAAAATGAAATATGATGCAAAATCTTTGGTTTTTTGAAAAACATTAATGCTTAAAATCAAACGTAATAGAAAAATAAATAATATGAATTGATAAGATTTATGACTGACAAAAATAGAATATTAAATCGTTTTATTGTTACGATACATCTAGGGAATCGGCGTTTTTAAAGTCCCGTTTTCGTATTTAAACCTGGACAAATAAATTAAAATTTTACTGCGAAGAATACTCGTGTATTTGTCTCATAAAAATTGAAAATTTAGTCTTCTGAAATTATTTAATATTATCTTAAGGCTGCACAGTACTCTTTTACAAAATCTCTTTGAGACTGTACCGGTAAGAATAATTTATGTTTTATATTCTTCTTACGTTAATAAGTTGATTCTGCAAGCAAATATTCAGTTTGACCATTTTTATTTCACAATTTCAATAAAATTAAGAATTTTTTGTAGTTTATCAAACTTTAATAATATGCTCAACTTCAAAAGATTTTAGTCATTGTAAGTTATTTATGATTTTTAGACTATTTCAAACAAAAATTAGTATGGATTTGTGTGAAATTCTGTACCCATGTTAAATTATAATATTTTCTTTTAGTTAAACCTGAAAAAAAAACATGAATTTTTAAAATATTAACTGCAGCTGTTTTTAAAACAATAACTGGTTATATATATCTCAGAACTCTCTCTCTCTCTCTCTCTCTCTCTCTCTCTCTCTCTCTCTCTAAATCCATACAAACTTTTATCGAACATACGTTTGGGAGTATCAACAAAAATTTCACTTAGGGATTAGAAACCACCATCAACTTAAAAACTAAAAATCCGAGTAAAATACATTTAAAGTTTGTAAAGGCATAAAACAAAATCATATAACGCTTGTAAAGCTCTAACATTATAAAATTTATTTTCCACCTTATATTCTTTTTCCAAAACATTTCTTCAATTAATTAGGACTGAAAACATTTTATTTTTAATTTAAAATTTATTTTTGCCTATCATTGATAATGTTTGTTCAGCCTAACCTTAACAAAATATTTTCACAAAAGTTTTGAATCATAAAGTATTTATGTTTAGCAAGTTTTAAAATCGTTCAACGAGGACTCATTTGCCAAAATATAGTAAGAATATATCTTTACTGTAATGTAGTTTGGCACATCATGTAATCATTAAGTGCTTTTTTTTTTTTGCAATACTTGTAGTTAGAATACTTGTATTCCGAAGTCTTAATGCAGTATCAGTAAAGGGCTGGATTTTAGATAAATCACTCTTGCAGTAGTATTCCATCCTTTTTAAATATTGTTTCTCACAGTAACCTAGGAAAGTTTTAGTGATAGGATTTTCACGACAAAGAAAAATTAATTAAATGACTTCTGTCATAAAAACTATTTTTTTAAAAAACAAAATTGACATCAAAATGTATCCTAATTAAGTGATTATGATAATTCAAATGATTCAAAGCGTAATTAAACATAAATGATTTTAGTAATAGAATTTGAAATTTATAAACATTTCACACCGAAGGAGTTGATTTTGCTTAAATGTATTTTTAATGAATTCAATTTAAGATGTGAAAATGCTTTAAAATTAAACCGAAACTAAAACTTAGGTTCAGAAAAATTCAAATATCCGGCAAGCTAACTTGTTAGCAAACCTGAAATCTGGTGCCAAGCTTCCCAATGATACGGTCCGCTAGAAAATGGGGAAAAACAATTCTTTATTTTTAAAATTTGTAGGTTGCTTAGGAGCCATAAGAAATTTTTTATTGATACAATTAAATAAGTAGTTTTTTCTTAGTAATTATCTATAAAATGTGTATAAAAGCAATTTTTAAACTGACACCATTAACACATAACTAAGGTACGCCATCTTGCTTACTAATGTGTTTATACTGTAGTAATGAAAAAAAAATCTGAATATTCTAATTTTTTTTTCTTTGAACCTTAACGTATCCATACGCAAATAGATTGCACGAAATAGATAAAGAAATGAGTTATTCACTACCTTTAAGTATTTTTATCATCACTACCACTGAACCATAAGCATGCATTCAAATAATTTCTTCGTATATATTACATACGTATATACGTATATATATATATATATATATAAAGTTTTAATTATCCAACAAAAACATCATTCAAGATTATTTCCTTTTCTTTGTTTATTCAAAGAAATTATCATTAAGTTTTTTAGTTACAGTAGCACACATTATTTTTATCCCTGTATGTGGTCTGTTTTAAATATTTTTAACCATTCAAACTCATTACTATGTATGTATTGATTATGGATTTTAATTTTTTCTGTATATCGAGAAAGTTTATGCATTTAATATGGCATTTTTATCTGTTATACGACAACTAGTCAACAAGAGTTACTTCTTAGTTTTTTTAGCCTTGTAGTAATACCAAAGAATAAGCGTGTATAAAGATAACGTTTTATTTTTGGAATTTTAAAAAGCTATTATTTATTATTTTCCAACAAATAATTCAAAGCATTTAGAGAATATTTTCAAACTATTAATCTTTCTAGCTTTTTTTTTTTAAATTTTAGCATTATTCTCGTTTCTTATAAGGTAAAAAAATTTGTAAACATCTGAAAAAACTCATCTATAGATTTTATTAGAAATCCTTCTACCTCTCGGTTATATAATCATCAATATCAGACCGAAAACATGGATTTCAAAATTTGTGGAATTTATTAAAACAACAATCTATACAAACTCTTTCTAATATGCGTTCAGTAGTTCACATATTTATGCAATTTTTCCTAAAGCATATCTATTCTATTGGGTTTTTTATTTCACAAACAGACCAATCGATACACAATCTTTATAGTAAATTTTATTTTATATATTTTTTAAAATAACTATCCATTTCACATGTACTGTGAAACCAATATTTACCTGACAAAATTTTCAGTGAAATGGTTCCAAATCCATCTTTGTTATAAAGCTACTTTTTAATTTTGTGTATAATAATACAAAATATTTAATCTCATAAATGAAAGAAAAAAAATATTCATTTTTCTTATCATATGCATTCTTCATTTACTCGTTCTTTTTATTTTACATTTCGCTCAATCTACTTTATTGTCAACAACATCAGTGTTTTCTCTCTTATAAGGTTTGTCCAATTTTTGGGATACATTTTAGGGCAGCAATTTTTTTTTTAATTTTAAAGAAGTAAATATTTCCTTTTAAAGCTACAGGGTACTTTATTATGAAAAAAAACTTCGAGAGTAAGTGAAATTATATTCTGGAAATAAATTCATATCCTGTCACTAAATAAAATACAATCATGTTTCATACTCAGGTTATATTATTAAGTTGTTTCTTAAAGTAAAAGTCAGTGTGACCAGATATTATTTTACAATTTTAAATTTTAAGTTTTTGCACATTGTTATAAAATGCTCAATTTTTAAAATGTTTCAGTCGATTTGTGAAATTAATGTTGAATATCTGTGAGTGTTTCTTTATTGATTTTTAATAATTATTTTTCTATTGTAAATATTAAAATATTGGAAAAAACACAGACATTGTTAAAATACTAAATAAAGCATTTTTTTAAAAAGTAATTAGAGATCTCATACCTAAATCCATACTAACATTTGTAGAACATACATATTTGGGGGTATAAAAAAATTCAAGATGTTATCTAGAACAAAAAATACCTTAGACATTACAATACACGTATACCTTCAAAATTACGTCTAAGAAAAATACATTTAAAGTTCATAAATGCATAAAACATTTTGTACTATGTTTTTACTCACATTTTTACTATATTTTTCTTCATTGAATGTTTTACATTGAACACTACTTTAATTAAATATGACTGTAAAACATTTTTTTTGTTTCAAAATATATTTTTGCATAATATTGAAACTACTTTTTAAGTTGTCTTGTTATACTCAGCTTAATTTTAAAATAATAATCTCACAAAAGTTGTGTAACACAAAATATTTCTGTACAAAATAATAATGATACTAAAGTTAGCTAAAAATCACCAAATATGTACATACAATTTATTTTTTTCCAGTTTTATATTGGGACAGTTTAGAAAGTTTGAGTTTCTGTTTCGCAGCTTTAAAACAATAAAATAAAATAATACAATGTACAATATGTTAACTATAATGTAGTTTGCTACATAGTGGTAATATACAGCTTTATCTACAATATTTGAGTTCAGAATTTTTGTATTCGAATGTCCAATTGCAGCATCACTGAGCACTTATTTTTAGATACATCTTATTCAGTAGTATTCCATTCATACGAAATATTATTTTTTAAAGGAACTTAAGCACGTTTTGGCCATGGTTTTTCTCAAGAGGAAAAATGGCTGATAAAACTTCTAAGGCATATAAATTATTTTTAATGAAAAACAATGACTTTGAAATGAGTTTTAATTAATTAATTATTATAACACATAAAATACAAAACATAATAAAGCAGAAATTATTTTATAAGACAAAATGAAATCAACCGCCATTTCACACTGTAAGATTCAATTGTACTCTTTGAAAAATATTTTTAATTCATTCATTTTTAAAGAGGAAAAATGCTTTAAAATATAGCTGAATCGAAAACCTAAGCTCAGAAAACTTCAAATATTTTAAAAATTAATTTATTATGATATGCGAAATTTAGTGGCAAGCTTCCCAATGATATTGGCTACAAGAAACTGCACACACAAATTAGTATTTTTAAAATTTGTTCGATTCTATGTTGCCTTAAAGATAGCTATTTTCATGAAATATAGTTCGATCTTTATTTCTGAAAAATATTAAAAAATATTTTTCGTAAACAATTCTTCCATTGATAGATATCCATAGAAATGTACGATCTTGCTCGAAGGGAAATTATTTAATTAAATTTCCAGGACATTTTTAAATAAGTCACATAGGTAATTATCATTTGTTATTACATAGTTAATCAGAATAATTTAGTAAAAATGAAATTATTTCAAATTATTATTCTGTATATGAGACAATTATGATAAAATAAATAATCTTAAAAATAGTTCCAACTGTTTTTTTTATTGTACAAATATATCAAAGTAATCATTCAGCATCGTGAACAGTTCATTATAAATCGACCTGTAACAAAAACAGAATAAAAATGGAAAGATAACTTTCAATTTGACTTCAATAAATAACGCATCAACGACTTCCACCTTTATTGTTGTATTTTGCACAAAATCCCTGTAAAAGGTTTCTGTAATTTAAAAAAAAATATTTATTGAAATATTATTAAACATCGTTTCTGTAGTTAATTTAAAAATATTTATTGGAAATATTATTAAACATCGAAACATCTATAATAGTTAATCACAATATATATATATATATATATATATATATATATATATATATATATATATATATATATATATATATATATATATATAACAAATATTGGATTATTCTGACAAAATCTCAACTGTTTCGTTTATTGAATTACATAATTTTCTACCAGAGAATTTTCTTCATTTACGTAAAAAAATACATACTATAAATTTAAATATTGCGACTATGTGGTTTGTAAAATTTGTAACAATTACTTTAATTAGAGATTTTAAAAGTAGATAAAAAAAAATAAGTACCTAGAAATTTTGGTACACAAAAAAGAATTTATATATATATATATATATATATATATAAACTGCTCTTTAAAACCCATATAAGGAACGAAAAATAATTCTATACATTCCACATTATGTTTTCTGAATGTCAACCAGCTATGAAAATACCAATAAGGTACTTCTTTAAATTTTTTCTTCTCATCTTGCGTTACCATATTTTTAAATATGTTATTAAGTTTTGCTTAAAATGGTCATTTGGGATGAATAGTATTGCCTCCATGTTAATAAAATCGACATAAAAAGAGTATATATAAATTGAAATGCAAATGAATTATAATATAAATAACTATGTGCATATTGACGTAGAATACAAAAGCACACAAAAGCAAATAATAACGTAACTTATATCGAACGATCTGATAAAATTTTTTGTTTCACTACTTTTTTTTTCTTTAAAAATATATAAACTTAATTTTTGTACATCTTTGAGATGAACTGTTTTTCACCATTCTAATTTTAATTATTCGCATTTCTTCAAACCGTTTATATGTCACTATTTGTTAGCAAAAAATATTACTAGATCTTACAAATAAAACAAAACACTCGTCACTAATATATTTTCAAAATTTTACATATACTCTAAGATGTTTGATTTTATCACGCATTTGATTTCAAAAAAAAAAATTATAAATCTAACCTCAAGTGATCATCGTTAATAGTTTTTATAAATTTTCTTTTTTATGGGCATATATAATTAAGCTGTTTGAAATAAGGATCTATATTTTGGTGTATTAAAATACACACATATCCAAAATTCTGGTCACAAACATAAAATGTGTGAAAACTGGTGAAATATTTACTGTGTTGAAAGGAAATTCGGTACAGAGATTTATTACAATGATAAAAATAGTAACGTTACATGACAATAGGAAAATGTTTTAACTGTAAATTAAGATAGACATAACCAAAAGTGTGAAATCATGAATCAGAGATAAAGCATATACCTCGGAAAAAGTATATCTAATAAGGAAGTGACACTGTGAAGAGCTAGACAACCCTCACAACGAGCTGCCATACTGTTAATAAGGGTGTCAATAAGTATTTGGGGCAATAAATCCCCTTTTTCTAAAAGAGGTACTTTAATTTCTAGGAGGTGGGTCTTGGAAGGTAAACTTCACTGAGAAAGACGTTTCCTATATCATTCGAAATATATTCAATATAATTGTGATTTGGAGATCTCGAGGGTGAATTCATATGGTGAATATCCACTTCTTCAAGAAAATTATCCGCTATGGGAGTTCTGTGTGGACGCGCATTATCGTTCACAAAAATATAGTCCAAGCCCTAAGAACCCAGAAAAACCTCAAATAGGCTTCCATATTCTACCTCTATAGCGTGGCAGAACTTACATCGAAAATGTACAGTGGCGTGCGACAGCCCAACATTATGCTACAACATACAAGATTCCCTTTGTCTCCAAATCTGTCGATTTTTGTTACGTAGGAGAGATGAAAGCAAACTTCACTTTCAGATGAACACTCGACGAGAACCACTTCCTCTGGAACATTTCGACACATAACTGAAAAGAACACGCCTTCATTCCTGTCATGGCCATGACTGATGTAATTAGCTCCACAGTATCTGATATTTCCTGTTGGAAGCAGGCAAAGGGATTCACCAGAACGGATGCCGCTTGTAAAGGCCACTCTCTGTAAGACGGTGTTAGACTGTTTGCCTGGAAATGATTCTTTCAGACTCAGCAGCAAGGTTACGAGCAAGCTGAGGAGCCGTTCTCCGCCTATGCCATTACGCTTAATGCCAAGTAGCAATCCCGTTAAGATATCGATGCTCTGTTGTGACCTTGGACGATCTTTCTGGTGACAATACCACTCGTTACAAGGTAATTTCATAAACGTGAGACTGCTTGTAGCCATCGAGCATTTTCCGTTTGAGACTGGCCAGCTTCAAGCCTGTCAACAGCTCTACATCTCAAGGAATGATCTGAATGATTAAAGGAAGCTGTCATCAATGCAAACAGATTACCTCGTTTATTTTAAAGCAATATTCCCAAAACTGGAGGTAAAATCCGCATATGCTTGAACGGTCTCAATCCAGTAGTTCAGCAAAAACTAACATTAAACAAAACATTTTTCTTATACTGAAGGTTGATTTTGTACTATCCATTCTTCAAAATTCTCCAGTTTTACTGCGGAACTTTGTTTGTGAACCTCATTTTGGACATGTGTGTATAAACAAGTAAAATAGAATAATCTGTCTATGTGCAGGGTTTTCCAAATCTCAGCGTAAAGAGGTTACAAAATGGAAGGAAGTTGGGTGCGTCATATCTCATCTAGGAAACATAACAATAAATCTTTAATTCCTCTTGGATAACTAGTGATGTATAAAATTTTAAAAATGAGGATATTTGGCCCTTTTATTACATAATGAATAATTTCACACTTTTAGAATTGCTTCCTTCATTAACGAAATTTTATGTAGCGGTTCTATTAATAAAACAGTTAAGTCTGCTGAAACACTTTGCTGGTTTCATTTAATGCACTATTTGTTTGATTTGGGATTTAGGAATTAATGTCACTTAATTTGGTTTTATATAAAAATAAACGTATTGCGCAAAACCCCCAGGAAATGTCGCAGATTTTGACACATTTAGTTAAGATACTACATATTACCATATTTGTGCCTTTCTGTCCATAACAATAACCAATTTTCTAATTGGCAAACATCTTTATTTTAAAGGAAGATCGCGCTCTCTCTCTCTCTCTCATCCCGGTTTATTTTTTCATTTTTTTTAAAATAGATTTACGAGTATTTATATATCAACTGAATAGTTTAAAAGATCTCAATGTATTTCTGATAAAATTATATTTTGCTATGCTTAGAATTTCCTTAATAAGCATAACTTCGAAAATTATCATTTTAATGGAAATAACATGGCAATTAATTTGAAATATGTACTTATTTTTTGCAATGATTTTGCAATGAAACATTTCATATTTTCTTACCGATCACTGCATTGTAAAACATTATTCTCCGGTTACTTTTTCTACTTCTCTGTGCATATTCAATATAACTCCATCTACTGGTAGAGATTAAAAAAAAGGTTGGTGCACATGTGATCAAAACTTGATTTTTTTCTTACAGATTGTCTATTATGGTTCACTGCTGAGAAAAGAAGCTACTGCTGTTAGTTAGTGTCTAATTGCAAAACGGGATTCACTCCGTTTATCTAGTGATCATCTCCTTCGCGAAAATATTTCACGTTTGTATAAAGGTTTGAGAATGTTGTTACATATTAACCAACATTTTTGGAATACTTTGAAGAGGAAACATTTAAAAAAAATTATGCACCATAGATGGATGTATTTGCAGATTTAAAGTGGGTAAGATTAATGTAAGAAAACTTAAAGAATTTTAAAAGTAATCTTAAAGCAGTAGCTACAAGGAGATAATTCCGCACAATCATGTTTTTAGATGATATTGTGTCAAAGGTACCTTCAGTTTCATTTTTAATTGTTGTTAAGTACCTTTATGGCCCTGTGGTTGGGTGGTAGCGTATCGCGCTTCCGCGCCACTGGTTCAGGTTCTATTCCTGGGCTGGGCAAGATCGACTCGATTTTTTATCCCTACTGCAGTGAATCTTTAAAATGAGTACCAAGCTTGCTTGGATACTTAAACAATGGGAGTCTCGCTTTAAACTCACCACCTGATCGGGACATCTGTTCATGCACTTCAGCGCTCAGTGGTTACGTATACTGGGATAGGAACAGTAGTCCCTGATCCTCATTGACTGTTTCACCACTGAGCTTTAATTTAAGTAAGTACCTATATCTACTATTTTTATTTACAATATTCCATTCACAACAATGCTAAAGAATAGAGGAAAAAAGAATAGAAACGTTAAGGGTCGGAAATTTCAAGATGAATGGGGACTTTGAAATACTACAAAAAATCCGGTAAGAGTGATTAAGTGATCTTCAAATGTATAATGACTGTGATGGAATAATACATTCTAAAAAGGCCTCACCAGCAAAGCATTCAAAGTACTTTGAGGTTCTTCCAATTTTTACCCAAAGAAAACATACCTAATGCCGAAGCTTTTACATCAATGTAGCTTTTCAACATATTTGTATGAACAAACATTTTCAATAGTGAAGTACAAGAAAAACAATTTGGTAACTTATCAGATGATAATCTGAGGTTTATTATTGATATTATTGTTATCAAAAGAGAAACTAAAAATGTGTGCTATTTTGAAGTCCAGAAAACAATTTAATTCTTTTCACCGATAAAGATGTGTATGTATAGTGTGTGTCAATATATCGTATATTAAATAATAATTCAACAAAATAAAATTATATAAGTAATTAATTTAACATCTTGCACTTATATTTTTTTTTTAACTTAGAACTTGAAGGTATAGACGATCTCTCAGACTGCTGCTTGACTTTTGAAAGCGCCTGAACAAGTCCATAATTATCTTTTTTTTTTCTTTATACCAACATATCTAATGTCTTTTATCAAAGAACTGTTTAAAAATAATTTTCTATATTGGTTCTTACTTACCCGATCTATATATCTTTGCAATTTGGAGCCACAGTTTCGTATTTGATTTCTTATTTTTCGTGGCAAACATAATTTTTGCTAAGGCTCTTAATGAGGAAAATCTGAAGCTTTTTTTAATGCCTAGCAAATACCTAAAAACATTGCAGGTTTAATATTTTCCGTATTGCAATTATATATATATATATATATATATTTCTTTTAAACAACTTAATAATATTTTCCTTGTTTACTATTCTGTTTCTATTATGTCGGAATTAATTTACATATAATTAAGTATTATGCGTGATTGAAATTTTTTTAAAAATGTATTACGTGTATTTGAATATTTAGATTCCTGGCTTTGCTATGCCGTTGTATCGGTGTGATATCTATATGAACTTGTACCAACACCACACGAAGACGATCGTTTTGGCGTGATCGGTTAAGTACTCGCATTTTCATTCGGAACGTAAGGTACCTAGAACGAACCTTCCTTTACCGTTTAAAATTTTTTAAATGTTATTTGGTATTGGAAAGTATCTCAAATAATTTAAGGTATTAATAAATATCAGTTCTACTTATAATGTAACAAAAAATCCTTTTTAACAATTCATTCTTATAATATTTATTTTTCATTGTGGTCCAACTCCATAGGCAAATCTAAGACTTAAAAACTACATTTAACCTTACAGTTTTAATCCCTAAGGCCCATTGTTTGTTATTGCGGCTTTTTCTTTGAACATGGGCAGCGTTCTCTGTTATTATGTTAGATTATGAAAAGGTCTCTTGGTTTAAACCCGTACTGCGCATAATTGGACACTTTAAAAATATATTTCCTGTACTTAGATCGTCTGTTTCTTATCTTTTGTATGGGGATTATTATTTTTCAATCGTTCTTTTTATTACAAAATATATTAAATAATCATAGGTGTTATTAATTTAATACTGTGCTTACGAGCTGACAAATATTTCTAGAAACCTGTGCTTGCAATGTTTTTTTTTTTATTTTAAACCAACTGTACAGGCAATTCTGGTGCTTAAAAACCATCTTTAAATTTTCAGTCTTAGTTTCTAATGCTAATTGCTTGCTAGTGCGACTCTTTTCTTTTGACTGGCACTGTATTTTATATTACATATTACTACATAGATCATTTAGGTTTAAGGCAATTTTGTATATGATATATTGTTGTAAAAAATACCGGGTGTCCAAAAAAACCGTCAATACTTTAAAAATGCAAAAACATTTAAAACCTTGATATATTAGAAATCATTATGCCGAAAGGTAATTATCGGGAAAGGGGACTTTTTGGGATTACAAAAAAAAAGTAGATATATTTCACTAGGATAGAAGGCGCTATACTCAAGCAAATAGGGTACAATATGCAAATCAGACTTAATCAGTCTTATAAAATGCAAGGAAAGGAACTGAGATATTTTTATTGATTTCCCTGTTATTGACATTTGCGTGGGTGACTGTTGGTAAAGTTTTATTATCTTAACCAGGTTTCAGCAGCAGAAGCTTTACGAAAGTTTTGGACATAGAAGAAAATGAAAATAATGGCCAGGTCTCTTAACTTCTGCAGGACTTAATTCCTTTATACTATGTTTCGAGAAAACGGGAAGTTTGCATTATCGACCTCGTAGTGGAGCTAATTATGAAAATTTAAGCATGACAAAAAATATTTTTATGATGGTTACGTTGCAATCATTAAGACGATTCATTTGGTATAAAAATACTCGTAACTCTCTCTTTAAAAATTCCGGAAAAAATAAACCAAGATGTCAATAAGAAATTTCGCCATCATCACTATGAAGAGAAAACGACAAATAGTGCCCAAATTGAATCTTAAATAAATTGCCCGACTTCCAAGAATGTTATTGGAGGTAGTGTGAAATATGCTCTTTTTTAAAGAGCCTCAAAGTTAATTGACATTTTTTTTTCTGTAATCTAGACTTGAACAAATACAGTTAATTTTTTTAAAACGGCCATTTTTTTTACCAGTTATATCGGTTTGATTAATAGAACCGCTATAAAAGATTTACCAACCGACGGAGTCAAATGTAATTGTCTGAAATTATCGCGATGTAAAAAATAGGTGTTGTCTATTTTCATTCTTTTTCAAATTACTCTTCTAGTCATGAATTTTCGCAAAGAAATGGATGATTTTTTAAAAATATTTCCTAGAAGAGATATCACCCCCTCCCCTTCAAAACGTAACCACTTTTTTGCGAAATATTTTAACACTCTGCACATGGACAGTTTATTCTACATCACACGTCTTCATTTTAAGCACACCAAAATAAAGACCTATAAATATATCAAATTAACTATAAATGAGCTTAACAAAGGTCATTTATCAAAAAATCACTAACGTTGATTGCTTCTTTCGAATGAGGAATTATTTCTTCAAACCCCCTGTGTAATAAAATCAAACATCAAAGAGCATAAGTAAATAAGTAAAGTTTTGATTTACTTATTTACTATCGATTGTTATTATCGATTGTTTAATTTATATTGAAAGTTTTGTAGAGTCTAATATTTGTTGCTTACATGGAAACAGTTTGAAGAAATCTGAAAAAATAAATTTAGAGACACTGAACAAATAATATATATGTAAAAGATGGAAATAAAAAAAAATTACATGATTTTAGAGATAAATATGCAGAAAAAGCAAAGTCTAAGCTGATTTTTCAAAATAAATTATGTTTTTCTTCGTTTTTTATGTTCTACACCAATATACAATCAAATATTATATACATATAACCATAAAAATAAGTTTCAAGTTATATATACTTTTTATCTGGATTTCGCTTATACGGAAGCAATAATAATCCTCCAAAACGATCGTTTTAAGAAACACTTAACAGGATGAGTAAAATCACGTCTACGTAGATTCAGAAGATATCAATAAACAAAGTAACTCATTGGTATTTATACAGCTTGTTAAATTTAAGAAATCATAACACAGAGTTATGGAATGTTCTTCCATTCCAAGATAGGATTAAATTAACAATAATAAAAAAAATATCAACAGTTACTAATATATAGTAACTATTGATATTTTTTTTATTGTCCTGTTATTGTCAGGGCTACGTCCTGTTTAAAAAAATATGAAGTATCATTGATTATCCATAGCAGTTGTAAAATATAAGGTTATAAACATAGAAGATTAATTGTAAATTTTAACAGTTCCATATAACAGTAGTGTAAAAACGTATATGAGTTTAAAATAGCTAATTATTTTTTTTTTTTTGAATGTAAATTTTTCTCAGTACCTTATTTATATTTATCTACTTTTGAACACAGTATTCAACGTAATTATTGAAGTTTTCGAACCATAGAGTGAAATTATTTAAATTTAATCTTCTTATATTTGTTCACGTAAATGAAGAGAAATATTATGTTTTTCAGGTAAAAATATGTAAAGTAAATGAACGAAGTGGTTGTATATTTGTCAGAATAATCCCTTATTTATTTTTTGAAGAATGTTTATACATACATATATAAATATATATATATACATATATATATATATATATACATATATATATATATATATATATATATATATATATATATATATATATATATATATATATATATATATATATATATATATATATATATATGTAGTGCGTCAAATAAGTTCCAAGGCACGTCCCAGAGAGCACGTTGTAATGGCTCCATGTATGGAAATGCGCATGCGGCATAAGGTCCATGGTCTACTGACACACTACCAACATGTATTGCGCATTTATTTCAATATGCGGACACATATCAACTTATCGAACAAGCTTACGGTGACTCTTTTTAAATTGTTTGTAATATTTTTGTGCAGTACAGACGTTTTTTCCGATGGAAGTTAAACGATAGAAAGTGATCAGTTTAATGGAATTTGAATTGCATATAGTAAATTTGATATTATTGAGAAAATACAAAGTTTCGAGGCAAACGCTCACTGAGATTGAGAAAAAATACGTTAAACACTAACAAGGAATCCGTTTGAACCCTCCTACATGAAGATTTGGGCGAAACAATAGAGTGCGCTATGTTTGTTCTATATACTTTAAATGAAAGTGAAACGGACTCAATCGTTACTTATTGAATTATTTTATAGAAAAGTTATATTTCCGTACTTATTTTGTTCTTTCATTGCATACTTATATTTGAACTGTTCACAATGCTGATTTATTATTTTGCTCTACAAATACACCCAAACAAAAAAAAAAAAACATTCTTAACACTTTCTTTTATTTTAAATTGTTTGTTATACCATAAATTCCTCACTTATAAAGCAATAATAGTTTTGTAATTTTGTAATTTTATTTTATTTTTCAATATCTATTCTGAATAACTATCACTTAAATACGGAAAAGTATCTATGTCATACATTTAAAAATAGCCTCGTTTATTTAAGTAATTAAATTTCTTTGAAATAAGTTGATACATTTCCATCGAAATCGATCCACTTAAAAATACGTTTAACAAAAAAAAACCAACACAAACTTCGAAAATACTGGACTTTTTCCTTTATTTATTTGTTTATTCCTGTTCTTGAGGCACATATCATTTGGAAACATGCCAACCAAATTTCAGATCTAATAGCAAGATAGTTTTTAACAAATTTGATATTTTTAACGCTTAGGTTTTGGTTTCAGCTTCATATTCATGCAGTTTTCCTCTCTTAAAATGAACGAATGAAAAACAATTCTGACTAGAGTCAAATCTTTTAGTGTGAAAAGGCTATTAATCCAGGTTTTTTTTATTATTAAAATCATTTCTGCCTGATTAATGTAGGTCAGATTTTGTTTTAGAAATTAGTTTATTTGACTTTGCAGCTTTATCATTACTTTAAAATTCGGAGTATATCGCGCACCCACGGATAACGCGAACGCATAATTTCAAGCTGCTAGTTTTAATTTTTATATATTTTCACCGTATAACGCTGACCCTTTTTTACGAAGAAATCTGAAATGTATGCGCGCAATGCTCATATAATTTGAAGTCATTTATTAGAGGTACCATTCCAAGCTTTATAGAAAAAAAGACAGTATACATCTAGAACAAAAACCTTTTAAATTCATGTAAGGAAACTCAATTCTTTCAAATAATCAGTTTTTCAGTACCTTAAAAGTCTTAATTTTTTAGGATTTTCTCTTTTTTTTAAATTTTTAAAGCGCTTATTGTTTTACGTATAATGCGCTCCCGTAAATTTCGATCTTATTTTTTCTGTTAAAATTGCCTGATTTACTCCGGATTTTACCGTAATTTTTTTTCTAGAGAAAATAGCATGACTATATCGTGCTCAGATTGATACTAGTAGCAATATTTCGAATTGATGGAATACTATTGAATATGCTGTATCTAAAAATAAGCGCGCGCTCTTCTGATACTGCCAATTAGACTCCTAAATGCAGATATTCTAAATCCAACTATTGCAAGTAAAATGAATAATACCATGATGTACCTTACTACATTATAGTAAACAAATTGTAATAAGGTTTAGTACTTCAAATTTGAGCAACAAAATATGAAAATTTATAAACTGCCCCATTTTAAACTAAAAGAATGTATATATTGCATGTACAAATCTTGGAATTTTTAGTATCATTATTAATTTGTTCATAAATGTCATGTGTTTCTTAACTTTCGTGAAAATATTAAATTAAGATTAAGCTGAATAATCTGTCTTTGTTACAATTGCTTTCAATATTATGCAAACATGTGAAACGAGATTAAAGATAATTTTTTAAAAAAAAAGGTTAGAAAGATTAATAATCGTTTGGAAAATATTCATGAGTATTTTTAATTATTTCTTAGAAAATAATAGGTAAAACGTTCGTAAAATTTCCAAAAAATGAAACTTTATCATGATAAATGCTTATTGCTTGGTATTATTGAGCAGATAAAAAAACCCTGAGAAATAACACTTGTTGACTAGATGCCGTATAATAGATCACAAGGCGGTATTAGATGCCTTAACTTTTGGGATATACCAAAACAATTAAAATTCATAATCGATACAATATTTATGGATCAGTTTGAATGGGTAAACAAAACTAAAAAGTAGATTGTGGATAAAAAAAAATGTAAGATCTTGTACCTTATATAATTAATGCTAATTGCTTAGAATAAAAATGAAAGTAAAATAAGCTTGAATGGTGTTTACGCGCGTTGAATATTTAAAAAAACTTATATATATGAGAAAAAATTAATTTCCATACATATTTATGGTTAATTGGTAGTAATAAAGAAAATACTTAAAGGGAAATAAGAACGCGTTCTTTGGTCTATTTACTGCAATCTATTTTCTGATGGATACATAACATTTCAGAGGAAAATAAATTAGATAATTCAGATTTCTTTCTTTTACGTTCGAATAAAAATTTATTACTAAGCAGTATGAAGTACACATGCGTTAAATATTAATTGCGTCATTTAAAAATTGCTAATATAGAGTTACAGGATAATTATTAACAAAAAAATAGTTTACATTTTTAACTGTATCAATAAAGATATTCTTAAAGCAATATTAAATAGTTCAAGAAGATTAATTTTCCAATTTTTATTTGGCAAATGCAATATTATGTATACTCTTCATCACAGTAAATTTTTCATCTATTTGTTCAGGTTAAAATAGGAAAAGATGACTTTAATAAAGTAGATTTTCTTGAAGTATCATAACAATTAATGTTTTTATTGTTCTATTTTTTCAAAGAGAAAACTTAGAAATTTATTTTTATTATATTTGTATTAATTTTTTAAGCATTACTGTTTTCTCAATAAAATTAAAAGATGGCACATTGTATTTCCGTTTTATATACGTCATAAAATTCATTCTCTTAAGTGTCTTGCTATATAAAGACTTAGATCCTTAGCATCTTCACACTTAGAGGACGTTGATAATCCTTAATACTTTTACAATGAAAGGAATTTTTTTTCTCGTTTTGTTAGTAGCTGTTTTTGCCATGGGTAAGTTCATATTTAGTTTTTTTTTCTCTACACTGAAAAAAACATGCAGTTCCGAAATTCTTTTTAAAATATATCTTAAGATATTTTTGGAAGATAATTACAACATAATTCCTATGAGATATTTAGAGATGAACAGCATTCCTATATGTTAGAAATTTTCTTCTTTTTATTTGAAGTTCTAATTCAAGAATAAGAAAGCCTTCAACATATTATTTGGTCTTTTTTCCGTGTCATATATATCTGGAGATTTAATGAACGAAATTTTTTGCTTATATATGTCTTAAATTTTTTTAAAAAAACTTTATTATCACTTATGTACTTCATTCGGATAAAATACAAAAGAAGTAAGATATTTTCTTTTGGGAACATCAAAAACAATAACGGTGATTGATAATGTTGTCAGAGGTGTTAATTTTGCTTCGAAGGGTGAACATATAAACAATTTTCAAACAGGTATATTTTTTTAAAAAATTATTTAAATAATTCAAATTTTTTACACATTATTTACAAATGATTATGGTTTCAAAAAAGTACAAAGTATTTGAAATATAATCATAATTGTAAAAATTCTGATCATATGAAGATAAGAAATAACTTTGTAATAAATATTAAGTCATTTTTGCTTTGAGCACGTTATTTTCTATGATACTAAAATGTCATGAAATTTTAAAATGTATCATACTCTAAAAACTACACTAATTTAAGAATAAAGTATCTTTCGTATTTTAAAATATTTTTAAAAAAATGAAATTATAAAAAAATAAATACATATTTTTAAATTTTTTTAAAAATATAAGTTATTGTAGTATTTAAATAAAAATATTGCAATGTTATACGGATTCACTTAACTTCATAAATCAACTTACAGCTAGTACTTAAAGTTACTATTTTAGAAAATAGCATGAACAACGTAAAATTTAATTAATATTTCTAATAGAAATGTTTCTTTTTTCCTAAGCTTACCAACTTTTAAAATTATGATTATATTTTATACATTTTACCCTTTTATGAAATTCCATTCCTTTATAAATATAATGTGTAAACGATTCGAATTTTTTTAATTTAAAGGAATTATATGTATTTGAATATTGTTTACATTTTCAGCACTCTACAGAAAGTTAACACTACTGAGATTCCCTATAAAAAAGAAGATAATATGAATACATCACTTAATTTAAAAATTCGGACAAATGAAGAGAGTTAGTTTATTTAACTTTCATTTCAATTTTTTCTTATTTTCACACCAATGGAGATATCAATTTAATATTGCATTTTGTAGAAGTATGCAGAAATTCCACAAGTAAAAAGTCGATCTATTATTACGAATCACTTATATTTGTTTTCCTCGACCCTTTTTAATAAAATTGTCAACATTTGATAATTTTACCATAAAACAACAGAAGGAGGCAGAGTTGGATGACGTTGATTGTTTATACTTTACATATCACTATTTTGTGCAGGCGCGATATTGGTGCTACTTATGGGGATGTGTCTCTGTCCTCGAATAATGTTTCATCCTTTCAAAGTAGCACAAACCCCAGAGCAACACACCACAGTAAATCGGATGAAAAATAATTTAATGTTCCACGCATGCCTTGTTTCATTTGATCCACGGACTGTCTTGCGGCAATGGTATTGGCGACCACTGGTTTAGATAAATCAAATGTCTCTATATTATTCGTGCATATTTATTAAGCATTTTCCTGTAGGATTACACACAAGTATAGGAAGCTGAAGACAATATATGTATGCATATATGTGTATGTATAGCAGAATGTAACATATATGCACATTTTTTTTAAATCGGGAAGATTACAGAAAAAAAAAGCTAGGCTGAGTAAATTATTGATTAAAAAAAACTAGGAATGTCATTAAACCTGTGTCGATGTTCTCATCAGCATAAATAATCTATGACGTGATTCACAATAAAATTTTTAAGTAAATATAAGATATTAGGTAAAAAAAACATTCTTCCTCACATTTGTGTTGAGCTCAAAATTGGGAAACCGAAATATTTCATATTGATTAATATATCATAGATTAAAAAATTGTTTTGTTCTAATTCTTGAATTAATTTATCTTAAATTATAATTATAAAATATTTTTCATTACATTAATATTTTTGTTTCAGTAATGGCGGGAGTACACCGTAAGTATTCAATAAATTTGTGTTTTTAATGTATTAAAATAATTTTCCTTTTTTTTTTAGTACAAAAGAACCTCTCCATCTATCTAATTATGAAAAACACACACTTCATTCATGCAATATTATTTTTTTTGTATCATTACATTAAAAACTAAAGGATACATATAATTAAAGCGCACAACTTTGAGAAAATTAGTCCGTTAGAGCTAAGTAATTAAATGGGTACTTTAAAAAACCATCAGTACCTAAAAGTCAAAAATATTCTCAGAAAAGATAAAGTACGTATAATTTTTTTAACAAAATGTTTTAACTCGTAAAAAGACAAATTATCAAACACTAATATTCTACAGAATAAAAAATATACTTTTAAAAATTATAAATTTTTTGAAATTTCAACTTTACATTAAATTAAAAAAAGAAATTTGAATAATATATGTGTGCTTCTGGTCTTTCTCAGCAGATTTAGTAATAAAGTATGAAAACAAATAGGGATTCCCTAAGTTAAAATTCATTAGCTTATATTTTTCAATTTCAGTTTAGTTTTAGGTATGTTACTAGGAAAAAAAAAAAAAAATATTGTATTTAAAATAAAGATAGTAAATTAAACTTTTTTTTACAGACCACAAAGTTAGAGGTAAGAAATTTAGAAGAATTTTTAACAAAATATTTAGTACTTATTTATGAAATATTAACACATTGATAAATATAAATGATATTTTTTGCTAATAAATCTGAATTTTTATGTAATATAATCACTGAAGTTATTATGTAATTTTCTTTCATTTTTTTTTCTGCAGAACCTCATCACCATGGGCACCACGGGGGTGGAAGTAAGTCGTTTCCGAAGTTTTATCATATTTCTTCAATAAATTTGTTAGATAACAGAAAAGAATCAACAATAAACATAAATTATATCTTCTTAATAACTCCATATTAGTTACGGATTAATAAGCATTGAGTTTTCAGGAGAATGAAAAAATATCATCCAGTTACCGAAGTCTATTGGGGGACTTAACGATACTAGACACCTGTGTTACACGACTTATTTAAACGCTATTTTTCCCTCAAAAAGATGAAACCTCTCATTACAGAAAGAATAGATTTTTGTCAATTTTTATCTTTACTTGAGAAATATTAAAAATAATTTAAATTTTTCTTATTTTTATTCTTTTTCTATTAGACATGCACTTAGTATTAAAATGTGGTGTTCTTTCAATCATTTACTGATAAACGTTTTTACTCCCCTACTTTTACTGTGAACAAATATACGTATTGTATAAAAATAGTGGAAAAGTACGATGCCCAATCAAATCAATTTTTATTCAACTAATATATATAAATTTGAAAGAGGATGGATGTCAGCTTCTAAAGGCATTTTTTATTTTCTTCTTACCTACATTTTAATTAAGTTGAGTTTTTGCTGAGACCAACACGCAAATTCTAAATACATCAATTATTGAAATTATTTAGCAACAAATATGTTTAAAATATGCAGGTGTAATTATAGAAAATATTCGGTAAATGAGATTTTTTTTTTCATTTTTAGTACAATTTTAGGGACCTAAATGGAATGAACCACTGCGCAAAATATAGAAATTTCGTTTTAAAATTTAAAATAAGATCATTTTATTAAATATGTCAATGATATTGTTATAATTCATTGAAACCAAAAAACTGAAAACTATTATGTTTCTTAAAATCTGGAACAACTTTAAAAAAATGCATATTTACTTTTATAATTTTTGTATTAAATTTAGTTAAATTTTTGTAAATTCCAAGATTTTAAGTTCTTTAGCGCCCACTTTCTCATTATATATATATAAGGTTAGGAAGATTTAAATTAAAAGTTTGAACTATAACTACCGAATCAATGGAAGATTGCGGCTATGTCTAAAAGGGATATACCTAGAGAGTTTTTAATTTCTGATATTAAAAAAACTTTTATAGCGTTTCTGAATTAAAAATTGCTATAAATATTTTCTATGAATATTTTTACGATTGCTTGATCTTTTACATAGGTATTTTTGATGATGCTGCAAGTCTTGCAAATGGAGCTGCAGATACACTTACTGGTGGACTCTTGTAATGAACAGAAAACTCCCTTTTAAGAAGATTTCCTGATGCCATTTTAAATTTATTAAAATTATTAAACTTACGAAAATATTCATTGTAGATTGTGAAATAAAGTAATTTTTTACATTTATTCCGGTTTCCTTTTATGAATATTATTATTTCTGTCATATTAACATGAACATCATGTATTCTGGAAAAGTTTCAGAGAGTCAGAAAGTTTTTTTGAACGTCAAAAAATACATATGCAGGCATATATATATATATATATATAAACTGGTGTGCAAAAATTAAGGACGAAGTCAAAAATTAGTCATATCAGCTGAACGAAGAGGCAGGGCGGACAGAAAGACCAATCAGGAGATTAAGTAAGGTGATGTACGGTAACACATGCGCAGATATGCAGGTAGACGTAATGGGGGAGCGTCTGAGTAGTATAAAGCATGATGTCGGTGTAAGATCTGTATTTCTGGCAAAGAGATTGCACGCCGCATACCAGTTAAAATCACACCGAGTTGCTGCCTCAGCGAGAAATGGCGAATAATCAATTTGTTAGACGACATCTGGATGCTTTTACCCGAGGTTGAATCCTTGGGAAGTTGGAGGAAGGCCGCTGTGTGACAAGTGTGGCTGCAGAGTTCGGAATTTCTCACAGCATCGTTTCACGACTTTGGAGACAATTTCAAACTACAGGAACAGCTATCCGGGGCTTCAATAGTGGTCGTCCACGAGGAACCACACCCGCAGATGACCGGTACATTGTCTTACAGGCCAGAAGAAATAGGCGGCAGACAGCGGGAGAAATCGCTAGACACACGACACAGGTGACTGGACGACCGATATCGCGTTTTACCGTGGCCAGAAGACTGCACGGTGGTGGTCTGCTTGCACGACGCCCGTACGGTGTGTACCTTTAACGCCTGCCCATCGGAGAAGGCGTTCTCTGTGGTGCCGGGAACACCGGAATTGGAGAGACAATGAATGGGGACGAGTACTCTTTACAGATGAGAGCAGATTCAGTTTGAGTAGCGATTCTCATCTCATACTCATCTGGAGAGAGCGGGGAAGCCGCAATCATCCCTCGAACATCATTGAAAGGGACAGGTATGGAGGTTGCGGTGTTCTCGTTTGGGGAGGCATCATGCTTGGTAGTCGTACAGACCTTCACATCTTCGACGCAGGTTCAGTCAACGGGACCCGTTATTGTAACGAGATTCTTCTTCCATATGTGCGTCTTTTTAGAGGCGCTATGGGTCTGCAGTTCCTTTTCATGGACGACAATGCACCATGTCATCGCACAGTAGCTTCCGAACATCTCTTAGAGAGTGAGGATATTGAACGTATGGATTGGCCGGCACGATCTCCGGATCTCAATCCCATCGAGCATGTATGGGATTTTCTAGGCAGACGCTTGGCAGTACCTTACCACCAGTAACGATTCGGGAGCTTCGATTGGCGCTGCAAGACGAATGGGCAGCAATGCCTCAACAACTTATTGACACCCTCATTCTCAGCATGGGCAGATGCTGTGAAACCTGCCTAGAAGTCAGGGGAGATCATATCCCCTACTAAATACCGGATGTTTCTTGCTGGACACCCATCACAGGGATGATTCGGCCTTCAGTCGCATTGCCCTTCATGCTACTTTTTCAATCAAGCTTTTTTTATCCCTTTGATTTCTCTTTTAGTAAATGTTGCTTACATTACACATGTCCTTACGTATTGGGGATCTTACGGTATTAAATGTGTTGATTTGCAAAGCTTTTGTACAAAGTTATATTGAAAAAACCGTCTTGTCCTTAATTTTTGCACACCAGTGCATATATATATATATATATATATATATATATATTAATTAAGGATTTGATGAAATCCTTAATCTGTATAATATTGATAAATGATCAATTCATGGAATTGAAAATAATGGTTCAGTCTTTGGAAAAATTTTACAGACATTATCTGTATTCCACCAATATCAGCCACCGTTTACGTGCGCGTACGTTGCATCTTTACTGAATTAATTAAGTGAGTTGCACAACGATTAATATTTTCTTACTGAGAATAAACTGTATTCCTACCAATGCAAATCTTAATTTGATGTTTATTCCTGTTCACAGTTAAACACTTCCATATAGTGGTAGGGATTTAAAAGATTTGCTACGGTGTTGAAGACTTGCATTTTTTATCACAATGTGCGAGTTGTGGTTTACTGCCGAGATGAGAAGCTGTTTTTGTAAGTTAGAGCCTAATTGAGAAAAACATGCTGCCCTCCATTTACTGAGTGATAATTTTCTTTGCGTAATTACTTACCAGTTTACATAGTGTATTGGGAATATTGTTAGAGATTATTTGAATATTCTGAAGATAATTTTTTAAACATAACAATCTATCTACCGTAGGTGGACACTAAAGGCCGAAAAGATCAACTTAAGAAACCATAAAGAATTTTTAAAAAATAATACGAGTTATTTGCGGTTGCAGTTGCGATGATATAAGTTAGAAAAATTAAGCTTTTGTGTGATATTCTGTTAAAGATACCTTCAGTTTCATTATTTGTTGTTGCTGAGTTAATGTACCTTTCTATTTTTTAATGGACCACAAAGAGAGGAAAAGAAAAATCGATGATCTGGGCCGGTAACTTCAAGAAGATAGCAGTTTCAAATACTTCTTCAGCAAACCCGGTGAGAAAACTTTGCATGTGATCTTTTTTTCAAATGCATTGGATGATTCGTGAGAAATGTGTTCTGTCTCTCAATTCCATGTATTAATGAGGTAAAGACATACTCATAAAACAACTATTATCCCCACATAGCATGAATGACGATGTTAGCATAGAGGTAATTTTCGAAGAATTAAAAAAAGAACAAAAAAGCATTTGCTGATTTTTAACTTGAACTGCACAATCCTGTATTAACTTGACTGAAGCGAGAACAAGAATAGTCTAAATAATATACTAGTTATACAAAAGAAGTAGTTGCAAAATGCTAAAATCATTTCATAACCTATGTTCCTGATCTGTATAATTCAGAAGCAAGCTTTAAGAGCTAAATATTTAAGTGTTCTTCATGTTCTTCACCTGTGGTATGGTTTGGAAATTAAGGAATTACATAATCACAATCATTGGAAGTTTTGAGATACTTTGAAAGATTGAGACACAGAATCATAAAATTTTCGAAAGTACAAAACATAAAAATGACTTAGATATAAAGATGAACAGATTTTTTGAAATTATAAAGGAATATAAGACTTCTTCTAAAGCAGTGTTTCACAAAATTTTCGTATATATATTTGTGACCCAATTTTCAATCATAAATTTTATTGCGTACTTTAAGATGTTTAATTTTATCACGCATTTGATTTCAAAAAAAAAATTATAAATCTAACCTCAAGTGATCATCGTTAATAGTTTTTATAAATTTTCTTTTTTATGGGCATATATAATTAAGCTGTTTGAAATAAGGATCTATATTTTGGTGTATTAAAATACACACATATCCAAAATTCTGGTCACAAACATAAAATGTGTGAAAACTGGTGAACTATTTACTGTGTTGAAAGGAAATTCGGTACAGAGATATATTACAATGATAAAAATAGTAACGTTACATGACAATAGGAAAATGTTTTAACTGTAAATTAAGATAGACATAACCAAAAGTGTGAAATCATGAATCAGAGATAAAGCATATACCTCGGAAAAAGTATATCTAATAAGGAATTGACACTGTGAAGAGCTAGACAACCCTCACAACGAGCTGCCATACTGTTAATAAGGGTGTCAATAAGTATTTGGGGCAATAAATCCCCTTTTTCTAAAAGAGGTACTTTAATTTCTAGGAGGTAGGTCTTGGAAGGTAAACTTCACTGAGAAAGACGTTTCCTATATCATTCGAAATATATTCAATATAATTGTGATTTGGAGGTCTCGAGGGTGAATTCATATGGTGAATATCCACTCCTTTAAGAAAATTATCAGCTATGGGAGTTCTGTGTGGACGCGCATTATCGTTCACAAAAATATAGTCCAAGCCCTAAGAACCCAGAAAACCTCAAATAGGCTTCCATATTCTACCTCTATAGCGTGGCAGAACTTACATCGAAAATGTACAGTGGCGCGCGACAGCCCAACATTATGCTACAACATACAAGATTCCCTTTGTCTCCAAATCTGTCGATTTTTGTTACGTAGGAGAGATGAAAGCAAACTTCACTTTCAGATGAACACTCGACGAGAACCACTTCCTCTGGAACATTTCGACACATAACTGAAAAGAACACGCCTTCATTCCTGTCATGGCCATGACTGATGTAATTAGCTCCACAGTATCTGATATTTCCTGTTGGAAGCAGGCAAAGGGATTCACCAGAACGGATGCCGCTTGTAAAGGCAACTCTCTGTAAGACGGTGTTAGACTGTTTGCCTGAAATGATTCTTTCAGACTCAGCAGCAAGGTTACGAGCAAGCTGAGGAGCCGTTCTCCGCCTATGCCATTACGCTTAATGCCAAGTAGCAATCCCGTTAAGATATCGATGCTCTGTTGTGACCTTGGACGATCTTTCTGGTGACAATACCACTCGTTACAAGGTAATTTCATAAACGTGAGACTGCTTGTAGCCATCGAGCATTTTCCGTTTGAGACTGGCCAGCTTCAAGCCTGTCAACAGCTCTACATCTCAAGGAATGATCTGAATGATTAAAGGAAGCTGTCATCAATGCAAACAGATTACCTCGTTTATTTTAAAGCAATATTCCCAAAACTGGAGGTAAAATCCCCATATGCTTGAACGGTCTCAATCCAGTAGTTCAGCAAAAACTAACATTAAACAAAACATTTTTCTTATACTGAAGGTTGATTTTGTACTATCCATTCTTCAAAATTCTCCAGTTTTACTGCGGAACTTTGTTTGTGAACCTCAATTTGGACATGTGTGTATAAACAAGTAAAAAAAAATAATCTGTCTATGTGCAGGGTTTTCCAAATCTCAGCGTAAAGTGGTTACAAAATGGAAGGAACTTGGGTGCGTCATATCTCACCTAGGAAACATAACAATAAATCTTTAATTCCTCTTGGATAACTAGTGATGTACAAAATTTTAAAAATGAGGATATTTGGCCCTTTTATTACATAATGAATAATTTCACACTTTTAGAATTGCTTCCTTCATTAACGAAATTTTATGTAGCGGTTCTATTAATAAAACAGTTAAGTCTGCTGAAACACTTTGCTGGTTTCATTTAATTCACTATTTGTTTGATTTGGGATTTAGGAATTAATGTCACTTAAATTGATTTTATATAAAAATAAACGTATTGCGCAAAACCCCCAGGAAATGTCGCAGATTTTGACCCATTTAGTTAAGATACTACATATTACCATATTTGTGCCTTTCTGTCCATAACAATAACCAATTTTCTAATTGGCAAACATCTTTATTTTAAAGGAAGATCGCTCTCTCTCTCTCTCTCATCCCGGTTTATTTTTTCATTTCTTTTTAAAATAGATTTACGAGTATTTGTATATCAACTGAATCGCTTAAAAGATCTCAATGTATTTCTGATAAAATTATATTTTGCTATGCTTAGAATTTCCTTAATAAGCATAACTTCGAAAATTATCATTTTAATGGAAATAACATGGCAATTAATTTGAAATATGTACTTATTTTTTGCAATGATTTTGCAATGAAACATTTCATATTTTCCAGCACCGATCACTAAATATGCATTGTCAAAAATCATTATTTAATATAGAAGCATGCAGAAACATTTCTATTTTTCTTACCACTGCATTGTAAAACATTATTCTCCGGTTACTTTTTCTACTTCTCTGTGCATATTCAATATAACTCCATCTACTGGTAGAGATTAAAAAAAGGGTTGGTGCACATGTGATCAAGACTTGATTTTTTTCTTACAGATTGTCTATTATGGTTCACTGCTGAGAAAAGAAGCTACTGCTGTTAGTTAGTGTCTAATTGCAAAACGGGATTCACTCCGTTTATCTAGTGATCATCTCCTTCGCGAAAATATTTCAAGTTTGTATAAAGGTTTGAGAATGTTGTTACATATTAACCAACATTTTTGGAATACTTTGAAGAGGAAACATTTAAAAAAAATTATGCACCATAGATGGATGTATTTGCAGATTTAAAGTGGGTAAGATTAATGTAAGAAAACTTAAAGAATTTTAAAAGTAATCTTAAAGCAGTAGCTACAAGGAGATAATTCCGCACAATCATGTTTTTAGATGATATTGTGTCAAAGGTACCTTCAGTTTCATTTTTAATTGTTGTTAAGTACCTTTATGGCCCTGTGGTTGGGTGGTAGCGTATCGCGCTTCCGCGCCACAGGTTCAGGTTCTATTCCTGGGCTGGGCAAGATCGACTCAATTTTTTATCCCTACTGCAGTGAATCTTTAAAATGAGTACCAAGCTTGCTTGGATACTTAAACAATGGGTGTCTCGCTTTAAACTCACCACCTGATCGGGACATCTGTTCATGCACTTCAGCGCTCAATGGTTACGTATACTGGGATAGGAACAGTAGTCCCTGATCCTCATTGACTGTTCCACCACTGAGCTTTAATTTAAGTAAGTACCTATATCTACTATTTTTATTTACAATATTCCATTCACAACAATGCTAAAGAATAGAGGAAAAAAGAATAGAAACGTTAAGGGTCGGAAATTTCAAGATGAATGGGGACTTTGAAATACTACAAAAAATCCGGTAAGAGTGATTAAGTGATCTTCAAATGTATAATGACTGTGATGGAATAATACATTCTAAAAAGGCCTCACCAGCAAAGCATTCAAAGTACTTTGAGGTTCTTCCAATTTTTACCCAAAGAAAACATACCTAATGCCGAAGCTTTTACATCAATGTAGCTTTTCAACATATTTGTATGAACAAACATTTTCAATAGTGAAGTACAAGAAAAACAATTTGGTAACTTATCAGATGATAATCTGAGGTTTATTATTGATATTATTGTTATCAAAAGAGAAACCAAAAATGTGTGCTATTTTGAAGTCCAGAAAACAATTTAATTCTTTTCACCGATAAAGATGTGTATGTATAGTGTGTGTCAATATATCGTATATTAAATAATAATTCAACAAAATAAAATTATATAAGTAATTAATGTAACATCTTGCACTTATATTTTTTTTTAACTTAGAACTTGAAGGTATAGACGATCTCTCAGACTGCTGCTTGACTTTTGAAAGCGCCTGAACAAGTCCATAATTATCTTTTTTTTTTCTTTATACCAACATATCTAATGTCTTTTATCAAAGAACTGTTTAAAAATAATTTTCTATATTGGTTCTTACTTACCCGATCTATATATATCTTTGCAATTTGGAGCCACAGTTTCGTATTTGATTTCTTATTTTTCGTGGCAAACATAATTTTTGCTAAGGCTCTTAATGAGGAAAATCTGAAGCTTTTTTTAATGCCTAGCAAATACCTAAAAACATTGCAGGTTTAATATTTTCCGTATTGCAATTATATATATATATATATATATATATATATTTTTTTTTTTAAACAACTTAATAATATTTTCCTTGTTTACTATTCTGTTTCTATTATGTCGGAATTAATTTACATATAATTTAGTATTATGCTTGATTGGAATTTTTTTAAAAATGTATTACGTGTATTTGAATATTTAGATTCCTGGCTTTGCTATGCCGTTGTATCGGTGTGATATCTATATGATCTTGTACCAACACCACACGAAGACGATCGTTTTGGCGTGATCGGTTAAGTACTCGCATTTTCATTCGGAACGTAAGGTACCTAGAACGAACCTTCCTTTACCGTTTAAAATTTTTTAAATGTTATTTGGTATTGGAAAGTATCTCAAATAATTTAAGGTATTAATAAATATCAGTTCTACTTATAATGTAACAAAAAAATCCTTTTTAACAATTCATTCTTATAATATTTATTTTTCATTGTGGTCCAACTCCATAGGCAAATCTAAGACTTAAAAACTACATTTAACCTTACAGTTTTAATCCCTAAGGCCCATTGTTTGTTATTGCGGCTTTTTCTTTGAACATGGGCAGCGTTCTCTGTTATTATGTTAGATTATGAAAAGGTCTCTTGGTTTAAACCCGTACTGCGCATAATTGGACACTTTAAAAATATATTTCCTGTACTTAGATCGTCTGTTTCTTATCTTTTGTATGGGGATTATTATTTTTCAATCGTTCTTTTATTACAAAATATATTAAATAATCATAGGTGTTATTAATTTAATACTGTGCTTACGAGCTGACAAATATTTCTAGAAACCTGTGCTTGCAATGTTTTTTTTTCTTTATTTTAAACCAACTGTACAGGCAATTCTGGTGCTTAAAAACCATCTTTAAATTTTCAGTCTTAGTTTCTAATGCTAATTGCTTGCTAGTGCGACTCTTTTCTTTTGACTGGCACTGTATTTTATATTACATATTACTACATAGATCATTTAGGTTTAAGGCAATTTTGTATATGATATATTGTTGTAAAAATACCGGGTGTCCAAAAAACCGTCAATACTTTAAAAATGCAAAAACATTTAAAACCTTGATATATTAGAAATCATTATGCCGAAAGGTAATTATCGGGAAAGGGGACTTTTGGGATTACAAAAAAAAAAAAGTAGATATATTTCACTAGGATAGAAGGCGCTATACTCAAGCAAATAGGGTACAATATGCAAATCAGACTTAATCAGTCTTATAAAATGCAAGGAAAGGAACTGAGATATTTTTATTGATTTCCCTGTTATTGACATTTGCGTGGGTGACTGTTGGTAAAGTTTTATTATCTTAACCAGGTTTCAGCAGCAGAAGCTTTACGAAAGTTTTGGACATAGAAGAAAATGAAAATAATGGCCAGGTCTCTTAACTTCTGCAGGACTTAATTCCTTTATACTATGTTTCGAGAAAACGGAAGTTTGCATTATCGACCTCGTAGTGGAGCTAATTATGAAAATTTAAGCATGACAAAAATATTTTTATGATGGTTACGTTGCAATCATTAAGACGATTCATTTGGTATAAAAATACTCGTAACTCTCTCTTTAAAAATTCCGAAAAAATAAACCAAGATGTCAATAAGAAATTTCGCCATCATCACTATGAAGAGAAAACGACAAATAGTGCCCAAATTGAATCTTAAATAAATTGCCCGACTTCCAAGAATGTTATTGGAGGTAGTGTGAAATATGCTCTTTTTAAAGAGCCTCAAAAGTTAATTGACATTTTTTTCTGTAATCTAGACTTGAACAAATACAGTTAATTTTTTTAAAACGGCCATTTTTTTTACCAGTTATATCGGTTTGATTAATAGAACCGCTATAAAAGATTTACCAACCGACGGAGTCAAATGTAATTGTCTGAAATTATCGCGATGTAAAAAATAGGTGTTGTCTATTTTCATTCTTTTTCAAATTACTCTTCTAGTCATGAATTTTCGCAAAGAAATGGATGATTTTTTAAAAATATTTCCTAGAAGAGATATCACCCCCTCCCCTTCAAAACGTAACCACTTTTTTGCGAAGTTTTTTAACACTCTGCACATGGACAGTTTATTCTACATCACACGTCTTCATTTTAAGCACACCAAAATAAAGACCTATAAATATATCAAATTAACTATAAATGAGCTTAACAAAGGTCATTTATCAAAAAATCACTAACGTTGATTGCTTCTTTCGAATGAGGAATTATTTCTTCAAACCCCCTGTGTAATAAAATCAAACATCAAAGAGCATAAGTAAATAAGTAAAGTTTTGATTTACTTATTTACTATCGATTGTTATTATCGATTGTTTAATTTATATTGAAAGTTTTGTAGAGTCTAATATTTGTTGCTTACATGGAAACAGTTTGAAGAAATTTGAAAAAATAAATTTAGAGACACTGAACAAATAATATATATGTAAAAGATGGAAATAAAATAAATTACATGATTTTAGAGATAAATATGCAGAAAAAGCAAAGTCTAAGCTGATTTTTCAAAATAAATTATGTTTTTCTTCGTTTTTTATGTTCTACGCCAATATACAATCAAATATTATATATATATATAACCATAAAAATAAGTTTCAAGTTATATATACTTTTTATCTGGATTTCGCTTATACGGAAGCAATAATAATCCTCCAAAACGATCGTTTTAAGAAACACTTAACAGGATGAGTAAAATCACGTCTACGTAGATTCAGAAGATATCAATAAACAAAGTACCTCATTGGTATTTATACAGCTTGTTAAATTTAAGAAATCATAACACAGAGTTATGGAATGTTCTTCCATTCCAAGATAGGATTAAATTAACAATAAGAAAAAAAATATCAATAGTTACTATATATTAGTAACTGTTGATATTTTTTCTTATTGTCCTGTTATTGTCAGGGCTACGTCCTGTTTAAAAAAATATGAAGTATCATTGATTATCCATAGCAGTTGTAAAATATAAGGTTATAAACATAGAAGATTAATTGTAAATTTTAACAGTTCCATATAACAGTAGTGTAAAAACGTATATGAGTTTAAAATAGCTAATTATTTTTTTTTCTTTTTGAATGTAAATTTTTCTCAGTACCTTATTTATATTTATCTACTTTTGAACACAGTATTCAACGTAATTATTGAAGTTTTCCGAACCATAGAGTGAAATTATTTAAATTTAATCTTCTTATATTTGTTCACGTAAATGAAGAGAAATATTATGTTTTTCAGGTAAAAATATGTAAAGTAAATGAACGAAGTGGTTGTATATTTGTCAGAATAATCCCTTATTTATTTTTTGAAGAATGTTTATACATACATATATAAATATATATATATACATATATATATATATACATATATATATATATATATATATATATATATATATATATATATATATATATATATATATATATATATATATATATATATATATATATATATGTAGTGCGTCAAATAAGTTCCAAGGCACGTCCCAGAGAGCACGTTGTAATGGCTCCATGTATGGAAATGCGCATGCGGCATAAGGTCCATGGTCTACTGACACACTACCAACATGTATTGCGCATTTATTTCAATATGCGGACACATATCAACTTATCGAACAAGCTTACGGTGACTCTTTTTAAATTGTTTGTAATATTTTTGTGCAGTACAGACGTTTTTTCCGATGGAAGTTAAACGGTAGAAAGGGATCAGTTTAATGGAATTTGAATTGCATATAGTAAATTTGATATTATTGAGAAAGTACAAAGTTTCGAGGCAAACGCTCACTGAGATTGAGAAAAAATACGTTAAACACTAACAAGGAATCCGTTTGAACCCTCCTACATGAAGATTTGGGCGAAACAATAGAGTGCGCTATGTTTGTTCTATATACTTTAAATGAAAGTGAAACGGACTCAATCGTTACTTATTGAATTATTTTATAGAAAAGTTATATTTCCGTACTTATTTTGTTCTTTCATTGCATACTTATATTTGAACTGTTCACAATGCTGATTTATTATTTTGCTCTACAAATACACCCAAACAAAAAAAAACATTCTTAACACTTTCTTTTATTTTAAATTGTTTGTTATACCATAAATTCCTCACTTATAAAGCAATAATAGTTTTGTAATTTTGTAATTTTATTTTATTTTTCAATATCTATTCTGAATAACTATCACTTATATACGGAAAAGTATCTATGTCATACATTTAAAAATAGCCTCGTTTATTTAAGTAATTAAATTTCTTTGAAATAAGTTGATACATTTCCATCGAAATCGATCCACTTAAAAATATGTTTAACAAAAAAAACCCAACACAAACTTCAAAAATACTGGACTTTTTCCTTTATTTATTTGTTTATTCCTGTTCTTGAGGCACATATCATTTGGAAACATGCCAACCAAATTTCAGATCTAATAGCAAGATAGTTTTTAACAAATTTGATATTTTTAACGCTTAGGTTTTGGTTTCAGCTTCATATTCATGCAGTTTTCCTCTCTTAAAATGAACGAATGAAAAACAATTCTGACTAGAGTCAAATCTTTTAGTGTGAAAAGGCTATTAATCCAGGTTTTTTTTATTATTAAAATCATTTCTGCCTGATTAATGTAGGTCAGATTTTGTTTTAGAAATTAGTTTATTTGACTTTGCAGCTTTATCATTACTTTAAAATTCGGAGTATATCGCGCACCCACGGATAACGCGAACGCATAATTTCAAGCTGCTAGTTTTAATTTTTATATATTTTCACCGTATAACGCTGACCCTTTTTTACGAAGAAATCTGAAATGTATGCGCGCAATGCTCATATAATTTGAAGTCATTTATTAGAGGTACCATTCCAAGCTTTATAGAAAAAAAGACAGTATACATCTAGAACAAAAACCTTTTAAATTCATGTAAGGAAACTCAATTCTTTCAAATAATCAGTTTTTCAGTACCTTAAAAGTCTTAATTTTTTAGGATTTTCTCTCTTTTTTTTAATTTTTAAAGCGCTTATTGTTTTACGTATAATGCGCTCCCGTAAATTTCGATCTTATTTTTTCTGTTAAAATTGCCTGATTTACTCCGGATTTTACCGTAATTTTTTTTCAGGAGAAAATAGCATGACTATATCGTTCTCAGATTGATACTAGTAGCAATATTTCGAATTGATGGAATACTATTGAATATGCTGTATCTAAAAATAAGCGCGCGCTCTTCTGATACTGCCAATTAGACTCCTAAATGCAGATATTCTAAATCCAACTATTGCAAGTAAAATGAATAATACCATGATGTACCTTACTACATTATAGTAAACAAATTGTAATAAGGTTTAGTACTTCAAATTTGAGCAACAAAATATGAAAATTTATAAACTGCCCCATTTTAAACTAAAAGAATGTATATATTGCATGTACAAATCTTGGAATTTTTAGTATCATTATTAATTTGTTCATAAATGTCATGTGTTTCTTAACTTTCGTGAAAATATTAAATTAAGATTAAGCTGAATAATCTGTCTTTGTTACAATTGCTTTCAATATTATGCAAACATGTGAAACGAGATTAAAGATAAATTTTTTAAAAAAAAGGTTAGAAAGATTAATAATCGTTTGGAAAATATTCATGAGTATTTTTAATTATTTCTTAGAAAATAATAGGTAAAACGTTCGTAAAATTTCAAAAAAATAAAACTTTATCATGATAAATGCTTATTACTTGGTATTATTGAGCAGATAAAAAAACCCTGAGAAATAACACTTGTTGACTAGATGCCGTATAATAGATCACAAGGCGGTATTAGATGCCTTAACTTTTGGGATATACCAAAACAATTAAAATTCATAATCGATACAATATTTATGGATCAGTTTGAATGGGTAAACAAAACTAAAAAGTAGATTGTGGATAAAAAAAAATGTAAGATCTTGTACCTTATATAATTAATGCTAATTGCTTAGAATAAAAATGAAAGTAAAATAAGCTTGAATGGTGTTTACGCGCGTTGAATATTTAAAAAAACTTATATATATGAGAAAAAATTAATTTCCATACATATTTATGGTTAATTGGTTGTAATAAAGAAAATACTTAAAGGGAAATAAGAACGCGTTCTTTGGTCTATTTACTGCAATCTATTTTCTGATGGATACATAACGTTTCAGAGGAAAATAAATTAGATAATTCAGATTTCTTTCTTTTACGTTCGAATAAAAATTTATTACTAAGCAGTATGAAGTACACATGATTTAATTATTAATTGCGTCATTTAAAAATTGCTAATATAGAGTTACAGGATAATTATTAACAAAAAAATAGTTTACATTTTTAACTGTATCAATAAAGATATTCTTAAAGCAATATTAAATAGTTCAAGAAGATTAATTTTCCAATTTTTATTTGGCAAATGCAATATTATGTATACTCTTCATCACAGTAAATTTTTCATCTATTTGTTCAGGTTAAAATAGGAAAAGATGACTTTAATAAAGTAGATTTTCTTGAAGTATCATAACAATTAATGTTTTTATTGTTCTATTTTTTCAAAGAGAAAACTTAGAAATTTATTTTTATTATATTTGTATTAATTTTTTAAGCATTACTGTTTTCTCAATAAAATTAAAAGATGGCACATTGTATTTCCGTTTTATATACGTCATAAAATTCATTCTCTTAAGTGTCTTGCTATATAAAGACTTAGATCCTTAGCATCTTCACACTTAGAGGACGTTGATAATCCTTAATACTTTTACAATGAAAGGAATTTTTTTTTTTCGTTTTGTTAGTAGCTGCTTTTGCCATGGGTAAGTTCATATTTAGTTTTTTTTTCTCTACACTGAAAAAAACATGCAGTTCCGAAATTCTTTTTAAAATATATCTTAAGATATTTTTGGAAGATAATTACAACATAATTCCTATGAGATATTTAGAGATGAACAGCATTCCTATATGTTAGGAAATTTTCTTCTTTTATTTGAAGTTCTAATTCAAGAATAAGAAAGCCTTCAACATATTATTTGGTCTTTTTTCCGTGTCATATATATCTGGAGATTTAATGAACGAAATATTTTGCTTATATATGTCTTAAATTTTTTTAAAAAAACTTTATTATCACTTATGTACTTCATTCGGATAAAATACAAAAGAAGTAAGATATTTTCTTTTGGGAACATCAAAAACAATAACGGTGATTGATAATGTTGTCAGAGGTGTTAATTTTGCTTCGAAGGGTGAACATATAAACAATTTTCAAACAGGTATATTTTTTTTTTAAAAAATTATTTAAATAATTCAAATTTTTTACACATTATTTACAAATGATTATGGTTTCAAAAAAGTACAAAGTATTTGAAATATAATCATAATTGTAAAAATTCTGATCATATGAAGATAAGAAATAACTTTGTAATAAATATTAAGTCATTTTTGCTTTGAGCACGTTATTTTCTATGATACTAAAATGTCATGAAATTTTAAAATGTATCATACTCTAAAAACTACACTAATTTAAGAATAAAGTATCTTTCGTATTTTAAAATATTTTTAAAAAAATGAAATTATAAAAAAATAAATACATATTTTAAAAATTTTTTAAAAATATAAGTTATTGTAGTATTTAAATAAAAATATTGCAATGTTATACGGATTCACTTAACTTCATAAATCAACTTACAGCTAGTACTTAAAGTTACTATTTTAGAAAATAGCATGAACAACGTAAAATTTAATTAATATTTCTAATAGAAATGTTTCTTTTTTTCCTAAGCTTACCAACTTTTAAAATTATGATTATATTTTATACATTTTACCCTTTTATGAAATTCCATTCCTTTATAAATATAATGTGTAAACGATTCGAATTTTTTTTTTAATTTAAAGGAATTATATGTATTTGAATATTGTTTACATTTTCAGCACTCTACAGAAAGTTAACACTACTGAGATTCCCTATAAAAAAGAAGATAATATGAATACATCACTTAATTTAAAAATTCGGACAAATGAAGAGAGTTAGTTTATTTAACTTTCATTTCAATTTTTCTTATTTTCACACCAATGGAGATATCTATTTAATATTGCATTTTGTAGAAGTATGCAGAAATTCCACAAGTAAAAAGTCGATCTATTATTACGAATCACTTATATTTGTTTTCCTCGACCCTTTTTAATAAAATTGTCAACATTTGATAATTTTACCATAAAACAACAGAAGGAGGCAGAGTTGGATGACGTTGATTGTTTATACTTTACTTATCACTATTTTGTGCAGGCGCGACATTGGTGCTACTTATGGGGATGTGTCTCTGTCCTCGAATAATGTTTCATCCTTTCGAAGTAACACAAACCCCAGAGCAACACGCCACAGTAAATGAGATGAAAAATAATTTAATGTTCCATGCCCGCCTGGTTTCATTTGATCCACGGACTGTCTTGCGGCAATGGTATTGGCGACCACTGGTTTAGATAAATCAAATGTCTCTATATTATTCGTGCATATTTATTAAGCATTTTCCTGTAGGATTACACACAAGTATAGGAAGCTGAAGACAATATATGTATGCATATATGTGTATGTATAGCAGAATGTAACATATATGCACATTTTTTTTAAATCGGGATGATTACAGAAAAAAAAAAAGCTAGGCTGAGTAAATTATTGATTAAAAAAAACTAGGAATGTCATTAAACCTGTGTCGATGTTCTCATCAGCATAAATAATCTATGACGTGATTCACAATAAAATTTTTAAGTAAATAAAAGATATTAGGTAAAAAAACATTCTTCCTCACATTTCAGTTGAGCTCAAAATTGGGAAACCGAAATATTTCATATTGATTAATATATCATAGATTAAAAAATTGTTTTGTTCTAATTCTTGAATTAATTTATCTTAAATTATAATTATAAAATATTTTTCATTACATTAATATTTTTGTTTCAGTAATGGCGGGAGTACACCGTAAGTATTCAATAAATTTGTGTTTTTAATGTATTAAAATAATTTTCCTTTTTTTTTTTTTAGTACAAAAGAACCTCTCCATCTATCTAATTATGAAAAACACACACTTCATTCATGCAATATTATTTTTTTTGTATCATTACATTAAAAACTAAAGGATACATATAATTAAAGCGCACGACTTTGAGAAAATTAGTCCGTTAGAGCTAAGTAATTAAATGGGTACTTTAAAAAACCATCAGTACCTAAAAGTCAAAAATATTCTCAGAAAAGATAAAGTACGTATAATTTTTTTTAACAAAATGTTTTAACTCGTAAAAGACAAATTATCAAACACTAATATTCTACAGAATAAAAATATACTTTTAAAAATTATAAATTTTTTGAAATTTTAACTTTACATTAAATTAAAAAAAGAAATTTGAATAAAATATGTGTGCTTCTGGTCTTTCTCAGCAGATTTAGTAATAAAGTATGAAAACAAATAGGGATTCCCTAAGTTAAAATTCATTAGCTTATATTTTTTCAATTTCAGTTTAGTTTTAGGTATGTTACTAGGAATGAAAGAAAAAATATTGTATTTAAAATAAAGATAGTAAATTAAATTTTTTTTTACAGACCACAAAGTTAGAGGTAAGAAATTTAGAAGAATTTTTAACAAAATATTTAGTACTTATTTATGAAATATTAACACATTGATAAATATAAATGATATTTTTTGCTAATAAATCTGAATTTTTATGTAATATAATCACTGAAGTTATTATGTAATTTTCTTTCATTTTTTTTTTCTGCAGAACCTCATCACCATGGGCACCACGGGGGTGGAAGTAAGTCGTTTCCGAAGTTTTATCATATTTCTTCAATAAATTTGTTAGATAACAGAAAAGAATCAACAATAAACATAAATTATATCTTCTTAATAACTCCATATTAGTTACGGATTAATAAGCATTGAGTTTTCAGGAGAATGAAAAAATATCATCCAGTTACCGAAGTCTATGTGAAAACCAATTATTGGGGGACTTAACGATACTAGACACCTGTGTTACACGACTTATTTAAACGCTATTTTTCCCTCAAAAAGATGAAACCTCTCATTACAGAAAGAATAGATTTTTGTCAATTTTTATCTTTACTTGAGAAATATTAAAAATAATTTAAATTTTTCTTATTTTTATTCTTTTTTCTATTAGACATGCACTTAGTATTAAAATGTGGTGTTCTTTCAATCATTTACTGATAAACGTTTTTACTCCCCTACTTTTACTGTGAACAAATATACGTATTGTATAAAAATAGTGGAAAAGTACGATGCCCAATCAAATCAATTTTTATTCAACTAATATATATAAATTTGAAAGAGGATGGATGTCAGCTTCTAAAGGCATTTTTTATTTTCTTCTTACCTACATTTTTATTAAGTTGAGTTTTTGCTGAGACCAACACGCAAATTCTAAATACATCAATTATTGAAATTATTTAGCAACAAATATGTTTAAAATATGCAGGTGTAATTATAGAAAATATTCGGTAAATGAGATTTTTTTTCATTTTTAGTACAATTTTAGGGACCTAAATGGAATGAACCACTGCGCAAAATATAGAAATTTCGTTTTAAAATTTAAAATAAGATCATTTTATTAAATATGTCAATGATATTGTTATAATTCATTGAAACCAAAAAACTGAAAACTATTATGTTTCTTAAAATCTGAAACAACTTTAAAAAAATGCATATTTACTTTTATAATTTTTGTATTAAATATAGTTAAATTTTTGTAAATTCCAAGATTTTAAGTTCTTTAGCGCCCACTTTCTCATTATATATATATAAGGTTAGGAAGATTTAAATTAAAAGTTTGAACTATAACTACCGAATCAATGGAAGATTTCGGCTATGTCTAAAAGGGATATACCTAGAGAGTTTTTAATTTCTGATATTAAAAAAACTTTTATAGCGTTTCTGAATTAAAAATTGCTATAAATATTTTCTATGAATATTTTTACGATTGCTTGATCTTTTTACATAGGTATTTTTGATGATGCTGCAAGTCTTGCAAATGGAGCTGCAGATACACTTACTGGTGGACTCTTGTAATGAACAGAAAACTCCCTTTTAAGAAGATTTCCTGATGCCATTTTAAATTTATTAAAATTATTAAACTTACGAAAATATTCATTGTAGATTGTGAAATAAAGTAATTTTTTACATTTATTCCGGTTTCCTTTTTATGAATATTATTATTTCAGTCATATTAACATGAACATCATGTATTCTGGAAAAGTTTCAGAAAGTCAGAAAGTTTTTTTGAACGTCAAAAATACATATGCAGGCATATATATATATATATATATATATATATATATATATATATATATATATATATATATATATATATATATATATATATATATATATATATATAAACTGGTGTGCAAAAATTAAGGACGAAGTCGAAAAATTAGCATATCAGCTGAACGAAGAGGCAGGGCGGACAGAAAGACCAATCAGGAGATTAAGTAAGGTGATGTACGGTAACACATGCGCAGATATGCAGGTAGACGTAATGGGGGAGCGTCTGAGTAGTATAAAGCATGATGTCGGTGTAAGATCAGTATTTCTGGCAAAGAGATTGCACGCCGTATAGCAGTTAAAATCACACCGAGTTGCTGCCTCAGCGAGAAATGGCGAATAATCAATCTGTTAGACGACATCTGGATGCTTTTACCCGAGGTTGAATCCTTGGGAAGTTGGAGGAAGGCCGCTGTGTGACAAGTGTGGCTGCAGAGTTCGGAATTTCTCACAGCATCGTTTCACGACTTTGGAGACAATTTCAAACTACAGGAACAGCTATCCGGGGCTTCAATAGTGGTCGTCCACGAGGAACCACACCCGCAGATGACCGGTACATTGTCTTACAGGCCAGAAGAAATAGGCGGCAGACAGCGGGAGAAATCGCTAGACACACGACACAGGTGACTGGACGACCGATATCGCGTTTTACCGTGGCCAGAAGACTGCACGGTGGTGGTCTGCTTGCACGACGCCCGTACGGTGTGTACCTTTAACGCCTGCCCATCGGATTAGGCGTTCTCTGTGGTGCCGGGAACACCGGAATTGGAGAGACAATGAATGGGGACGAGTACTCTTTACAGATGAGAGCAGATTCAGTTTGAGTAGCGATTCTCATTTCATACTCATCTGGAGAGAGCGGGGAAGCCGCAATCATCCCTCGAACATCATTGAAAGGGACAGGTATGGAGGTTGCGGTGTTCTCGTTTGGGGAGGCATCATGCTTGGTAGTCGTACAGACCTTCACATCTTCGACGCAGGTTCAGTCAACGGGACCCGTTATTGTAACGAGATTCTTCTTCCATATGTGCGTCTTTTTAGAGGCGCTATGGGTCTGCAGTTCCTTTTCATGGACGACAATGCACCATGACATCGCACAGTAGCTTCCGAACAGCTCTTAGAGAGTGAGGATATTGAACGTATGGATTGGCCGGCACGATCTCCGGATCTCAATCCCATCGAGCATGTATGGGATTTTCTAGGCAGACGCTTGGCAGTACCTTACCACCAGTAACGATTCGGGAGCTTCGATTGGCGCTGCAAGACGAATGGGCAGCAATGCCTCAACAACTTATTGACACCCTCATTCTCAGCATGGGCAGATGCTGTGAAACCTGCCTAGAAGTCAGGGGAGATCATATCCCCTACTAAAGACCGGATGTTTCTTGCTGGACACCCATCACAGGGATGATTCGGCCTTCAGTCGCATTGCCCTCCATGCTACTTTTCAATCAAGCTTTTTTATCCCTTTGATTTCTCTTTTTTTAGTAAATGTTGCTTACATTACACATGTCCTTACGTATTGGGCATCTTACGGTATTAAATGTGTTGATTTGCAAAGCTTTTGTACAAAGTTATATTGAAAAAACCGTCTTGTCCTTAATTTTTGCACACCAGTGCATATATATATATATATATATATATATATATATAGATTAATTAAGGATTTGATGAAATCCTTAATCTGTAAAATATTGATAAATGATCATTTCATGGAATTGAAAATAATGGTTCAGTCTTTGGAAAAATTTTACAGACATTATCTGTATTCCACCAATATCAGCCACCGTTTACGTGCGCGTACGTTGCATCTTTACTGAATTAATTAAGTGAGTTGCACAACGATTAATATTTTCTTACTGAGAATAAACTGTATTCCTACCAATGCAAATCTTAATTTGATGTTTATTCCTGTTCACAGTTAAACACTTCCATATAGTGGTAGGGATTTAAAAGATTTGCTACGGTGTTGAAGACTTGCATTTTTTATCACAATGTGCGAGTTGTGGTTTACTTCCGAGATGAGAAGCTGTTTTTGTAAGTTAGAGCCTAATTGAGAAAAACATGCTGCCCTCCATTTACTGAGTGATAATTTTCTTTGCGTAATTACTTACCAGTTTACATAGTGTATTGGGAATATTGTTAGAGATTTTTTGAATATTCTGAAGATAATTTTTTAAACATAACAATCTATCTACCGTAGGTGGACACTAAAGGCCGAAAAGATCAACTTAAGAAACCATAAAGAATTTTTAAAAAATAATACGAGTTATTTGCGGTTGCAGTTGCGATGATATAAGTTAGAAAAATTAAGCTTTTTGTGTGATATTCTGTTAAAGATACCTTCAGTTTCATTATTTGTTGTTGCTGAGTTAATGTACCTTTCTATTTTTTAATGGACCACAAAGAGAGGAAAAGAAAAATCGATGATCTGGGCCGGTAACTTCAAGAAGATAGCAGTTTCAAATACTTCTTCAGCAAACCCGGTGAGAAAACTTTGCATGTGATCTTTTTTTCAAATGCATTGGATGATTCGTGAGAAATGTGTTCTGTCTCTCAATTCCATGTATTCATGAGGTAAAGACATACTCATAAAACAACTATTATCCCCACATAGCATGAATGACGATGTTAGCATAGAGGTAATTTTCGAAGAATTAAAAAAAGAACAAAAAAGCATTTGCTGATTTTTAACTTGAACTGCACAATCCTGTATTAACTTGACTGAAGCGAGAACAAGAATGGTCTAAATAATATACTAGTTATACAAAAGAAGTAGTTGCAAAATGCGAAAATCATTTCATAACCTATGTTCCTGATCTGTATAATTCAGAAGCAAGCTTTAAGAGCTAAATATTTAAGTGTTCTTCATGTTCTTCACCTGTGGTATGGTTTGGAAATTAAGGAATTACATAATCACAATCATTGGAAGTTTTGAAAAACTTTGAAAGATTGAGACACAGAATCATAAAATTTTCGAAAGTACAAAACATAAAAATGACTTAGATATAAAGATGAACAGATTTTTTGAAATTATAAAGGAATATAAGACTTCTTCTAAAGCAGTGTTTCACAAAATTTTCGTATATATATTTGTGACCCAATTTTCAATCATAAATTTTATTGCGTCCTCTCCGTTCAATTACAATGTATTTATTTGAATAAAAATATACTTAGACGCTAAAGTTACAATAGGATTTTAGGTATAAACCGTAGAAATTTTCAAGATAAGTATTAAATTTTGTATATGATATTATGTACACAACAAGTTCATGAAGTCACTGCCAATTTTTAAAGTTGTTCTTAGTTCAGTATTATTAAATTAATTATCAAAATTTTGTGCAATATTGATATAATTTTATCAGTGTTTGTATTTTATTTTTCAAATTTTAGAATATATTTTGTTTTATTTCCTTTTAGGAACTTAATAAATTTTTAAAAAATATATAATTTTTATTTAAGATATTTAAATTTCTTCCCACTCACCACCTAGGATTATTACGCTTTTCTAAGGGGATACAATCCACAGTTTGAGAAAAGCTATTCTAAAAGAGAAGCAAACCACAGCCATTTAATGTCTGTTGAAAAGTGGCCATTTGCCGCGGATGTTTTTTTTTGCTGTCAAATGATAGAAAATTTGTCTTTTACTACAGACATAACTAATCATTACACTTTTCTGTGCATGGAAGTACAAGTTGAGAAAATCCAGTTTTTGATCTATACAACCACCTTAAGACAACACATTTAGAAATTTTCTTATTTTTTGGAACAAGTTCAGGGCATCATGTTGACAAATTTTTAGTAGTGTTAGTTTTTCCTGGGTGAAGCAACAGATGAGTTCCCCATGTATTTTGAATTTTGGGTCATCAATTAGCTCTATCTTGAGTTTTGGGAGAGCTAATCTGAATTCTAATTTGGATCAAAGCAGAAGTTAGAAGGTTTCAAATCTCATTTGAAGCAGTGGGTCCAGTTACCCATATTAATTCAGTTAGATGTTAATGATTTGTAAGCAAGTGACATCCTTAAAGAAAACCTCGAAGTACGAGAGGGCTTTTTCCAGTTTATCTCCAACGAAGGCACTCCCCATGTTGAATTTTTTGCATCAAGGTATTTTTTAAACTCACTTGCATGAACACAGTTTTACAAGAATGAGATACAGGAAGAACAATTTGAGGAGCACTTATATGACAATAATCTCAGGTCAATGTTGATGTTTTTGACATTAAATCTGCAGCAAAAAATTATTTTTCGTTTTGGTGTCAAAGAAACAATTTATAAGCGTTCTGAAAAAATACATATTCAGATTGCATGTATACATATTGCATGTATTATGTATCAATGTGTTAATAAATAATAAATAAAAAAATAATTTTTAATCAATGTTTAAAAGTAACAATTATATTTATGAATATGTAGTCCTACCCAGATTGCTGTTACGAAGCAAAGGCATTGGTTAGGTTTAGAATTTCGAAAACCTCTGGATTAGACCATGTCTATCATTTTATTTCTTTGCAGAAACATTTCTATCATCCAACATTAATGAATTATTTTTTATCAAAAATTGCTTTGGTTTTTATTTACCGTTCCCACATGCTTTTGCAGGTTGGAGCCTAAGTTTCATTTTTCTTTTGAATTTTTTTTATTTTTGCTTAGATCCCTAATAAAGTACACCTGGATCTTACCTTTCAAGCAAAAACTTTAAAAAAAATTCTACGGTTTAAATGCATTTAATAATGGAATTTTAAATCGCTTTTAAGCATTTCATCAATGTTTCCTTCCGTGCTATGCTGTTTTGATTAAGTTACGTTTAGTTTTTCAATCCCATGTTGGGCTTCGTTGGACACGTGAAAAATATATTTTATGTATTTCGATTTTTAGTTTTCTATCTTCGGTGCGTGGATTATTATTTTTGAAAATGTTTAAAAACACGCAATTCAAAAGAAATAAAATGTACAATAATATAATACTTCAGAAATATATCCTGCTCTATTTGTAGCACCATCTTTTTTTCGTTTCTATTTCACTTTTTTTGTAGCTTATTTTTAATCTAAAAATGGGGCAAGGTGGAATTCCCTAGTTTGCTTTTTTACATTTTTTAACTGAAGTCCTTTCCAATTTCTAATTTCCAGGCATACAAAAGTGGTGTATCATTCGAAAGATATAATTATGAAAAAATATAAAATAAAAAATTATATTTAGGACAGTGTTTCTCAAACTGTGGGGCGCGACCCCTGGGGGCGCGGTATTCCTGCAAGGAGGGCACGGGCATATTGAAAATAAAAGGTATAAAAAATAATTTTTTTGGAATGAAGAAAAACAAAATGATTTCTGACTTAATAAAAAATGCACATTTACACTGATATAGTTTATACATATCATCTGGTGATCATCAAAAATAAAACATTCCACTTCAATTGTTCATTAGCCCTCTTTGATCCTATAAGCAAATAAAAAAAGACATTTTGTATGATTTACTGTAATCACACGATGAGAGATTTTTTTTACTATGTTTCTTTTAACCCCTAAAATGCTACCTTTGAATATCATTTATTTGACCTTCAAACTTATTGTTATGTTTCACTTCATTTGTTTTTCTTTTAGGAAAGTTATAAATAATAATTTTCTGATGCTTTTTTTTCCATGTGAATGAGTTATATGATATATGGATAAGCGTATTGAGTACTTTGAAGGATTATTTGGCAAACATACAATGTATAACGGAGAGCATTTTACGCAATTCTTTTTTAGAACTAATATCCATATGTTTTATTGAATAACACTTTTACCACGGGATCGGTCTCGCGATGCTCTGAGTCATCTGATGTTCACGAAATCGTTAATTCTGGGAAAACTGTTTATTTGTTAGCAATGGACTTGGCAGAGAATCCTCCAATAAGACAGTCTTAATGGGAACTAAAATGAATTTATCACATTTCGCCCTCTTTTTTGGGGGAGTTCCAAACGTTTTTTTAAAATTAAGTTACTAGTTTTGATCGAGTTCCCTACGCAACCATTTTTGTTCAAAATTTTTTTCTATGAACAGGCTTTATGTCCTTTATTAACCCTCTGAGTGAATGACCCGCTAATTGAATTTCACTACGAAAGCGGTCTACTTTTTCAAAGATAGCGAAGCCGAAAATGTTTCGATAAATTTCGCGAACTGCTTCAAAAACGCACGGTAGTTTAATTCCTTACCCTGTTAAAACTACAGGAGGTCCTGAAACGGTTTTGCAGGGGATGATTTTATTTCTTTTCGGTCTCTGCGTTCTTCGAAACGGGAGGTTTTTCATTCACAGCTGTGGCCTAGGGCGAGGATTGTGAAATGGACATTTTCTCCACTTCAGAGCCAACAGAAATTTCACCGAATTTATTCCAAATATATATTTCATATATTTGGAAAACTTGCTCAATTTCTGATCTAAAAACCAATTAGGATTTAAGAAATTTTAATTTTCTGAGTTTTGATTTTAAATTCGGTTTCATTTTAAAGCATTTTTGCATTCCTAGATTAAATTAATTAAAAAATATTTTTAGCACAATCCAATATTTCGTGTGAAATGGCTATTAACTACAATTTTAATTTCTAAAATCATTTCTGTTTGCTCATGTTTTTAAGTTTTTGAGTTTTCTCACATTTACTTAATTAAGATTTATTTAAAGACCAATATATTTTTGACACATAGTTTATATAATTTAAAAGCTCTTTACTTTGTTTTCATGAATTTTTTCCTTTTGAAAAATGCCATGACCAAAATGTACGCAGATTACTCTGAGAAATAATACTTGAAAGGGATGAAATATGACTGAAAATGGTAAATCTAAAATGCAGCTTTTTCAGGTAATATTACAATTAGACTACAGAATACAAATGTTGCAGAATGAACTAAATATTTCCCTGATGTACCACAAACTACATTATAATAAATCTATTGTAGTACTACACTGTAGTATTTTAAAGTCATGCAACAAAAACTTAAACTTGCTTAACTGCCACGATGGGAACTGAGAAAAAAATAGATATTGTTTACAAACTTGGTGATTTCTGGATTACGTTTGTATAACTACTAATTTCTATATAAATATTTTGCATTTAAAACACTTGTGAATATATAAGGTTCTGATAAAAGTGAATAATTTATCAAATTAACAGTTGTTATCAATGTTATATATATGTCTTAGAATATTTTGAATTAAAAAAGATATTTCAGTCATATTTATATATTTCAAGTAGAATTTTCATGTAGAGCATAAGTTGAATATTAACAGATTAAAAAATTAAAGCTTTACAGGCATTGGAATTTTTTTTATGCATTTACAAATTTTAAATGTGTTTTTCTCAGATTTTTAATATTGAAGATGAGAGTGTTTTCTAATCCCTAAGGCGTTTTTCCTGTTCAAGCTAGAGTCTTGAAATATCTTGTAAATGTTCCCTTACATATGTTCTATAAAAGTTCATATGGATTTAGGTCTGAGAAATCTAGTTATTTTTTAAAAATATCTTATTGTTAATATTTAAAAAAATTGGGTTTTTTCCAGGTTTAGCCATAAAAATAATTGTTAAAATTCAACAAAGAGATATATTTTAAATTTTATACTTTTTGTTTACAATAATCTAATAAATATTAATCCCTTACAATAATTAAATATTTTCAATAATTTAACATTTTAGAAAAGTTTTAAAAATTTCAAAACTGTTCAATGCGTTAAAATTGTGAAGTAATGGCTTGTCCAACTAACCTATTATTTTCAGAATCAATATAATAGTATAATTTTAATATAAAACAAAAATTAATTTTACTGTGATAAAACTGTTTACGACTTCTACTCATACTGTAAAAAGAATGAAAGATGAATATATAACATAGTGACAGTCAAAAACACATTCATAATATGTTAAAATCCTGTCCCGATACAAATTTCAATGCATTTTCCAAACTGTAGCTAAAAACAATTATATGTTTATTAGGCCAGAAAATATTTATATTTAGATATATTTTTCCTTATTAAGTACATAATGAATAATGGCAAGATAATTTGTAAAATCCTGAAAGATTTTAATGAAGAAAAAAGCCAGAGATAATTTTATAAAGTTAGAAATTTAATTATACAATACACAAATATGCATGTTTTAAAAGAAATAAGTTGGCTAAGAAAATGAAATTTACTAAAAATTTCCTGAATAAATAAATCAGATTTCATCCTCAAATACATATAATTTTAAGAAAAGGTTTTATTTAATTTACAATTAGTTACAAAAAACCTTTTATAAAAATAATTTTAACAGGTATAAATAGCAAAAAATATCAAAGAAGTATGAGAAAGACACATACATGTCGTTTACAGAAATGTCACAGTGTGATATTTTTCGAAACACGGCACTACGTAATTTTGAACCACGGTTAAGTGACGAGGACGATACTTGAGCTGATAGCTTCCCTTCCAAACTTCCACATCACACCAACGTGAGGACTTTTGACCTCGACGTGTTTAACGTGCATCAGCTCCTCTTCAACGCTAAACTTTTGTGGTACCAAGGCTCCAACCCTGGACACGAGTTCATAACCATGACCATCAGGCTACCGTGGCCGCAAAAGAAAATAGCAAGTTTGAAAGACATGTAATGGAGAAGTATATTTGAAGAAATAAAACTTCAAAACTTAACGAAAAACCAAAACACCTAAAACCACTTTACGCAGTGTATTTTGAAATTGAACGTTTCCCCTTTTAGAGAAACTTACTATAATTATGTCAAATTCCTTTCATTTTGCTCTAAGGGGATCGCCGAAACAATGTAATTTTTTTGATACACAAAGTTACTTATGGTTGAATCTAATACAATTCCCTATAAAATGAATGAAAACCCTTTTTTATCATATAAATTGTGTTTGAATAGGAGATGGTTAGTTAATAAGAACATTTAAAACGTGTCGGCAATCTGTGGACCTGTGGCACGTGGAACAATTCTTAGTGGCACTCAGCACTACTCTACAAATTTGTCAATTCTTGAGTGGATGGAAGTTGATAATAGACCTTATTTCACAAACATCTTCTGAGTTATGGACATTTATGGAACTACAAAATAATCTGAAAGATAATTCTAAGGATAAATTTACAGCTATTTTGTAAATAATTGAGTGTTATTGCTAGGGGATTTAATTGTTGAAAAAAGAAAATTGCATGTACTCTGCTTTCCACTTATGATTCGGCATATCAAAAAGTAAAATATCTTTCCTAATATGAAAAATATTTCGACTCCGCAAAGAAATTGTTTAACAACTGAATGCTTAGAATCGTGTCACGCATTATACCCATGGTTTTGCGATATGAAAGAAGAGTGGTGAAAGAGTTAATTCGCATTACAATTTTTATTTAACTGTAATGAAGGGAATAATTTATATTTCACTTTGTCTATTTCTTATTTAAATAAATATGTTGGAAACATACATTTTTAATTTTTTTTATCTTTGTTGAAGAAATAGTAACATTTTATATTGTTTATTTTTATGTTAATAAATGTATTTTATTAATCCATAATTAATATAAAATAAAACTGTAAATCTAAATTATTTACCTCTTTTCTTTAAATCTGCAAATATTACCGTAATAATCGAAGGATTTCAAAAATTTCCTAGTATGTGGCACGTGAATGGTACTGACAGATTGGTTTGGCACGTCTTAGCTACACAGTTGTCGCCCCTGATTTAAAATGTTGGGTAAGATAACCATTATATTTTTAAAATTTTATAAATATACAAAAGGAGAGTATTTTGTCAATACATGTTTTAAAAGGAGTAAAGTTTACGAGAAGGAAATATAAAATTGCGTTAAAATTATTGGTACTCTATCAACCGTACTTCTTATATATATATATATATATATATATATATATATATATATATATATATATACGCGTCGGTGAGATACCGTAGTTACTGCCAACTCGTGACAATGAATTGGAAATTAAGTTCACAATTCATTGTTATTAAAATATATAAAATTTTACATGCCTTATTTTTGTATTTTGTTATTTTTATATTCCTTACTGAAAGCAACAAATGGGAGTTCATTACCTGCCAAAACTACAGAGGCCTGATTGTTTACTCCACAAGCTCCTACCTTATGCTTATTCTGCCCTACTAAGTAAAAATGCCGTCTTCTGCTCGTCAAGATCATGGAATTGTAGATATTGTTTTCCATATATTTTAAATATTAGTGTTCTAACTTCTACATCAGACTTTTAATAGTCTACACTCCTGCAAAGAAGTCTGAATTCAAAACTATAAAAACATATTATTTCCAACAATGTCATTTATACCTTTATTTTTTATAATCTATGAATGCGTTAAACTATTAATTTGTTATCGCGACTATTTAATATTAAATGCGAAAAAAAAAAACGAATAATTTTCAAACTGAAACTTAAATTGCATTTTTCAAAAATTGTCATCGATATTCTCATAACTTTTACATATTTTCATTTTAGCATATCACACATCTATCTTCTATGCAAAAATCTATTATAAGTTCATCAAATGTTTCAGCATATTTTTACTCATAACATGCAGTTTTCAACCAACTTGTGAGGCCGCGGTAGCGTAATGATCAAAATAACGGACTCGAAGCTGGCGTGTCATGAGTTCGACCCCAGCACCACTGAAGATCCGCCGTGTAAGGGAGCGATGCTCAAGCGTCACTTGACCATAGTTTAAAATTACGAGGTCCGTCGCCAAGTGAGTGAATATTAACGTCGCATTGTTCAGCTACACTAGGGCTTTTAGTGATGGACCACGTAATTTTGAAGCATGGTCAAATGACGAGGGCGACACCTGATATAGCACCCCCCTCTCCTAACTACCACACCACACCAACGAGAGGACATTTCAGCTCTCGATAGATTTAACGTGCATCGCTGCCCTACACGGCGCGTCTTTTGTGGCACTGGGCTCGAACTCGAGATATGCCAACCATGATTCGATACCTTGACCACCTGGTACCCAGGCCACAGGTCCGTCGCCAAAAGCCCTCAAGTAGTTGAGTAGAAAAGAGAGAGAGAGTGCGACTTTAATATCCACTCACTTAATTAAATTATATGAAATTTAAGGAATACTTGAAAAAATATTAAAAGTGGAATATATATATATATATATATATATATATATATTAAAAATTAATCTAATGATAATTTTAAATATCCAAAGAATTATTAGTATTTATGGTAAATATATGTTTTTCAACTGAGTATGTGAGACACGCAAAAATATCTTTTTCGAAATTCCAAAGCAGAATTTCAGTGGAGCTAATACAAAATTCCTAGTTTTGCATGGTTAAGATTATAAAAATGTCCAAATTTTTTAATATAACCTTTTCTTCAATCAACCACTAATGGAACATGACTGATGAGGGATTATGAATAAATAAATATTTTTTTAACTTGAATTTAAAAAGGATCTTCATATTTATTTATATGCGCAAATGTTAACTGTAAATTTATCCAGATGCTTTTAAATACTCTTTATTTGAAGATTCAAGTTAAAAAATATAAACTTGTAGTTAAAGTTCTCTTTGAATGAAATTAATGTTCAGACATTCAAAATTCAAATATAATTTGTTACCTGAATAATACAAAATAAAGGGATTCTATGTAAGATGTCCTGAATATCTGGCTTTAAAATTATGAAAAACTAAAAGATTTAAATATGGTTTTTTTAACAATACATATAATTTTTTTGCAAATAATGTAATACAGAAGCTTAAAAATTATTCATGTTTAGAAGTGTCCGAAATTTTAAAAGATTTTAAATTTTGAACCTTATTTTTTATTTTTTGACACATAACAAAATAATCATTTTTTAAAAAAAATCCCTGAAAGTATTGATTAAAATAAGAAAAGTGAAACAGTAAATTATCCTCAATGTTTTAATATATAATTTGAATTTAAATACTACAGATATTTTTTAAAAACTTAGACATACATTATAAAAACTTAATTCCATTTGAGAATTTTAAGGTAAAAAAAAAAAAAAAAAAAATGAGAATTCTCAACTCGTTGACTTATGATTACTTCCCTACACTTTAGGGTTTAAAGAAATTCTTCAAAGAGTTTTTTTTTTACGATTACTACAGGAACCGGTCTCCCCGTGAGCCATAAAACTTCCCCTCAATGCACATTGTGTCTCCCCGACCGTCTCGAATTATCTTTCAAGATCGTAAACCTTTAAAGGGGGAAAAGAATTCGGAAAAACTCGACTTTAACGTTTTTTGAACACATTACTTGAAGGGGAAAAATCTGTTTGGTTCATTTTTGGTGAGTCCCCGGCCTTACGAAAAATTCAGTGTGGTCCGTTTTCGAAGGCTCTCTAGTAGGGAGGAAAAATCCGTGCTGTCCGTTTGGAGGGTTAAGGGCACGCAGATTTGAAACATTATCATTAGTTTTATTGGATTTTTTCTCAAAATATCAAAGAAAATCGAAAAGTCCTTGAAAGTAGGGGTAAGTATATTTTCTCTTAATTAAATTATTCACTGGAATTTGGGATTTTTATCTTGTATAGTAAAAGTAATTATAAAATACATAATAGTTTAAAAACAAATTTAAAATAAAGCTTTTATAGTGACTCGAACTAAAAAGTAAAAAAAATAAAAATATATATTACTCAAAAGTAACATATACAAAAATTAATACTTATCTTATTAATTTGTACGCGGTTTATAATTATGATCGCATTGTAGCTTTAGCACCCCATCCCCCAAAATGCATTATTATTGCATTCAATACATTATTATTTGGGGGGATGCGAAAGAAATTATGATTGAAAATTGGGTCACCAGTAGTTAAAGTTTGAGAACCACTGATTTAGGACATTCCGTTTTGTGTGCGTCTCATTAGAAGCCCGGTGCTGCTTGGCATGAACGAGGAGAGAGGGGAGATAAAAGGGAGCGGTAAAACGCAAAAACACAACTCAGCAAACTTTGACTTGTTCATTTCGTTGTTTCACTAAAACAAAAAAGATAGTTGATCAAATCACTTACTTGTGTCGGGGAAATGACCTCAAGCACACGTTATTCTAAACTCTTCTGTGAATTTATCATTTTCCTTAGAGAATTGATGAAATCTCTAATTTCGTCATTTCCCTGCGACATATATAAATTGTATATTTCTACTATTTTCATACTTTTGTTAAGTGCTACAATTCAGCTATTCGTGTTCTTTGAATTTGAATTTGGTTCCGGAATCTGGCAATACATTACTTATTGTACTCAGATTTAGAGCGGGATATGCATTTTTAAGTGCAATTTTTAGGTATAGTTTACCTCAATCTTGTAATAGATTTAGACCAGGGGTACTCAACCTTTTTTTTCTGTTGGGCCGCATATGTATGTCAGCTATTTCACGTGTTTTGCATGCATATTGTAGTCATTCCACGCAGGTCGCAACATGAGGATAAATGGGGGGGAGGGATGGGAAATAAATGCTTTGAAACCAAGTTGACATTAAAAATTTAAATGTGGAAAATTGATGAAAATATTATAAACCCTGCTTTGCCTTTTTTAAAATTATCACTTTTTATTTACTTATTTTTCGTCACTAACACTAAATTCGAAGCATTTAAGAAACACTCCTTCACAATTTTTGCATCAATAAACGGTTTCATATGATGACTGATAATATAAGAAACTTCATAGGAGGTCTTTGTTACGGCTGTGATAATACCGCTGACAAAACACGTTGTTGATGTTGCAAAGATTATTCAAGAAACCTTATTTATCGCCACTTGAAGAGAGAAGTGTAATTAAATGTTTCCTGTTTATTGGTATTTTTTTAAATATAGCACTTTCATGACAAATCAAACAATTACTGTGATCATCATTCGTTTTCCATTACAAAATAATCAACTTATTGATCCTTTTGAAACGATATATTTTCTTTGAATATTTTTCGCTTCCAAGGTCTGAAAGATGGTTAAAAATTACTAGTTCCACCCATAAATTGTCTATACTCTACATTTGTTTGTTATCAAAAACCGTAACCGTTCCAAATAGAAAAAGAAAATCAATTCGAAACCGACAGCAAAAGGCAAAATGATGTAGTTGATTTCTTGACAAAGAATATTTCACCATTTTTTTTAATATAATGTTCTTAAATAAGTAAATTTCTAAGATCAATGGACCTTAGTCAAGCCACATAAAAAAAAAAGATTCGTTGGGCCGTAGGTTGGGTATCGCTGATTTAAATAATCTGTCCATTATATTTAATAGGTTTTTGCTCAGCGTTATTAACATAAAGATGGAAGGTGGGTTGGTCAGAAAACATGTTTAACCCTACTTTTTATAAATTATTTTATATATGATCTATCCTACGTCAGAAATGTTTATAACACTGCAGCATACATTCTTTAAATTTCAATTACTTTTATATCCTTCAATATATAGCTTTCTTAATATCTGAGTATTTTTCGGTTTTGATTGATACATTTTCATCTCTCATTTGTAGGGAATTTAGAGTATATATATATATATATATAGTATAATAAAATAAAAGTGAAGAAAAACTCGAACGCACAGTGCTAAAGAAGTAAGAAATTGGAATTCAGCAGACACAACAAATGTAGATACATAAAAGTCATTGGACTAAACTGAAGACTTATTATTATTTCTAAAGCTGTCACTGAATTAGGCTAGCGAATTAGGGTTAAGCAGTGCTTTGTGGTTCCAACCCTACCCGTACATCACAATAGGGAAAACCCCCCAAATTGGAAAGTTAAGCTTAATACAACACATGGCTGTAGAACCTAATAAAATCGTAAAAAGAAATAGAGAAAAAACAACAATAAAGAATCTATCAAGGAGAGGAATAATAATAATAATAATAGGATATATAATATATATATATATATTATAAATGCGAAAGTTTGTGAGGATGTTTGTGGGTTTTTAACGCAAAAACAACTGAATGGATTTTAATGAAACTTAACAGTAATATAGCATACACATCAAAATAACACACAGGTTATAATTTATAGCATAGGCTACAATTTATAAAAATTTGTAAAAAAGTTTCCAAAATGTAACGATATTTGTCAAGTAAGTAGGAAAATATTCTGGCATCTGCAAGCAAATCTGGCTTGCGCAGCAAAAAAGCCCACCACAGCATATATATGTATATATCTTTTGTTTGTGATTTTTTTTATTTATTTATTTATTTTTTTTGGCTACGCAAGGGGCTCGCTATTAATTAATTCCTGTGATCAGCATGATCCCTATATTTTTTTTTATTTCAGAATAAAACAAAGTTTTGAAGGAAGAGGTTGTTATAAATCTCTCTTTATTTTAAAGTTTTTTTATGATTTTATTATGCACATTTAATAGTAAGAAATTGATCTTTTTTCAAAATAAATGCTTTTATTGGTTCTGGTACTAAAAGTAAATAAACTTTCTCTTTCACTCTGCATCATTTGGACAAAATTTCAAAATTTGTTTGTGGTTAGTAGTTAGTTATAACGCTATAATTTTTGATTGAATAGGCAGATATTGCGTTTTTAAGTATAAAAATAATTATAACTACGGTATTGTATTTTTTGGAGCGTGTGAGTGAGTGCATATTAAAATCACACTGTTCAGCTGCACGAGGGCTTTTGGCAATGTATCACTCAATTTTGAAAAATGTTCAAGTGACGTGGACGACACCTGAGCTGGCACCCCGTTCTCCTAACTACCTTACCACACCAACTTAGAAGGTATATTCTACCAATACCTAGCAGGAATGTTCTTTGAAATCCACTCTTCCAAAATATATGGCAGCACGGGTTCTATGATGAGTATTTTAGCGGGTAAGCCGAATAGTTTTGTACCAGGTATTGCGTTTTCAGCGGAATACAATTATTATTATTTTTGTCCTGAAAAAATAGTTTATGTCAAAATTTAAGTGTCTTACGTTTTTGTATGTTAGTGAAGACCTTGGAAAATGATTTGACAACTTTTTTTAAGTGAACGGTGAATATAATTAAGTTTGCAGTGGAATATCTTTAATTAATTTATTAGCTCTAAGTGAATAAATTTTCCAAAGTGGAGTATTATGTTTATGTATATCCGTTAATTTGTAAATGTAGAGATCCAAAAAATATTAAATGAAAAAATGCAGTAAATCATAATGCGGTTGGATAAAGTATTAGAGTGCATTTAGCCCCTACACGGCGGGTCTTACAAAGCTTTAATAAAGCTCTAGTTACGAAAGTAGCTAGGCATTTGACAACTTGAATCTATCATTAACATTTCGCTATGTTTTTCATTGAATCGTCATTATAATTTAGGTAAAGGCGTTGCTTGCGATTATTACAATTTTAAAATAAAATAAATACAACAGAAAGTAATATTAATGTATTACACTATCAGATACTGTTCAGCTACACGAGGGATTTTGGCAACGTATCACGTTATTTTGAACCATGGTCAAACGACGTGGACTGCACCTGAGCAGCACCCTCTTCTAACTACCACACCACACCAACTTAGAAGGAATATTCTACCAAAACTTAGCAGGAGTATTCTTTGAAACCCACTCTTCCAAGATATATGGCAGCACGGGTTCAATGATAAGTATTTTAGCGGGGAAGGCGCTTAGGGAGGTATTTTGAAAAATCGACCCTCAAGAGTGGTACAAGGAATTATAAATAAAAAAAAATCCTTTTTATCAGCTATTAGATCTACATACTTAAAATACAACAAAGGTGTTTTTTTTCTTTCTTTTTTTCTTTAGCTGAGATATGCAAAAAGATTTTTTTCTTTAAATTGCAATTCACATAAAATTAACTCATTAAAAACTTCTTTTTCCTTCAATCTGTGTTGTCTAATTTTTAGTTCACCCGTGCGAAGATCGGGTATATCAGCTAGTATATATATATATATATATATCTGCCTGTATATGTGTTTTCGAAAACTTTTTGATTTTCTGAAACTTTTCCAGAATTCATAATGTTTCTCTTAATTTAACTCTATTAATAAAATTCATTAAAAGGAAAATCAAATAAATGCAAATAGATATGTTATTTCACAATCTACAATGATTATTTTCTTTTTTTGATAACTTCTTAATAGTGAGTTTTCAGTACATTACAAGTTTCCAAATGTAAGTCCACTTGCAATTCCGTTAGCAAAACTGGCAGCAGCATCAAAAATACCTATGGGTAAAAACAAGCGAAGGCAAAATTATTCATTGTGATGGGAGGCCAGACCTCAAAATTTCAAAGTCAGTTTTTTGGAATTCTCACTGGAGGGTAGAATTCCTTCGACAAGGGAGTGCCAAAAGTTCCCGCGCCTGGGGGTCACTGGACCCATAAATTGCGGGGTGCGTCAACAAATTTTATGTGCTCCCGAAAGTTCAATAAACCCTCGGGGTTTGAAACGATGTAACTCTGCGCTGGTTTCTGGACCAATCAGAGGCAATTAAGTGGACAAGACAAATAGTCCGCTCTAGGATTTTGGTGTGAAAAAGTCGGAACATAAAACGGGACGCACCCTGATTTTGAGAGAGACACAGACAGAGCCGATCCCAGAGCTAGATAATGACAAAATAATTTTCCGCGGGGACTCTGGGCGTCAACCATGTCCATTCTCCTACCCTGCTTCATCCCTCTCTCAATCTAAGTTAATTTTTAATATTGTAGTGAAGTAAATTTCAGATATTTGTGCCTCAAAATAAATTTAATTCTGTTTAAAAACTATACGATCAGTGTATAATTTATTGTTAGATGAGTTTTTTAATTTTAGAATTAGTTAACTTAATTAACTGTCATGATGCGATGTGAAGTTAGGAATCTGGGTTCAAAGATTTAATAGATTTATTAAGCTTAAAATAGCGTCACATCAATTGTAAACATTTGGAGCAATATTCATTAAAGAAACGTGATGAAATGTTTTTGAAATCAGAAATTATTAACACTTTCTATCCCTTTTAGACATAAAAGAATTATTTCATATATTCTAAAGTTGTAGTTCAGACTTTAAATTGAAATCTTCCACTCCCTATATATATAAAATGGGAAAGTGAGAATTAAAGAACTTAAAATATGGGAGGGAGCATAAAATTACCTATATTTAATACATAAAATGTTAAAGTATGCACATTTTTTTAAAACTGTTTCCTAGTTTAAATAATGGAGAAGCTTTCAATTTTGTTCCAATGAACTATTACAATATCATTGAAATGTTTAATGAACTGATTTTAATTTAGCTTTTATATATAAAACGAAATTTCTATATTTTTTTGCTAGCGTTTATTTCGTCTATGTTCATAAAATTGTAGTAAAAATATAAAAAAAAATCTCATTGACCGAATATTTATTATAACTACATCTGCATATTTTAGACATATCTGTTGCTAAATAATTTAATATTATTTATTAAGAGCTTGTGCGTTGACCAAAGTGAAAACTCGTCTTATATAAAATGTAGGTTAGGAGAAATTTAAAAATACCTAGAGACTGACGTCCCTCCTCTTCCAAAAATATAAAGATGTATATCTGAGTTTAATAACAATTGATTTGATTGCGCTTTGTACTATTCCAACTATTTTGATATAATGCGTATATTTCTACGCAATATAAGATGTTTACAAACGTTTATCTAAAAAAATCATTGAAAAAACACACCATTTTAATACTAAGTACCAGTCAAATAGGACAAAAAATAAAAATAATGAATATTTAAACCTTTCTTTAAAATATTTCTCAAGTATAGATAAAAATTGTCAAAAATGTATTCTTTCTGTAATGAGAGGTTTCTTCTTTTTGAGGGGAAAAGAGCGTTTATATATATACATAGATAAATTGTGTAACACAGGTCTAGTATGGTAAGTCCCCCAACAATTGGTTTTCACATAGACTTCCTTAACCGGATAATTTTTTTATTCTCAAGAAAACTCAATGCTTATTAATCCGTAACTAATAAGGAGTTATTAAGAAGATATATATTAAGTTTATTATTGATTCTTTTCCGTTATCTAACAAATTTATTAAAGAAATATGTTAAAACTTCGGAAATGACTTACTTCCACCCCCGTGGTGCCCATGGTGATGAGGTTCTGCAGAAAATGAAGGAAAATTACAAAATAATTTAAGTGATTATATTGCATAAAAATTCAAATTGATTAGCTAAAAATATCCTTTCTATTTATCAATATAAAATTTTCATAGATAAGTACTAAATATAATGTTAGAAATTCTCTAAATTTCTTACGCTTAACTTTGTGGTCTGTGAAAAGAAATATTGTTATTATATTAGATTTTATTGTCACAAACACAATACAAAGAATTCTTTTCATTCCTATTAACTGATCTAAAACTAAACTAAAATTACAGAAACACAAGCTAACGAGCTTTAACTTAAAAAGTCCGAAATTAATCAATGTTTGTTTTAATTTTTCATTACTACATCTGATGAGGAAGGACAGAAGCACATATATTTTATTCAAATTTCATGTTTCAATTTAATGTAAAGTTGAAATTTCAAAAAAAAAAATTATTCTGTAGAATATTAGTGTTTGATAATTTTATTGTCCTACGAGGTAAAACATTCTTAAAAATATTACACGGACTTTATCTTTTTTTTTGACAATATTTTAGACATTTAGGTAGTGATGGTTTTTTAAAGTACCGATTTATTTACTTAGCTCTAATGGACTAAATTTCTCAAAGCTGGGTGTTTTATTTATATCTATCTCTTAGTTTTCAATGTAATGATAAAAAAATAATATTGCATGAATCGTGTAATTCATAATTAGGTAGATGGAGGGGTTCTTTTGTACTAAAAAGTATAAGGAAAATTATTTTAAAGCATTTAAAACACAAATTTATTGAATACTTACGGTGTACATCCGCCATAGCTGAAACAAAAATGTTCTTGTGATGAAAAAATATTTTATTATTTTAATTTAAGGGAAATTAATTCAAGAATTAAAACAAAAAAAATTAAAACTAAGATATATGAATCAATATGACATATTTCGGTTTCCCAATTTTGAGCTCAACTCAAATCTGTGGAAGAATGTTATTTACCTCATATCTTATATTTACTTAATATTTTTATTGGGAGTCATCCTTAGATTATGGCTGATGAGAACTTCGACACATTTTTAATGGCATGTCTAGTTTTTTGTAATCAATAATTTACTCAGCCTAACTTTGAAAACCGGTTCTTATTCAAATGGTAAGAGGCCGCCCAAGTAACAATAAAATATTTCCCTTTTGTTTATTGTGGTGTGTTGCTGTTAGGCTTGTGTTACTTTCCATGGATGGCAGATTAACCAAGAACAGAAAGACATCACCCAAATTATCATACATGCATGCACAAAACTGTTATATGTAAAATATAAGAAATCAACAACCATCCCCCCGTCCTTCCTACTCTTGTTTTCTTGAACGAATTACAAAAATAATCTGAATTTATATATTGGCGTGAAGCTGAAAAAAAAATTACAATCGGAATTAAATAATATATATTCATCGGTATGAGTTTTTAAATTAAAAGGTGTATTCACGATAATGTTTTCCTCAAATCAATCACTACTATTGTTTTCGATGCTCCAAAATGAACATTTTTTCTTCTTATCTTACCTGAATGAAATAAGTGTAAGTGATTAAAAAAACTGTGCTAATTTTTTGAGGTCCATATAAGCATATTTCTTACAGTAAATTTTATCAGATAAAACCAAGGAATAGTGACCAAATAATAATTTGAACATTTTATAATTAATCAGGAATTAGCACTTTAAAATAATGTGCAAGTAGGAAGCGGTACTGCATGTCCCCGCCCCAAAATGGTTTTGGAGGGGAGTGAAGAGCAAAGACACCGGAACAATAGCTAGAGAGTGCAAAGACGGAACCGTGAATATTTCCTTTCTAGGCATTTAGGCAACAACTCACGTTTAAATGTTTCCCTTCATTAATTGTTATCCCCTATTTTCTTAGTTATTTTCTGTTAAAATAAACAATTTATCTGTTAAATATTAGTAATCATAATATTTTTAATATTGGCAACAACCCACACCAATAAGCCATTTAGGGGTACGGCCTCAAATTAAGTTAAAATATTTAAAACCCCCAAAAAACCAAATCAAGACTGTTGGACCACCACTCTGCAACAACGGAATCATCAAAGATTAGTCCTTCCCAATTTATTCATTTCTTGTTCTGAAGATATATATTTATGATGGTCTGTCTAGAAGAAATTGTGGCTATTGCAAATTTTGTATAAACGGCCCCTGCTTCAACTGTGCAAAGACTTTTCTTCAAACTCTACATAATATATTAACGTACAGTTCTCTTAAGGCTGCATTGATTGATGAATTTACGGATTTATTTAAATCTTACAACGTTCATAAGGAAAAGCAGAAGCGGAGATTATGCCTTACAGAATCTCGATTCGAATATTTTTTGCCATGGGAGAGATTGCTTCAAAAGCACACTTTCTGTTAGACGACTAATTTGTAATAATACACTGTGTAAATGGTATTTCTGATTTCAGCCATAGCAAATTGATATTGTTTGCATATAATAATATACCATAATTTAAAGATAAGTTAAAGATATATGAAAAATATTTTATGCAAAATAATTCTTATATAGTTTATAATAATAATAAACGTACAAATGTAAAACAATATGATTTTTCTACATCAAAAAAAATTATACGTGTTCGGATAAAAATTTCAAAATATAGGTCAACTTAATACTGCTATTAAAAAGAAGGATGTACGTATATGTAGTTATGTTTGTGGACTATTTAATCATACATCTAATGAATGTTCATAAACGTAAAGATTTAAAGTGTTTTAAATGCAATCAATTTGGACATGAAAGCTCTCAGTGTGTATTTCCTAAACATGATGTTAAAACTGAAGTTGTTAATGAAATTAATTACTCAACAGAAATGCGTAAAACTGTTAAAATTAATGAGTAGGATTTTGTGATGCTCTTATCGATACGGGTATTACTATAACTTTAATACGCGAAAGTGTTTATCAAATTCTCGGAAGACCAACGTTAAATCCTATTAAAATAAATTTAACATATTTCGTTAAACAGGAAATTAAACCTTTTGTGGATCTTCTAAATCTTCAATTGATATTGAAGATAACAAATTTAAGACGAATGTTTATGTTATTGACAACTATTTATGTAATTATTGGAACTGATATTTTAAGACAAACTGTATTTAAAAATAGTGCAAATGGTATGGAATTAATACCTAAGAAAAAAAGGTATCTAAGACACATAACCAATCGGAATTAAAAGATAATGCTCCAGAAGTATTGCGATTAAAATTTAAGAAAAACGTAGAAGATAAATCTAAAAATTTAGAAATGCACGTAAGTAACACAATTACATTATCAGTAGAAAAAACTGAGTTAGTAGATAAATTGCGTAAATTAGATGAATCGGGTTCAGAAAAAATGCTGACAAGTTACTTATGTTTCAAGGAAAGTATGATACCTTAAATTAAAAATTTAAAATTGCAAAAAAGCGACTTGTTGAAAAAGAAATTGAATGTGATTCGATAAAAGAAAAAATACTCGTCGTAAACACACTAACGGAATCAAACTACTGCCCTAAAACATCCCTGTCAACTAAAGAACGAGAAAGTATGCCTAGCAAGTGCTAGACTAAGATGTTAAATAATGTAAAGTGAGTAAAACAAGTAAGAGTGTTGAAAAATTCCAGGTCTTGCAGAAGAGAAAAATGCTTAAATTAGACAAATCTAATTCTTAAACTCCATCGTTTTGGATACCAAATTGAGAGAGTCAAACCAGATGAAGGAACACAGTTGACATCGACTATAGTTATTTCACTAATAAGGTTGTCAACGGATGAAGCCTGATGATTTTGAGACTGAGCTTTGAGTACCCCCGCCGTAACCTCAGACTTGAAAGTGACTCCCTCTGAACCGAACTCAGAATAATGACCTAAACTTTTTCTTTTCCTATTTTTTGGAGTAGCTGTGAGCAGCAATGATGGCCCAGTTCCAGAAAAATGACGTCTGTATGAATTATTAAAAAGTAGTGCAATTATTTTTTGTTCTTTTCACTGTTTTCAGTTTTTGTGTTGCCACTACTTAGAACAATTCTAATTCTCTGTTGCTGAGGTTGGCGGCTATACAGGGTGGCCGACTGTGGAAGTAGGAAACACTACTACATGCCCCCTGACACCCCCCAGCAACTGAGGTGGTTCCGGAGGGATGCGAAGAGAGTACAAAAAGAGAGAACCACGGCGATTTCCTTTCCAGCCATTTAGGCAAGAACTGGCTATTAAACGCTTCATTTCATTAATTGTTTTATTCCCCATTTTCTTCCTTATTTACTGTTAAAATAAATAGTTTATCTGTTATATATTAGTAATGTTAATATCTTTTGTATTAGTAACAACCCACACCAACATAAAAATAATAAATCAAAAATATCAAAAATATAAGAATGCTATACATAAGAATTTCTCTACTTGATCTAAATTTTCTAAAAAAAAAAAACTTTTTTTTTAGTAAATATTTCTATAAACACTTGATACACGTGTAAAAGAAAAAAAACATGCTTGAAAATATTTAAATCATAAAAAGTATAAAATACATTTATTTATTACGAAACTAATGTATAAAACTCCTAAAGGTACCTACATTACTACTATGTACTAAATATTTAGCTTTAATTTTTTAAAAGAAAATAGAAAACCTACATACATATTTAATTTAATTATTATATTGCTATTCTCGTTGGAAAAGAACTTATAGGCATTATTTTGTAATTCCAGATATTTTTATAAGATAAATGTTTTAAAGATATCTTTCTAAATAAAATTTCGAAACTATGTTGTTTTTATCCCAGTGGAGATAAACCAAACTAAAGAAGAAGTCAGTAGAATGAAAACCTACCCATGGCAAAGACAGCTACTAACAAAACGAGAGAAGAAATACTCCTTTCATTGTAAAAGTATTAAGGATTACCAAAAACATCCAAGTGTGCAAGTCTAAAAGATCTAAGTCTTTATATAGTACAAAATTTAAAAGGTTGAATTTTATGATGCATATAAAAATGAAATATGATGCAAAATCTTTGGATTTTTGAAAAACATTAATGCTTAAAATCAAACGTAATAGAAAAATAAATAATATGAATTCATAAGATTTATGACTGACAAAAATAGAACATTAAATTGTTTTATTGTTACGATACATCTAGGAAATCGGCGTTTTTAAAGGCCCCTTTTCCTATTTAAACCTGGACAAATAAATAAAAATTTTACTGTGAAGAATACTCGTGTATTTGTCTCATACAATTTGAAAATTAAGTCTTCTGAAATTATTTAATATTATCTTAAGGCTGCACAGTACTCTTTTACAAAATCTCTTTGAGACTGTACCGGTAAGAATAATTTATGTTTTATATTCTCTTCTTATGTTAATAAGTTGATTCTGCAAGCAAATATTCAGTTTGACCATTTTTATTTCACAATTTCAATAAAATTAAGAAATTTTTGTAGTTTATCAAACTTTTTAATAATATGCTCAACTTCAAAAGATTTTAGTCATTGTAAGTTATTTATGATTTTTAGACTATTTAAACAAAAATTAGTATGGATTTGTGTAAAATTCTGTACCCATGTTAAATTATAATATTTTCTTTTAGTTAAACCTGAAAAAAACATGAATTTTTTTAAAATATTAACTGCAGCAGTTTTTAAAAAAATAACTGGTTATATATATCTCAGAACTCTCTCTCTGTCTCTAAATCCATACAAACTTTTATCGAACATACGTTTGGGAGTATCAACAAAAATTTCACTTAGGGATTAGAAACCACCATCAACTTAAAAACTAAAAATCCGAGTAAAATGCATTTAAAGTTTGTAAAGGCATAAAACAAAATCATATAACGCTTGTAAAGCTCTAACATTATAATATTTATTTTCCACCTTATATTCTTTTTCAAAACATTTCTTCAATTAATTAGGACTGAAAACATTTTATTTTTAATTTAAAATTTATTTTTGACTAACACACACTGATAGTGTTTGTTCAGCCTAACCTTAACAAAATGTTTTCACAAAAGTTTTGAATCATAAAGTATTTATGTGCCACATAATGATAGCTAAAAATACCAGGTTCGTACATGAAGTTTAATTCTTTTAATTTAAAATTGGGGAAGTTTAGCAAGTTTTAAAATCGTTCAACGAGGACTCATTTGCCAAAATATAGTAAGAATATATCTTTACTGTAATGTAGTTTGGCACATCATATAATCATTAAGTGCTTTTTTTTTTTGCAATACTTGTAGTTAGAATACTTGTATTCCGAAGTCTTAATGCAGTATCAGTAAAGGGCTGGATTTTAGATAAATCACTCTTGCAGTAGTATTCCATCCTTTTTAAATATTGTTTCTCACAGTAACCTGGGAAAGTTTTAGTGATAGGATTTTCACGACAAAGAAAAATTAATTAAATGACTTCTGTCATAAAAACTATTTTTTTAAAAAACAAAATTGACCTCAAAATGTATCCTGATTAAGTGATTATGATAATTCAAATGATTCAAAGCATAATTAAACATAAATGATTTTAGTAATAGAATTTGAAATTTATAAACATTTCACACCGAAGGAGTTGATTTTGCTTAAATGTATTTTTAATGAATTCAATTTAAGATGTGAAAATGCTTTAAAATTAAACCGAAACTAAAACCTAGGTTCAGAAAACTTCAAATATCCGGCAAGCTAACTTGTTAGCAAACCTGAAATTTGGTGCCAAGCTTCCCAATGATACGGTCCGCTAGAAAATGGGGAAAAACAATTCTTTATTTTTAAAATTTGTAGGTTGCTTAGGAGCCATAAGAAATTTTTTATTGATACAATTAAATAAGTAGTTTTTTGTTAGTAATCTATAAAATGTATAAAAACAATTTTTAAACTGACACCATTAACACATAATTACGGTACGCCATCTTGCTTACTAATGTGTTTATACTGTAGTAATGAGAAAAAAAATTTGAATATTCTAATTTTTTTTTCTTTGAACCTTAACGTATCCATACGCAAATAGATTGCACAAAATAGATAAAGAAATGAGTTATTCACTACCTTTAAGTATTTTTATCATCACTATCACTGAACCATAAGCATCCATTGAAAAAATTTCTTCGTATATATTATATACGTATATATATATATATATATATATATATATATATATATATATATATATATATATATATATATATATATATATATATATAATATATACATATATATATATATATATATATATATATATATATATATATATATTATATAATATACATATATATATATATATATATATATTATATACATATATATATATTATATATAATATATATATATATATATATATACATATATATATTATATATATATATATATATTATATACATATATATATATATATATATATATAAAGTTTTATATTATATATATATATATATATATATATATAAAGTTTTAATATATCCAACAAAAACATCATTCAAGATTATTTCCTTTTCTTTGTTTATTCAAAGAAATTATCATTAAGTTTTTTAGTTACAGTAGCACACATATTTTTTATCCCTGTATGTCGTCTGTTTTAAATATTTTTAACCATTCAAACTCATTAATATGTATGTATTGATTATGCATTTTAATTTTTTCTGTATATCGAGAAAGTTTATGCATTTAATATGGCATTTTTATCTGTTATACGACAACTAGTCAACAAGAGTTACTTCTTAGTTTTTTTAGCCTTGTAGTAATACCAAAGAATAAGCGTGTATAAAGATAACGTTTTATTTTTGGAATTTTAAAAAGCTATTATTTATTATTTTCCAACAAATAATTCAAAGTATTTATAAAAAATTTCCAAACTATTAATCTTTCTAGCTTTTTTTAAAAATTTTAGCATTATTCTCGTTTCTTATAAGGTAAAAATTTGTAATCATCTGAAAAAACTCATCTATAGATTTTATTAGAAATACTTCTACCTCTCGGTTATATAATCATCAATATCAGACCGAAAACATGGATTTCAATTTGTGGAATTTTTTTAACACAACAATCCATACAAACTCTTTCTAATATGCGTTTAGTAGTTCACATATTTATGCAATTTTTCCTAAAGCATATGTATCCTATTGGGTTTTTTATTTCACAAACAGACCAATCGATACACAATCTTTATAGTAAATTTTATTTTATATATTTTTCTAAATAACTATTAATTTCACATGTTCTGTGAAACCAATATTTACCTGACAAAATATTCAGTGAAATGGTTCCAAATCCATCTTTGTTATAAAGCTACTTTTTAATTATGTGTATAATAATACAAAATATTTAATCTCATAAATGAAAGAGAAAAAATATTCATTTTTTTCTTATCATATGCATTCTTCATTCACTAGTTCTTCTTATTTTAAATTTCGCTCAAGCTACTTTATTGTCAACAACATCAGTGTTTTCTATCTAATAAGGTTTGTCCAATATTTGGGATACATTTTAGGGCAGCCATTGTTTTTTTTAATTTTAAAGAAGTAAATATTTCCTTTTAAAGCTACAGGGTACTTTATTTTGAAAAAAAAAAACATTTCGAGAGTAAATGAAATTATATTCGGTAAATAAATTCATATCCTATCGCTAAATAAAATACAATCATGGCTCATACTCAGGTTATATTATTAAGTTGTTTCTTAAAGTAAAAGTCAGTGTGACCAGATATTATTTTACAATTTTAAATTTTAAGTTTTTGCACATTGTTATAAAATGCTCAATTTTTAAAATGTTTCAGTCATTTTGTGAAATTTATGTTGAATATCTGTGAGTGTTTCTTTATTGATTTTTAATAATTATTTTTCTATTGTAAATATTAAAATATTGGAAAAAACACAGACATTGTTAAAATATTAAATAAAGCATTTTTTAAAAAGTAATTAGAGATCTCATACCTAAATCCATACTAACATTTGTAGAACATACATATTTGGGAGTATAAAAAAATTCAAGATGTTATCTAGAACAAAAAATACCTTAGATATTAGAATACACGTATACGTTCAAAATTACGTCTAAGAAAAATACATTTAAAGTTCATAAATGCATAAAACATTTTGTGCTATGTTTTTCCTCACATTTTTACTATATTTTTCTTTATTGAATGTTTTACATTGAATACTACTTTAATTAAATATGACTGTAAAACATTTTTTTTGTTTCAAAATATATTTTTGCATAATATTGATACTACTTTTTAAGTTGTCTTGTTACTCAGCTTAATTTTAACCTAATAATTTCAAAAAGTTGTGTAACACAAAATATTTCTGTACAAAATAATAATGATACTAAAGTTAGCTAAAAATCACCAAATATGTACATACAATTTATTTTTTTCCAGTTTTATATTGGGACAGTTTAGAAAGTTTGAGTTTCTGTTTCGCGGCTTTAAAACAATAAAATAAAATAATACAATGTACAATATGTTAACTATAATGTAGTTTGCTACATAGTGGTAATATACAACTTTATCTGCAATATTTGAGTTCAGAATTTTTGTATTCGAATGTCCAATTGCAGCATCACTGAGCACTTATTTTTAGATACATCGCATTCAGTAGTACTCCATTCATACGAAATATTATTTTTTAAATAACTTAAACACGTTTTGGCCATGGTTTTTCTCAAGAGGAAAAATGGCTGATAAAACTTCTAAGGCATATAAATTATTTTTAATCAAAAACAATGACTTTGAAATGAGTTTTAATTAAGTAATTATTATAACACATAAAATACAAAACATAATAAAGCAGAAATTATTTTATGAGACAAATTGAAATCAACCGCCATTTCACACTGTAAGATTCGATTGTGTTCTTTGAAAAATATTTTTAATTCATTCATTTTTAAAGAGGAAAAATGCTTTAAAATATAGCTGAATCGAAAACCTAAGCTCAGAAAACTTTAAATATTTTAAAAGTTAATTTATTATGATATGCGAAATTTAGTGGCAAGCTTCCCAATGATATGGGCTACAAGAAAATGCACACACAAATTAGTATTTTTGAGATTTGTTCGATTCTATGTTGCCTTAAAGATAGCTATTTTCATGAAATATAGTTCGATCTTTATTTCTGAAAAATATTAAAATATTTTTCGTAAACAATTCTTCCATTGATAGATATCCATAGAAATGTACGATCTTGCTCGAAGGGAAATTAATTAATTAAATTTCCAGGACATTTTTAAAAAAGTCACATAGGTAATTATCATTAGTTATTACATAGTTAAGCAGAATAATTTAGTAAAAATGAAATTATTTCAAATTATTATTCTGTATATGAGACAGTTATGATAAAATAAACAATCTTAAAAATAGTTCCAACTGTTTTTTTTTTATTGTACAAATATATCGAAGTAATCATTCAGCATCTTGAACAGTTCATTATAAATCGACCTGTAACAAAAACAGAATAAAAATGGAAAGATAACTTTCAATTTGATTTCAATAAATAACGCATCAACGACTTCCACCTTTATTGTTGTATTTTGCACAAAATCCCTGTAAAAGGTTTCTGTAATTTAAAAAAAAAATATTTATTGGAAATATTATTAAACATCGAAACATCTATAATAGTTAATCATAATATATATATATATATATATATATATATATATATATATATATTAATGGCAAGATGCTTGTTTCTCTTCGTCTGTGAGTAAAGAAATTTTGTTAAATTAATTTTTGAATGATACTTTTCTTATGTAATTGTTTTAGCATTTTTCTTCTTTTCTTACATAATTATTTTGTGATTTTTCTGCATTAAGAGTTTTGGGAGATTTTGTTACATAATAGTAGTGATTGGTTTTATCATGCTCTCTGAGTTATCCATACTCTGAAGTTTTGTTTATTTTTATTTTATTTGGTTTTCCTACCGAGTTGCAAAGGGGAAGGTTGGAGCCTTTAAACTAGTTTAACCCCACTTATTCGGTCCTAAGTCCGAAATTGCTTTCTGACTCGCTAGGTTCTGCTTTTTTGTAGTTCTTTTATTTCTCTGTAATTTTGTTCTTCATGTTCTGCTTTTATATTTTTATTATGCTATTTCTTGTTATAATCTTTATATATTATTTCTTGTTTTTGATAAATAATACATATTAATTTATATATATATATATATATAAAACAAATATTGGATTATTCTGACAATATCTCAACTGTTTCGTTTATTGAATTACATAATTTTCTACCAGAGAATTTTCTTCATTTACGTGAAAAAATACATACTATAAATTTAAATAATGTGACTATGTGGTTTGTAAAAATTTGTAACAATTACTTTAATTAGAGATTTTAAAATAGATAAAAATAAATAAGTACCTAGAAAATTTCGTACACAAAAACAATTTATATATATATATATATATAAAGATATATATAAACTGCTCTTTAAAACCCATATAAGGAACGAAAAATCATTCTATACATTCTGTTACACTTATTGGTAAACTAATTTAAATTTTGCAAAGCTAGCAGTGAAATTTATGTGTCGAGGAGGCATGAAGACGAAAGACAGTTTCTTAAAATTGGTCTTTAATAATCAATCATAAAGTCACTGCGCTCGTTACTGGAGCGATAAAAAAACAATAAGTTCAAAAATCAACATTACCAGAGACATCCGATTCGAACCGTCTTCTAATATTGTAAAATGAATTTCTAATCTAAAATGGTGATGCAACCTGCAGTTGCATTGCCAACCAGCCGTTCTCTCCCTCTAAGAGTTAAACCACTCACACACTTCTTATATTTCTGTTTCTCCTTCCTTTTCTAAAAACTAACATGAGCCGAGTTTAAATACTCGCTCGATTTGCATGGCAGTTGCTGCCAACCACAAATCACGAAACTCAAAAAGATCGGGTTCGAATCGGTGTGCTTACTTTCATTGAGATCATGGAACGGGATTGGAAAAACACCACAAGGAGATCATAAAAATTTGGATCCAACTTTTTAAATGTCTAACAATCGGCCCCCTTTTTCCAATCTCGTACCATTATCTCTTACAAATCAGTAAATTAATTTTAATCTATAATCACATGTTATACAATTTAACACAAAAAATACATTTTATTCACAATCTTTATTGTAATAAACAAACTAATATTTTAATCTTAAACAAACAAAGTCTTATTCTCTAAAAAGAAATAATTTCCTACAAAATTCTAACAATTTTTCCTTTACCATGGGTTTGGTAAAAATGTCCGCCAAATTATTTTTGGTACCTATGTATTTAATTTGGAAAACCTTGTCGTATATCAAATTCTTTGAAAATGATAACGAACATCGATATGTTTTGTTCTATAATTTTCTACCGGTGACTTTGAAAAACTTATAGCAGCTTGATTATCACAAAACATTACATTTCCACTTATGTCCAAATTTAAACTTTTATTATCAATTACATTCTTTAGCCAAATGAATTCCTTAGCTGCTTCTGTTAAACTAACATACTCAGCTTCCATGGTCAACAGACTAACGGATTTTTGCTTGAAAGTTCGCCATGAAATTGGAGTTTCGTCTATAAAAGTTATGAACCCTCCCATTGACACTCGATCATCCCTATTTGTAGCAAAATCTGAGTCTGAATAACATATCAGTTTTAATGATTTAACTTTTGAAAGTTCTAATTTATATTCTTTAGTGTATTTTAAATAACCTAATAATCTCAATAAGCAATTATAATGTTTTATTTCCGGGTTTGCTTGGAATTGAGATAATATCGGGTCTTGTATCTAACAATTTTATTATTTTCATCATATTTAATGGTATAAACCCAAAGGGTTTCTAAAATTTTTATATTATCCGGTTGATCAACTAAATCCCAAACTTTACGTTCCTTCATTACGTTAATTTCTTTATCCATTGCATCATGCCATTTAGATGCGTCTCTGGATCTTATCGCCTGTTTGTAACAATTAGGAATAGTTACTTCAACCATAAGAGCTTCTTGTTGCTCTGACAAGTCTGAAAATCCCTAGGATTCGGTATTATCTTTTCTAAAATTAAATAAACTAGGATCATACTCAATATTATGCCTCTTACAGTATCTCTCTATTTCGTTAAAAGATTTCAATCGGGTTGCTTCCCCTTCTATACTATAATATACGTTAGATCCAGTTACTTTCCTACCTATATTTCGAATCCACTTAACCTCCGTACATGGGATCAAGTTATGATTATCGGAAGATACACCTGGCTTTTCAGATGTTGAGGGCATTTCCGTACTTGTCTTTGAAACTAAACGACTCGTTAATGAATCTTTTACTCTATCAAAATCATCCTCATCATCATAATAATCAGGAAGGTTTAAATTATATCCAAGGTTACTATTAACTTTCTGTCTAAAATTAATTCCCTTCTTATTTTCATCGAATCTTACATTAATAGTCTCGACTAATTTATTTTCATCTATCAACCATATTCTATAACCCTTAGTACGTTGTGCGTATCCGATCATAATTCCCATTTTCGCACGCATATCGAATTTTTCTCTAATTTGTTTTGGCACACCAGCGTATGCCAAACATCCAAAAGGTTTTAGATGCAATACCGATGGTTTTCTACCTGAATATTTTTCGAAAGGCGTTTTGTTACTGGCTTTGTGACAAATTCGATTCCACGCATAAGTGAAACAAAGTAATGCTTCTCCCCAAAACTTATGGGGAACTTCACTAGACTTAAGCAATGTTTTGATGCCATCTAGAGCGGTTAAATTGAATCTCTCCGCGACCCCATTCATTTCTGGCGTATATGAATTTGTTACCTCATGCTTTATACCCAGTTCTGTCAAGAAATTATCCATATCACAAAATTCTAGTCCGCCATCAGTTCTAACTGCTATTACCTTTTACTTAGAAAATGTTCTGCTCGTTTCTGAAATCTTATAAACGTATGGAAATACGTCAGATTTATTTCGGATGGGAAATACAGTCACCTTTCTTGAATAATCGTCAATTATACTCAATAAATATTTATTACCGCCTTGGCTTTCAGTTGGCATTGGACCACAGAGGTCCATATGCAACAATTCCAATGGACGTTTTGATCTTACGGCCCCCGTCTTTTTGAATGACACTCTCTTTGACTTTGCTAATTTACACGGTATACAATGAGTCTTACCATTATCAGTTAAGTGTGGAGACCTTTTACACTATCATTTTTACTAGTTTTTACCAAGTAATCGTTATTAACATGACAAAAGCGTTGATGCCATATATCTATTGATCCGTTTTTTGTTTTAGGGGTTATATCACTAACAAAACTAATTTCTTTACTCTTTGGTATAATATAATGATCCGGCTTAAAAAAATACAAATTTTCATGGCGTGTCGCCGAGAACAATTTTATCCAGTCTTTATTAAAAACATTAATTTTACCTTTAGTACCCACAAAATGCGCACCTTTACTTTCTAATCTGGAACCGGATAACAAATTTCTCCTCAACTTAGGATTAAATAATACATCAGACAAAGTTATTTCATGAAAACTCCCTTATATTTTTACCCGAAATCTAAGTGTACCGATTCCTTCTACGGGACAACTTTTTTCCTCCGTTGCTAACGACATTTTCATGTTAGTTATCGGTTTAAGATCTAGAAATAAACTCTTGTCATTACAAAAATGACTCTTGGCAGCAGTATCAATTACCCAAAGACCTTTATCAAACTCTGTGTTAAAAGTTTCATTTACAGTTGAAGGAGATTTTGGTAGAGACTTTTTCTCTTTACAGTTTACTTTAAGATGCCCGTACTTATTACATACATAACACGGACCTATAGTCTTAATAGAATGTTTAACATTTTTAATAGTTTTACAGTTAAATACCTTACCACCTTTCTTTTGGTAATCATTCTTGCCATTTGGATCTCCATGAGCTGCAGCCGTAGCACCAGGTAACGTCTTCGACTTCTTCGAAGTGAAACTGCTCAAGTAAGCATTCTCCGCTTTCTCCAAATCTTGTTTCATCAACTGGAGACGATTGGCTTCTAATATCAGCTCTGCTTCAATTTGACAACTCTGAAGTCCTCTTCTTTCCATCTGTAGATTTGTTGCACGGTAGACTGGAATTCCTGAGGAAGCCACCTTATATTAATTGAAATCCTATGTACAGGTCGTCCAATTTATGACCCGCTTCTTGTAGTCTGGTTGCCGCTGTCTTTACACGAGATATGAAGATTCCAACATCTTCCCCTGGTTGGTATTTTGTTCCAAAAAATTGATCTAATAGTTGAATTACTCTTGCTTTTGTGACTGGTTCGAAGTGATCTTTTAATATCTTCCATGCCTCTACTCCGTCAGTTGTTTCCGTTATCAGATTTTTCAAATCTGAACTGATGTTAGTATAGATCAACGTATAACATCTATCCTTACGAAGTTGTAGATCTAATTTTTCCTTGTATGTTGCCTCTTCATCAGTTTGCTCTGGCTTGGTCTGTATTATGAACTGCCAGCAACCATAATGCATTAAGAGTACTTGCATATCATGCTTCCACGTGTTCCAGTTATTTGGAGTCAACACTGATATCTGGTTGTTAAACTCCATATCTGTTACTCGATTTAGCGTACTAGCAACAGAGTTCATAAAAAATAGTTCTAGACTGGAACAGTATTTAAATAGGCAAAGTTCATGGCCTGGTTCAACTGCTTAGCCTGCCTCGACACAGTACATGGACTGGGCCCATAACCAAATTTGTTACACTTATTGGTAAACTAATTTAAATTTTTGCAAAGCTAGCAGTGAAATTTATGTGTCGAGGAGGCATGAAGACGAAAAACAGTTTCTTAAAATTGGCCTTTAATAATCAATCATAAAGTCACTGTGCTCGTTACTGGAGCGATAAAAAAAAAAAAAACAATAAGTTCAAAAATCAACATTACCAGAGACATCCGATTCGAACCGTCTTCTAATATTGTAAAATGAATTTCTAATCTAAAATGGTGATGCAACCTGCAGTTGCATTGCCAACCAGCCGTTCTCTCCCTCTAAGAGTTAAACCACTCACACACTTCTTATATTTCTGTTTCTCCTTCCTTTTCTAAAAACTAACATGAGCCGAGTTTAAATACTCGCTCGATTTGCATGGCAGTTGCTGCCAACCACAAATCACGAAACTCAAAAAGATCGGGTTCGAATCGGTGTGCTTACTTTCATTGAGATCATGGAACGGGATTGGAAAAACACCACAAGGAGATCATAAAAATTTGGATCCGACTTTTTAAATGTCTAACACATTCCAAATTATGTTTTCTGAATGTCAACCAGCTATGAAAATACCAATAAGGTACTTTGTAAATTTTTTCTTCTCATCTTGCGTTAACATATTTTTAAATATGTTATTAAGTTTTGCTTAAAATGGTCATTTGGGATGAATAGTATTGCCTCCATGTTAGAAAAATCGACATAAAAAGAGTATATATAAATTGAAATGCAATATTTTTATAATTATAATATAAATAACTATGTGCATATTGATGTAGAATACAAAAGCAAATAATAACGTAACTTATATCGAACGATCTGATAAAATTTTTGTTTCACTACTTTTTTTTCTTTAAAAATATATAAACTTAATTTTTGTACATCTTTGAGATAAACTGTTTTTCACCATTCTAATTTCTTCAAACCGTTTATATGTCATTATTTGTTAGCAACAAATATTACTAGGTCTTACATATAAAACAAAACACTCGTCACTAATATATTTTCAAAATTTTACATATACTCTAAGATGTTTGATTTTATCACGCATTTGATTTCAAGAAATATTTTATAAATCTAACCTCAAGTGATCATCGTTAATAGTTTTTATAAATTTTCTTTTTTATGGGCATATATAATTAAGCTGTTTGAAATAAGGATCTATATTTTGGTGTATTAAAATACACACGTATCCAAAATTCTGGTCACAAACATAAAACGTGTGAAAACGGGTGAAATATTTACCGTGTTGAAAGTAAATTCGGTACAGAGATGTATTACAATGATAAAAATAGTCACGTAACATGACAATAGGAAAATGTTTTAACTGTAAATTAAGATAGTCATAACCAAAAGTGTGAAATCATGAATCAGAGATAGAGCATATACCTCGGAAAAAGTATATCTAATAAGGAAGTGACACTGTGAAGACCTAGACAACCCTCACAACGAGCTGTCATACTGTTAATAAGGGTTTCAATAAGTATTTGGGGCAATAAAGCCCCTTTTTCTAAAAGAGGTACTTTAATTTCTAGGAGGTGGATCTTGGAAGGTTAACTACACTGAGAAAGACGTTTCCTATATCATTCGAAATATATTCAATATAATTGTGATTCGGAGGTCTCGAGAGTGAATTCATATGGTGAATATCCACTCCTTCAAGAAAATTATCAGCTATGGGAGTTCTGAGGGGACGCGCATTATCGTTCACAAAAATATAGTCCATGCCCTAAGAACCCAGAAAAACCTCAAATAGTCTTCCTTATTCTACCTCTATAGCGTGGCAGAACTTACATCGAAAATGTACAGTGGCGTGCGACAGCCCAACATTATGCTACAACACACAAGATTCCCTTTGTTGCCAAATCTGTCGATTTTTGTTACGTAGGAGAGATGAAAGCGAACTTCACTTTCAGATGAACACTCTACGAGAACCACTTCCTCTGGTACATTTCGACACATAACTGAAGAGAACAAGCCTTCATTCCTGTCATGGTCATGACTTATGTAATTAGCTCCACAGTATCTGATATTTCCTGTTGGAAGCAGGCAAATGGATTCACCAGAAAGGATGCCACTTGTAACGGCCACTCTCTGTAAGACGATGGTAGACTGTTTGCCTGGAAATGATTCTTTCAGACTCAGCAGCAAGGTTACGAGCAAGATGAGGAGCCGTTCTCGCCTATGCCGTTACGCTTAATGCCAAGTAGCAATCCCGTTAAGATATCGATGCTCTGTTGTGACCTTGGACGATCTTTCTGGTGACAATACCACTTGTTACAAGGTAATTTCATAAACGTGAGACTGCTTGTAGCCCTCGAGCCTCTTCCGTTTGAGACTGGCCAGCTTCAAGCCTGTCAACAGCTCTTCATCTCAAGGAATGATCTGAATGATTAAAGGAAGCTGTCATCAATGCAAACAGATTACCTCGTTTATTTTAAAGCAATATTCCCAAAACTGGAGGTAAAATCCCCATATGCTTGAACGGTCTCAATCCAGTAGTTCAGCAAAAACTAACATTAAACAAAACATTTTTCTTATACTGAAGGTTGATTTTGTACTATCCATTCTTCAAAATTCTCCAGTTTTACTGCGGAACTTTATTTGTGAACCTCATTTTGGACATGTGTATATAAATAAGTAAAATAGAATAATCTGTTTATGTGCAGGGTGTTCCAAATCTCAGCGTAAAGAGGTTACAAAATGGAAGGAAGTTGGGTGCGTCATATCTCATCTAGGAAACATAACAATAAATCTTTAATTCTTCTTGGATAACTAGTGATGTATAAAATTTTAAAAAATGAGGATAATTGGCCCTTTTATTACATCATGAATAATTTCACACTTTTAGAATTGCTTCCTTCATTAACGAAAGTATATGTAGCGGTTCTATTAATAAAACAGTTAAGTCTGCTAAAACACTTTGCTGGTTTCATTTAATTCACTATTTGTTTGATTTGGGATTTAAGAAATTAATGTCACTTAATTTGATTTTATATAAAAATAAACGTATTACTCATAACCCCCAGCAAATATCTCAAATTTTGACCTATTTAGTTAAGATACTACATATTACCATATTTGTGCCTTTCTATCCATAACAATAACCAATTTTCTTATTGACAAAACATCTTTATTTTAAAGGAAGATCTCTCTCTCTCTCATCCCGGTTTATTTTTTCATTTCTTTTTAAAATAGATTTACGAGTATTTGCATATCAACTGAATCGTTTAAAAGATCTCAATGTATTTCTGATAAAATTATATTTTGCTATGCTTAGAATTTCCTTAATAAGCATAACTTCGAAAATTATCATTTTAATGGAAATAACATGGCAATTTGAAATATGTACTTATTTTTTGCAATGATTTTGTCAAAGCAACGTTGTTTAGTAAATTTCTATTGTGGAATATTTTATCTTATTTGGATGAAAGAATTTTTCGTGCAAATAATTGTGTTTTCCAGGGTTCACTGAACTGCGGTCAGTAGACCCGATGTGGCCCACGAGGCCTTTCTTCCAGCACGCGGAGATCGTTTCGGTCTACATAAATATGTTAAATATTTTTTATGAGAAGTCACCTAAAATCAGCCACCTCTTAGGTGAACATTATAGTTTTACCGAATTAATATAGAAGCATGCAGAAACATTTCATATTTTCTTACCGATCACTGCATTGTAAAACATTATTCTCCGGTTACTTTTTCTACTTCTCTGTGCATATTCAATATAACTCCATCTACTGGTAGAGATTAAAAAAAGGGTTGGTGCACATGTGTTCAAGACTTAACTTTTTTCTTACAGATTGTCTATTATGGTTCACTGCCGAGAAAAGAAGCTACTGCTGTTAGTTAGTGTCTAATTGCAAAACGGGATTCACTCCGTTTATCTAGTGATCATCTCCTTTGCGAAATTATTTCAAGTTTGTATAAAGGCTTGAGAATGTTGTTACATATTAACCAACATTTTTGGAATACTTTGAATAGGAAACATTTAAAAAAAATTATGCACCAATTATGGATTTGCAGATTTAAAGTGGGTAAGATTAATGTAAGAAAACTTAAAGAATTTTAAAAATAATCTTAAAGCAGTAGCTACAGGGAGATAATTCCGCACAATCAGGTTTTTAAATGATATTGTGTCAAAGGTACCTTCAGTTTCATTTTTAATTGTTGTTAAGTACCTTTATGGCCCGGTGGTTGGGTGGTAGCGTATCGCGCTTCCGCGCCACAGGTTCAGGTTCTATTCCTGGGCTGGGCAAGATCGACTCGATTTTTTATCCCTACTGCAGTGAATCTTTAAAATGAGTACCAAGCTTTCTTGGATACTTAAACAATGGGAGTCTCGCTTTAAACTCACCACCTGATCGGGACATCTGTTCATGCACTTCAGCGCTCAATGGTTACGTATACTGGGATAGGAACAGTAGTCCCTGATCCTCATTGACTGTTTCACCACTGAGCTTTAATTTAAGTAAGTACCTATATCTACTATTTTTATTTACAATATTCCATTCACAACAATGCTAAAGAATAGAGGGAAAAAGAAAAGAAACGATAAGGGTCGGGAATTTCAAGATGAATGGGAACTTTGAAATACTACAAAAAATCCGGTAAGAATGATTAAGTGATCTTTCAAATGTATAATGACTGTGATGGAATAATACCACCTAAAAAGGCCTCACCAGCAAAACATTAAAAGTACTTTGAGGTTCTTCCAATTTTTACCCAACGAAAACTTACCTAATGCCGAAGCTTTTGCATCAATGTAGTTTTTCAACATATTTGTATAAACAAACATTTTCAATAGTGAAGTACAAAAAAAAACAATTTGGTAATTTATCAGATAATAATCTAAGGTTCCTTATTGATATTATTGTTATCAAAAGAGAAACCAAAAATGTGTGCTATTTTGAAGTCCAGAAAACAATATTTAATTCTTTTCACAGATAAAGATGTTTATGTATAGTGTGTGTCAATATGTCGTATATTAAATCATAATTCACAAAATAATATTATATAAGTAAATAAAGTAACATCTTGCACTTTTATTTTTTTTTACTTAGAACTTGAATGTATAGACGATTTCAGACTGCTGCTTGACTTATGAAAATGCCTGAATAAGTCCATAAGTATCTTTTTTTTTTTCTTTATACCAACATATCTAATGTCTATTATCAAAGAACTGTTTAAAAATAATTTTCTATATTGGTTCTTACTTACCCGATCTATATATCTTTGCAATTTGGAGCCACAGTTCGTATTTGATTTCTTATTTTTCGTGGCCAACAAAATTTTTGCTTAGGATCTTAATGAAGAAAATCTGGTGCATTTCTTAATGCCAAGCAAATACCTAAAAAACATTGCATGTTTAATATTTTCCGTATTGCAATTATATATATTTTTTTAAGCAACTTAATAATATTTTCCTTGTTTACTATTCTGTTTCTATTATGTCGGAATTAATTTACATATAATGAAGTATTATGCGTAATTGGAATTTTTTTAAATTGTATTACGTGTATTTGAATTTTTAGATTCCTCGCTTTGCTATGCCGTTGTAGCGGTGTGATATCTATATGACTTTGTACCAACACCACGCGAAGACGATTGTTTTGTCTTGATCGGTTAAGTATTCGTATTTTCATTTGGAACGGAATGTACCCAGAACGAACCTTCCTTCATTGGTGACCCTGGCCGTGCAAAGAACCGACCGCGCTGCTGTCGTTGTGCCATCCATCCACCGTAACAGCAACCAAACCATCAAACATTGATGCAAAATAAACCGTTACTTCTCGAAGTCGTCAAACAATGACGCAATCACTGCACACACATGACACGATTCTCAAGCCGCGACGCACGAAACTGATGCAACCCACCAAGTGACGCAACTGCTTACATGCTCGCCACGAATATGGTATCGTTCGTTCTCCTATTCGCCGACTCACTGGCATGAGAGTATGCAGCGGTGTAATATCTATATAAACTTTTACCAACATCACGTGAAGACGATCATTTTGGCGTGATCGGTTAAGAACTCGCATTTTCATTCGGAACGTAAGGTAGCCAGAACAATACTTCCTTTACCGTTTAAATTTTTTTAAATGTTATTTGGTATTGGAAAGTATCGCAAATAATTTAAGGTGTTAATAAATATCTCAGTTCTACTTATAATGTAATAAAAAATTCTTTTAAACAATTCATTTTTATAATATTTTATTTTCATTGTGGTCCAACTTCATAGGAAAATCTAAGACTTAAAAACTATTTTTAACTTTACAGTTTTAATCCCTAAGGCTCATTGTTTGTTATTGCGGCTTTTTCTTTGAACATGGGCAGCGTTCTCTGTTATTATGTTAGATTATGAAAAGGTATGTTGGTTTAAACCCGTACTGCACATAATTGGACACTTTAAAAATATATTTCCTGTACCTAGATCGTCTGTTTCTTTATCATAGGTGTCATCAAAAATCATAGGTGTTATTAATTTAATACTATGTTTATGAGCTGACAAATATTTCTAGAAACCTGTGCTTGCAATGTTTTTTTTTTCTTTTTTTTAAACCAACTGTATAAGCAATTGTGGTGCTTAAAAACTACCTTTAAATTTTCAGTCTTAGTTCCTAATGCTAGTGCGACTCTTTTCTTTTGGCTGGCACTGTATTTTATATTACATATTACTACATAACTCATTTAGGTTTAAGGCAATTTTGTATATGATATATTGTTGTAAAAAATAACGGGTGTCCAAAAAAAAACCGTCAATACTTTAAAAATGCAAAAACATTTAAAACATTGATATATTAGAAATCCTTATGCCGAAAGGTAATTATCGGGAAAGGGGACTGTTTGGGATTACAAAAAAAAAGTAGATATATTTCATTAGGATAGATGGCGCTATACTCCAGCAAATAGTGTACAATATGCAAATCAGACTTAATCAGTCTTATAAAATGCAAGGAGAGGAACTGAGATACTTTTATTGATTTCCTTTTATTGACATTTGCGTGGATGACTGTTGATAAAGTTTGATTATCTTAACCAGGTTTCAGCAACAGAAGCTTTACGAAAGTTTTGGACATAGAAGAAAATGAAAATAATGGCCAGGTCTCTTAACTTCTGCAGGACCTAATTCCCTTATACGATGTTTCGAGAAAACGGGAAGTTTGCATTATCGACCTCGTAGTGGTGCGTCACGATTGTCAGAGGTTCGTATCGCCAGTATGGTTTCGCAAATGAACACTTTCAGAGAACAGTCAAAGAGCAAGGTACAATTATGTAGCGAGAGAGAAGTTGCTCAAAACACGGGGATACCGATGACATCAGTATTCCGTATTCTTCATAATGTGTTACAATTTATCCCTACAAATTGTAACCGCTTCAATAGCAATTGCCAGGTGACTCAGTTAAACGAATGGCATAAGCATATTGAGCTTTGTAAAAATTTGAAGAAAGTCTACAATGGCTGCTCAGTACCTTGTGAACAAACGTGACTTATTTTTCATTGCATGGAACAGTTAAATCACACAGCTGTAGAATTTAGGCAAATGAATACCCACATGGAACCCACAAAGGAAATCCTACAAGCACAACGTGTTACTATTTTGTGTGGGTTTACCTCTCAAATTCATGTGGGTCAATTTTTCTTTAAAGAACTTTGTAGAAGATTAGGCTGGAAGACATGTTCTGTCAAAGGAAAACGTTACCTAGAAATGCTGCGAGATAAGGTTATACAGTGCTTGTTGAAACATAATATCTCTCTCTCTCCTTGATAAGGTAATAATCATTCAAAGCGGCGTAACTCCTCATACTACGACCGAAGTGAAGCAGTTATTGAGAAAAAAAACATTCCCTGACGAACGATTACACAGCCGTCTCTTTAGACATGAATGGTCCCCTTAATTACTTGAACTAACACCCGTTAATTTTTGGAAGTCCTAAATTTATCGCAATATTCCATCTTCTTCAGTGGAGTTAAAAGGATGCTATACGCCATGAGTTTCTCTGTATCCAAAAGAAAATACTACAGCAGTGATCTACTTCAGTAAACGGTGTTATCACTAGCTTGTAAAATATCATTTGTCTTGATGGCGGACGTATAGAACAAATACGCTAGCGTTATGGTATGATTACACAAGCATGTGCTGCCTTCAAATAATTTTGGTTTTCATAAAATCTTCATCATATACTTCTGTACAGCATCATCTATTGTAAGAAATTGTAACTAATTTTTTTCCCAACCCAAAAAATTCCCCCTTCATGAGAATGACTTTTCCTCAATCTGTATTCAAATAAATCAATTATTATAATTTTGTATGCATTTTCAAAATATTTCACTTATGAGACGCCCGGTATATATATATATATACACTAAAAAAAAATATATGCACCCAGAAGAAATATACATTCACGAAATTTGGTATATATAAAGATTAAAAATTCAAAACAAAATATCATTTTATTAAGAAAAAAAGCGACCACCTGACTCACCGAAATTCGGCGTGGCACGATAATCACGATATCTCCGGAACTATTAATCCTACAGACTAAAAATTTTGTATAGGTAGGTTTCCTTCATGGAGTAGACGTCAGCTAAGAACGTATTTTGCAAAGTTCGAACCCTAAGGGGCGTTACGAGGGTTTAAGGGGCATTATAGATAATTATTTCCGTTACTAAACTATTAGATGTACAGTCGTGAAACTCGGTACACAGAATTCTTTCATAAAGTAGAGATTCCCCTGACCCTCCGCGACATAATGATTTTTACAAACATAATGATTTTTACAAAAATCGACCTCCAAGGGGCATTGAGGGCGGTTAAGAGGCGTTATACATAATTATTTCAATTTTTAACCTATTAGACGTACAGTCTTGAAATTTGTTATAAGCGGATTCCTTTCATAGAGTACAGATCCCCCTACAGAATGGGTATTGTGAAAATCGACTCCCAAGTGGCGTTGTGGAGAATTAAGGGGCGTTATAGGCAATTAACTCCTTTCTTTAAACTATTAGACGTAAAATCTTGAAATTGAGTAACATGATTCCATTCACTGAGTAGAGATCTGGGCTTTGTGAAAATCGTTTCCTAAGTGGGGTTGCGGGGGCTTAAGGGGCGTTATAGATAATTATTTCCATTTTAAACTATTAGACGTACAGTCTTGAAATTTGGTAAGCGGATTCCTTTCATAGAGTACAGATCCCCCTACAGAATGGGTTTTGTCAAAATCGACTCCCAAGTGGCGTTATGGAGAATTAAGGGGCGTTATATATAGGCAATTAACTCCTTTTTTGAACTATTAGACGTAAAATCTCGAATTTCAGTAAGCAGATTCCATTCACTGAGTAGATATCTGTCATAAGATGGGCTTTGTTAAAATCGTTTCCTAAGTGGAGTTGTGGGGGCTTGAGGGGCGTTATAGATAATTATTTACATTTTTAAACTATTAGACGTACAATCTTGAAATTTGGTAAGCGGATTCCTTTCATAGAGTACAGATCCCCCTACAGAATAGGTTTTGTCAAAATTGACTAACAAGCGGCGTTGTGGTGAATTAAGGGGCGTTACCGGCAATTAACTCCTTTTTAAACTATTAAACGTAAAATCTTGAAATTGGAAAGCTGATTCCTTTTATTAAGTAAAGATCTGCTATAAGATGGGTTTTGTGAAAATCGTTTCCTAAGTGGCGTTGTGTGGCTTAAAGGGGCGTTATAGATAATTATTTCCATTTTTAAACTATTAGACGAACAGTCTTAAAATTTGGTAAGCGAATTCTTTTCTTGGTGTAGAGATGCGCTACAAAATAGTTTTGGGAGAAATTGATCCCCAAGGGTCACTGAGGGGGATTAAGGTTTGTAATAGATAAATATTTCCACTTTTCAACTAATAGAACCACCTGCTTGAAAAATATTAGGTATGTTCCGTTCATGGAATAAGTTCCTTTTACAAAGATTTATGCGAAAACGGACCCCAAAGGAGTGGGGTTGTGAGGGATTAAGACGTGTTATAGAAAAATTCCTGTTTTTGAATTTAACTCATTTACTTGAAATTTGTTGAGCACTCTTCTTTAGTTGAATAGAGTTCCACTAAGAATGGATTTTACGGAAATCAATTCTGGGGGAAGCGGGGAGTTATTGGGGCGTATTGATAGACAAAATTCCCGTTTTTGAACTGCTAAGACTATAATAATAAAATTTGGTTTGCATGTCGCTTTTGTTGAATTGAATCCGCTAAGAATGCTGTCAACGAGGTATTGATGATAAAAATTCCGTTTTTGCTCTTTTAGATTTAGACTTAAAATTTAGCACGCATGTTTATTTTATGGAGTAGAGATCCACTGAAAGTTTCTTTGGTGGAAATCCACTTGATTATTAGGTTAAGTGAGCGAAAAATATCTTTCTACTTCTATTTTAGATAAAAATAGAAATTAGATACTATAATTTATGTTTTTTATATCAAGGGGTGAGAGCGTAACAGCTATAAATATATTTTTCAATACAATCGAATTCTTAATGCTAGATATCAATAATTAATCTATATGTAAACAGTATACATATATACAACATCGTGAAATACCCAGTGAGGCGTGTGGGTAACGGCTAGTATATATATATATATATATATATATATATATATATATATATATATATATATATATATATATATATATATATATATATATATATCTTTTCAATTTCATTGATATCAATGGTAAGATTAAAATAATTTTAGAAAACCACATTATTTATTATCTTAATATTAATTTTAACAAATTTAAAACTTTCATTTTTAGTCTTAATAGAAAATTACATTAATTTTTTAAGGGTTCATTATAGAAACAAAAAGAAAAGGATTACCACAAGGAGGTCCAGCAAGTAATTGTTTGGCTAATTTCTATATACACTTTTATGAATATAATTATATTACATTTTTAGATATATGAATGATTAAATTATTTTTGGTAAAAATGATAGTTTCTATCCAATATTAATTTTTATCTGAGTTATTTAAACTTCGTTAAAATTAATAATAATCCAATTAAAACTAATTACTAAGATGTAACATTGTATATTAAGGATTTAAAATTACATAGTAATATTTTTGATAAAAGAGATTACTTTAAATTTAACATCCTTGAAGTACCTTAATGGAATTCAAATTTTTCTATATCTATATATAGAATTAATATTTTTAACTATATTTATCGTAATATTGTATTAGTTAGGGATAATACTAACATTTATTTAAATCTTAATACATTTAGTAAACAATGTATTGGACATGGATATCCTGCTAACTTTCTTTACAATTATATTTCTAATAGTTCTCAGTGATATACAATTTGTATTAATAACTATTATTGACATTATGTTTTAATATTTGTATTTTTAACTAATTATACAATTATTTAACAGATGCCGCCATATGTTTGACAAATTAATAATATTGTTGCAATTTTTCTTATATTTATTTATTTTCCACAAGTATTTATATCAATATATATTTAAGATTTTCAAACGTACACACACACACAAACACACACACATATATATATATATATATATATATATATATATACTTTATATTATTCTACCATAATTTTTAACTTTCTGCGGTACTGTTATTCCTCTGTTGTATTTGGCGGGAAATATAGCCCAGTTGATACACTCACAAAGTAAGTCTTACTATTTACCTTTTGCATCGATTTTCAATCTATACTGTGATAGGTAGGCTATAATTTTATGGTTATATTTTATTAGTATAGTGATATTAGTTGTAATATTTAAATTTTCCCTAATATTATTCTTTCCTTTCCCCTTGGCACTTCGTATAGACAATTTACAGGAGAAGGTTGGCTAGCCCTAAAACTTCTTTAAATCTGCAATCTTGGTTCCTAAGGCCAGGAGTTTGTTATTGTACTGTTGTGCCTAATATTTCCTATCTTGAAAACTTATACTTAGGTTCTATAGTTATGTATGTATATATATATATATATATATATATGTATATATATATACATATATATGGATTATATATATATATATATATTATGGATTATATATATATATATATATTATGGATTATATATATATATATATTATGGATTATATATATATATATATATGTATATTTATATATGTATATGTGTGTGTATTTATATTTGCCTATGTATGTGTTTTCAAAACAAATTTGTTAAATTTTTGTCTTTCTGAAATATTTCTAGAAAACATAAATATGTATTTTACACAAAGCTATTTAAATAACACAATTTATAAAAGAACAATTGGCATACATGCAAGTAATTATTTTATTCCATAATCTACAATGATTCCGTTTTTTAAATTTAAAAAAATCAACAAATTCAAAAGCAAAATCTGGAAGTCTTTTCAATTGTAAGTTTTCTGTTCATCACAAGAGTCCACCTGTAAGTCCACTTGCAACGCCATCTGCAAGATTTGCAGCATCATCAAAAATACCTATGGAAGAAAATTAAGCGACAATAATAATTATTTGGAGTAATTTTCTCTTCAGTAACGCGAGATATTTTAATATTGGAAATGTTTTTTGAGCTATACACCTTTTAGAAATTACCAAATTCTTGTATTATATAGTACTGTTATTTTGGATAATATATAATGAATTAATGGAAGTATTAAGTATCCTATAATTAAGGAAATGCTTAATTTCTAAAATTGAGATCCATGAAAACGGGAGACATTTTATATGAATAAAAAATCAAAGGAACCATGTGGAAAAATAGGCTTTCTTTAACAGTCATTGAATTAAGGTATAGAACTAGTGCTAAGTATTGTATATGATAAATTCCATTTCAGAGGGAAACTGAAAGATCTCAAGAAAACAATGAACCAAGCAGAACGTAAAATCCGATTTTAAATTCAAATATTTTCCTTTCTCATTATATATTCATAAAGTGAGAGTAAGAGAACTTTTTTAAAATCAATTTAAAAGCCTAAAAAACTACGCTGAATACAAATTTTATAAATGAAAGCGTAATTTTTCTTAAAACCTTTTCGAAGTTTAAATAATGGACTAGCGTTTCCGTTTATGTTTGATTGAATTATTCCAATATAATTGAAATATTCATTCGAATCATTCTATTTTATATTTTAAAAGGAAATGTTTCAATATTTTATGATGATAATTATTTCGCCTAAGTTCTTACAATTTTCCTAAAAAGAAAAAAAATATCATTAATTGCATATTTGCTATAAGTATACCTGCATTTTTAAAACTTATATGTGGCTAGAGAAATTAAATTGATGTTATAAGGGTTTGCCTGTGTTGATCCTACCAATAACTCAACTTTCTCAAAAGTATGTTTAGGTAGAATAAGAAATGTCTTGCCTGGCGCCCACATCCTCCTTTAAATACATAAATGTGAGTTGAATAAAAATTTATTTGATTGTGATTCATACTATGTCACTACTTTTATACGATTTGTATTTTTCTTCATAATTAAAGAAAAGGAATACAAACGTCTATCAATCAATCATTTAAAAAGCAAGAAATTTAATATCTAGTTCTAGTGAAATTAAAAAATTTGAAGAATTTTGAAATATAGTGATAAATTGACAAAAATAGAATATCTCTGGAACGAAAAGCTTTAGCTTTAGGACAAAAAGCGTTTAGGTTTTTTGCATAACACTCTTCTAGTATAATCATTCCCAACGGTTAGTTTTCACCTGGAATTCGGTAACCTGATCATATTTTTTTATTTATTACAAATGTATTAAATATTTCAGGAATGTAATTATTACTTAATAACCTTTTAAGTTTTTGTATTTCTCTATACATTGTGTAAACTTGTATATGGACGTATGGTACGCGCATTTAAAGGAGACTGACCAAAAGTAAAGCTAAATCTAATAAATGATTTTTTTTTGTTTCAAATTTAAAGTTTAATTTCTTAGTAAACAAATTTATTTAATTTTTTTGTGCAGTTATTAGTTTTGCGAATACATTATATGTTGTTCATTATAAAGAAATATATTAATATATTACACTGAAGAGTGTTATTCATTTCTAAGTAGGTCACTAGTGATGGAAAGAGTTTAGCTCAATCCTTTTACAAATTAACCCATGAACGAGTTCAGCTTGCGATCGAATTGAGCTTCCTAATTCCTGCAAACGAGTTCCACTTTGCAGCAAGATTTTGACCGAAATGGTTAGAAACGAGCACTACTCGCGTCGTGAAATTTTTCCCCAAAGCGCGCTGACGAGCTGAGCTCGTTCGCCATTATTATTCTGCATTGATTATTTAACAAACGAATCCTACTCGCGAAATTTAGTTAGTTTTACTGTCTACAAATGACAGTATGGATTCCATGAATTTCTTTTCATAATGAAGCGATAATTATTATTTTTTCAATTTGTGCTTTTTATGCATATTTTGGCGCGTTTTTTAGGGTGTTTGTAAACTAAAATGACTTAAAAGCGAAAGTTAGATAATTATTATGATTATGATTGTGATACAGAGAAATCTTATGAAGTTCTGATTCTTCTTAAGACTTTGTTAAAAGTATATCAAGCTCAGAAGACGATTCAAGACGTATCAGAACACGTATTTATTTAGTTCTTTCACTTTAATAATTGTCTTATATTTATAATTAACTATTATTATTTATATAATTAAAAATAATCATTTATAATTTACTTTTTAATAATTATAATTTATTAATTATTTTAATGTACGTAAAAACTGTTATTTATGTACTTCAAGTACTTTAAGAAATTTTTAAAATGCCTGAGGCGAGCTATCTATGGCATCGCCAGAGAAGGATGCTATTTTCGGAAGAATGGTGGGGGAAAACAGCTGCCACACATTTTCGACTATATTTACTCGTAATACTGCGCGAATTAAGTAAAGGAAAACTGCTCATTTCCCTTACCGTCAAAGGGTTAAGAATGTCTTCTAATTATGTTACATATGATATAGTTAAAAACTGAAACTATTAAATATAAAACAAATACAAGAAAGCTCTACACTTGTTAATCCGAACTAATATAGGATTAGAAAAAAAAGGGTAAAATTGCTCTTTATTGTTGATTATTCCATTTTATCTAACACATTTGATGAAGAAATATGTTAAAATATAGAATACGGCATACTTCCACTGTGGTGCCCATGTTGATGAGGATGTCCTGCAGAAAATGGAAGAAAAAAATAAAATAACTTAAGATATATATATATAATCTTGCAGAAAAATTTAGATTGACTTGAAAAATGATTTATATTTATGAATGTAACGTTTTTTTTTATCAATAAGCATTAAATATTTTACTAGACATTTTTCAAGTTTTCTTACCACCCTTAACTTTGTAGTCTGTAAAATAAAAAAAAATGTTATTGTATTAGATATAATTTTCAGTATAGTAACTTCTTTCATTCATATCAACAGATCTCAAACTAAACTATCAAAAATATAAATTAACATTTTTAACTGATTTAATCTGTAATTAATCATTGTTTGTTTACAAACTTCATTACTGTATATCATGAGAAAGGTGAAAAGTATATTTATTATATTTCTATTTCATGCTTCTTTTCAAAGAAAATTGAAATTAAATCCGATTTTATTGAATTTCTTCATCGAAATTTGTTAATCATTGAGAGAGAGAGAGAAGCTTCCATACTTTTTTTTAATTATTCTACTTTATTATGTATAAAGAATATCATTTAAGATACTTAACTTAAATACCGAATTAAACTTTGAAAGCAAATTTTTGTACAGAAAGTTTCTGATGATAAGTTTTAGTTTCTGTTAAATACATAATATTAGTCTTTAGCTCATTTAAATTAAATATCTATGTAAACACTACAGTAGAAAAAGGTTTTTTTAATAAATAGGTGAAAGTTTGCCTTGAAACAATTTTTTATACTTAAAATATATATAATTATAAAAAGGATTTAAATACTTACGGTGTTCACCCGCCATAACTGAAAGAAAAAATAATTCATTTAATGGAAAATATTCTAATACTATAACTTACGAGAATAAATTCAATTGTTCAGAGACATAATTTTAGAAAAGCAGATCTGATTCAATGTGAACTCTTTGTCAGAAACTCCACTAAAAGAAAGATAGTGTATTTTTCCTATTTTTGAACTCAATATAAAGCGAGTCACAAAGGTATTTACCTGATATTTCCAAAGTGTATATGGCAAAATACATGTAAGATAGAGAACTATTTTTTAAATAATTCCTAATAAGTTTATGTAATAAAAGTGCCTAAAGATTTTACAAGTAAATAATTATCTTCCCCATCTTAGTGAATTATAGGAATAAAACTCACTTGAAAAAAAAACTTTGAATTCTGACTCATCCATGGACTTTCTATGATGAAACATTTTCAAGAATTGCTTATTGAATACAAATTTCTAATTCACTTTGATCAATCTTTTTACAGCCTAGCTTTGCTTTTACGTAAAAATACGGATTTAAATACCAATACATAAACATGTGTATGTACATATATATATATATATATATATATATATATATATATATATATATACATTAGGCGTGTTAAAATGGAAGTAATTAGAAGCTTCACATGAAAACAATTTTCAAGTCATTTTCGTGAATTGAGCGCGGTAGTAAAGCTGTATGTACCACGCACACATGCGCGAGAACAGATTTCTGATAACTGCATTCGTAAGGACGTGACATTCATTTAAAAATTGCTAGTATGGTAGCAACTGCACCCAAAATGGATCAGCAAGCTATTACAAAGATTTTAACATTGTGAAGGTGTGAGTCGGAATGGACTTGAGTTTACAATATTTGTTTTTCTGCAGGAATAATGGTTACGACTTTATGCAGTACATAGTGGTAGAGGATAAAACCAGGTGTCACCGCTTCTATCACGAAATTAAACAGCATGTAATGGAAATATTCGCACTCACATAGGCCCTACAAATTCAACATTCAGCAGACAGCCAGAAAGGTGATGTTTGAGGCCTAATTAGTCAACGATTTATATCCGACGATGGTGTAAAGGTTGCAGTTCTGAACTGGTTCCATGATCATTCGACATTGTTCTTCGTGGAAGGAGTTAGTAACCTTTCAAAGCCATGAAACGCCAGCCTAAACGAAATGAGTGATTTTTTAACAAACTTTGCATGTATACTCATTAAATATTGTTCTTTGTATCATTGCATCTGTCTCATTTTTGACCGTAAGCATCTCATGGATACACACATCGAATCACTTTCATTTGAAAAAAATGCACCTTACATATATATATATATATATATATATATATATATATATATATATGTATATATATATATATATATATACATATATATATATATATGTATATATATGTATGTATATATATATATATATATATATATATATATATGTATATATATATATATATGTATATGTATATATATGTATATATATATGTATATATATATATGTATATATATGTATATATATATATATGTCTGTGCGTGTGTGTTATAATTCCCTCTAGTATACTTTTTATTAACACTTTGCACTAATCTTTAAAATAATTTTAACTCATTAGATTAAAATTAACATTGTAATCTTAATCGTAAACGGCTAGTCCGAAAACCCTGTCCCTCACATTCTATCCAATCAGAGCTATGATTACGTAATCATCACGTGCCAGCACTGCTGGTATAAAAAGCAAAAATCTTGTGTAAACGCTTTCTTTTGTCTACTTGCCTTCATCATGTAATCAGCCTGCTGCAACGCGTTCTAAATTACCTTTGTTTGTGTTTGGGCTATGATGTTTGCTTCTTGTATGTGTAACGCCGTTTCTACTGTATCTTTATGTGTCTCCGGATGTGAATAAAAAGGAATTACGATTTACATGAGTGCCTCTTCGATAATACCGTACTCGACCACGCTCCACGTAACACAGAAAATCACATCACCGGCCACGTCCTACAATTTTATTTTTACCACTTTCCAAAAATATTATAAAAATATTTCATATATGTATATAAATATATGTATATATATATATATATATATATATATATATATATATGTGTGTGTGTGTATACATAAATACATTGGCTTCAGTCTCCTGTAACTATGGTGAACATGCCAGGATAACGCTTAATATATTCTACAGGAATACATTCTACACATTTGATTGATATAAGCTAGAGGTCCCTATTTCAAGGACCGCGGACTAGTACTTGTTCGTGGATCAAGTGGTACCGATCTCCCAAATCAATTTTATTTACTGTGGTGCATTGTTCTCGTTTATGTGCAACTTTTCGTGGATGAGATGTTAACGGGTAGCAATTAGGCGTCACCTAAAAGCGCATCACTATTACACAAGTGTAAAATCCCTTGATATATAAAATAAAAACAATCAACTTCACCATTTTCGGAAGCGGCAAAACTATCAAAAGTTGAAAATTTTTGAAAAACGTCAATTAAAAATAATATAAGAGATTCACAATAATAATATATGTATTTGTTTAAGTGTGGCTTTGTTGTAAGTATGAAGTGGTGGGAAACTGAAAAAAAAATTGTAACGAGAGTTAAATAAACATCATTCATTGGACTGAGCTTTTTAAAAAATGAGTATTTTCCTGGTGATGCTTTTTAAAAAGCAAATCAATCATTAGCATTGTTTTTGAATCTCGAAGAAAAATATTTAATCCTCTTTGGTATAACATCTGAATGAAGAATATATCTGTGATTATATTGTTAAACAAAATTGTTAATTTTTTAAGCACAGAATTAAAATGCACAAAATTTCTTACATTTAATATTTAAATATTTTAAACGCAAAAGGAAGACCACATAAAATAATATGAAGGTTTTATAAATAATCATGAACTAACATTGTAAAATAATAATAATAATAAATCAAAAATATATACAAGTAAGCTGTACATAAATGTTTCAATACTTGTTTAAAATTTTCTTAATAAAAATATATGTTTCTGATGAGTTAATACTTTAGTAAATGCTTGAGACACTTTTGAATGTAAAGAAAACTTATAGAACAATTTCATTATAAAAAAAAAATATTCATTGTTTACGAAAGGAGAATGAAAAATTACTGTGGACACTTACATCACTTCTCTTGTGTATTAAATATTAAAAGCTCCAGTTTTTTTTAACAAAATATATAAGTTACAGATACTTAATTCTAATCTTATAATTTTACTACAATTAGATTAGAATATCAAAGGACATAGTTACGTAATTATAAACCAAAAATATTTTAACGATATAAGATAATCTTTATAAATAATGTTTCAAACTATATGTTTTTCAATGAAGAAAACAAATAAAGTAAGCAAGAAGTAAATGGATAAACTCTTACCCATAGCAAAGACAGCTACTAACAGAATGAGAAAAAATAATCCTTTCATATTGTGAAAGTATTAGAAATATTAGCAATATCCTCCAAGTGTGCAGATGCTAAAGATCTGAGTCTATATATAGAAAGAAAATTAAAAGGTTGAATTTTATTACGCATATAAAAATGAATATGATGCATTAAATTTTAATCCTTTGAAATATATGAATGCTTAATATTAGACCAATATAAAAAGAAATTATCTTTGACAAAAATAGTGTAATAAACCTTGTGAATCTTACGATACTTCATGAAATTCTACTTTATTTCAGTCATATTTTCCCTATTTAAACCTCAACAAATAAATAAAAATTTAATGTGATGGAACAGTATACATAATTGTGTATTTATTTCATAAAAATTGAAAATTTAATTTTCTAAAATCATTTAATACTATTATGAAAAGCTCCTTGTTGACACAGTTAAGAAAGTAAATTATTTTTCGTTGGTAATTTTCCACTAGCTGTATAGTAACAATTTTTAAATTAATCTCTTTAAGGTATCCGACTACTTACGACTTTTTTCTAAAAAAAACGGATGTTTGGAGATTTTTTTTGGGGGGGGGTTTAAATTTAGATAGTGCATTTTAGGACAAAAAAGACTAAAATTAATAATTGAAAATAAATTATTACTAATAAAATGGGTAAAAATTGACAAAATATTACATAAACGGGGCCCGCTCTGTACAAGTAGTAGGTGAACAAATTCTCAATTTTTCAATTCTGATGTACTACTTTGCTATTCGTTTTTGAAGTGACCTTCAGGATAAGAGATATTTTAATTTTTACAAAAACTAGAACACTTTATTTTAAAAGCAGGCAGCATTTATAGAAATGAATATAAAATAGTTTTCTCACCAAAATCTATCATTTAAAACGGGAACTATTCTAAGAATGTATATATCAATATTATCAAAACAATGCAGAGGAGGAAGTGTCTTATTTCAATATTATCGTTATTATATTTATTAATATAATGTTTGGTATAATATCTGGGAAGATTAATTCGAATATTTAAGTGTGTAGAAGCCTGACCAATATATGTATAATTACATTTTTTTACAATGCAACATATAGATACAATTAAAAGACTTACAAAATATAAAGCAGGAGTTGATATCCAATTGTTCCTAATTGATCATGGGGCATGTTTTATATCTTTTATCTTTACATATATTGAATCGAAATTGAATATTCGGGTTATATTGATAATCATCTATAGGAAGATTATTTTTTGTGTTGGTGATTTTAAAATATTTGTTAAAACACTTGTGAAAAGTTAAATAATATTGTATTTTCTCTTTATAGCAACAAATTTTTGTAGCATGATCAGTATTAAGATTAATATAGTTGTTTGCATAGTTAGAATTCCAGAATTTTCTATATATAAAGGATTTATTATTATACAAATGGGTCTTACAATCCGTATGGTATGAAAGATGATTAAATCCTATCTAGTGCTTTCTTTTTCCAAGTCATTCTTAAACATATTAGAACGATGATTATAATAGTGATCCATATTGTGAAATATGCAAATTATACACTAGGGTATAACTCAAAGCAGTAGAATAATAAGAAAATTGTCTACTTAAACGAAGTAAGGTAAAATAATGGAGAAGAACTCGTACCTATCACAAAGGATAAAAAACAGGAAAAATTTCCAAAACAACTTCCAAAAACTATATACAAACTATGGTCACTGTTTGACAATACCACACATACCATAAAAGTGTGACACCGATCATACATAGGCTAAAAAGGTGTTCTAATTGCCAGTCGCTAAAATAAAGTTAAGGTTATTGTTATCAAAAATTATAAATTAAACTAGAAAACTATTGTATTCATAAAGCACAAATAAATATGTTGGGGATAATATATATAAAAATAATCAAAAAAGAAAATAAGAGAATTTCTGAAAAAATATATCAAAATAAAAAAACACTTGAATATAATGAAGAACATATACAAAAAACCTAGCAACATCTTGAACATCTTACACATTGTTGACAACCAACCAAATTAGAGCCTAGCAAATTTACATTTTTGACAATCAACCAATTCAAATTTTACAATATTTGATTGTCGTCATTTTATACCTGTCTTTGCTGGCTGGTTTAAAAGTCAGCTCAAAAGATGTGTTTATGTATTTTCGAATTTTTTAACTTGGTGAATAATTGATTTTCATTAATGGCAAGACGCTTGATTCTTTTCGTAAAATCTTTGTGAGTAAACAAATTTTGTTAAATTATTGTTTGAAAGATACTTTTCTTATGTAATTGTTTTAGCATTTTTCTACTTTTCCTACGTAATTATTTTGTGATTTTTCTGCATTAAGAGTTTGGGAGAGTTTGTTACATAATAGTAGTGATTGGTTTTATCATGCTCTCTGAGATATCCATACTCTGAAGTTTTGTTTATTTTATTTTATTTGGTTTTCCTACCGAGTTGCAAAGGGGGAAGGTTGGCAACTTCAAACTAGTTTAACCCCACTTATTCGGTCCTAAGTCCAAAATTGCTTTCTGACTCGCTAAATTATTTTTTCTTTTTTTTTCATGTTCAGCTTTTATATTTTTATTACGCTATTTCTTGTTATGTTCTTTACCTATTATTTCTTGTTTTAGATATATAATACTTATTTCTTTTATATATAATTTATGCATTCATTTGGCTGCTTTGCGCCTATCTATGTGTAAATCTATTTACTAATGAAATTGTTCAGTTATGGATGTAGTCAATATAGAGTATGTTTGCTTATAGCGAATTTTTAAATCGCCATTAGATTCAAAATCTTGTCTATGAATGTTTTTCTTTTATTAAGTTTAATTTGGCTTTGTTCTTTATACTTGTGTGTTTTTCTTGTTTATATAAAAATATTATGCCAACTTCTGATTTTGTGCCTATAAAGTAATCGTGGATATGTTATCTATGAGTGGATTAGATTTTTTGGAGTTATTGCTCATTGTTTCACTTTATATTAATGTGATTGAAATTTTTTTTGCTAATTATATTTTATTTGGGTCTTTTCAATGTACCTTTAACTTTTAAATAACTATGAATTTGAAAAATAACAAGTTTTATGCGACTGACAATTTGTTTTACCAGGGTATGACATTGCTCGGTGGTACAGTATAATGGTATCTGTACCATCGTCATCCATTTACCATTTTATGAGCCCTTATATAGAGATTTTGTATATATTTGGGTATGACTTTAGATAGTTGTGGAGATGGGCATAAGGGTTCTGAGTTGGCATATAAAAAAACTATAATTTTTTTAAAAAATACAAAAAAAATGTGTGAATTGTTTTGATAATCAGAATTTTTTTGCTTTCCCTTCTGTATCTAAACATTGTCGTGTTAGAATTTTTAAAACTCGAATTTTTTGGAACTCTAAATATAAGAATTTATCTCGTACAGCAAAACGAAATATTCATGTTTTCGATTGTATAGATAAAAATCAAAGATATAAGGGTTTTAGTAACATATTAGAAACTAGGTTTTTCAGAGATATTCATGCTTTAAAACTTAAATTTACTTCTTGCACTGATAAAAGATGCAAGGCGTGTGGCATGATGAGTGGGGAACAGTTGGATATGGATGCAGGTTATATATTTTGTAAGACTTTTAACTGTGTTTACAAAATGACATGCAGCATATGTAAATTCGCTTACATAGGTCAGACTTCAAACACTATCAATATTAGATTAAATCAACATAGGTCTGATACAAGGAAATTTGATTGCAACAAAAACCAGGCTAAGATTGAGATAGGTCACTTTCATAAACATGGATTCAATAACATAACTGTACATATACTTAGAATAGTGCCAAATATTAAACAAAGATTATGGTTCGAAAACTTTTTTATAGGTTCATTTAGATCATATTATCCTTATGGTTTGAATGTTATATGGAAAGGTGAAAGTGTCTTATTAGCTTTTAAACAAAAAATCCGAGGATTCAATATATATTCCGAATTTTGATAAATTTATTGAAATTGGTAATAATATTCGTTTAGCGAGAATTTCAAAAGCTAAACACAGAAAAAGAGTTACTAGAGACATGTCAACCCTCAAGAATTCTATGTTAGAATTAGCTGTTAAATTTGATGATAATTACAACACAGGCTTAATTAAATCGTTTATGTTTGGCATGAATAAAACTGAAATTAAAATTATGACAGATATTTTAAGCAGACATAAATTTTGAGATTCTCATGGTATGCATATGATTCGAGACCTTAATAACTATTTAGTACAAAAAATGAATATTAAATTAGATGCAAGTGAAAATTACTCTATAGAATATTGTACATTATTATATTTATGAATAAATACTTTAACAAAATTAATTTTTCAAGTATATTTCAAAAATATCAATCCTTTTTTTCCTATTAAAAATATTATTATTAAAAAGGCTTTCAAATACAACAAGAAATTTGGTAGATTTATATTTAATTATAATCAAATCTCGGAGCTCCTAAGTTCAGAATCATGTAAATGCAATCTATATCGAGACTATATTGATGATTATCATCAGCACGTTGTCACAGGAGACCTTAGAATCGTGAAAGATGATTTGTTAAGAAATTTTATGGAAAACGGTACCGGTTTTAGACTGATGATCACAAGAAAAAAATCTAAAGTTATGAAACAAATCATAAAAGATTTAGGTAAATTCTACCTCAAAATAGCAATTAAATCATTCAATCAATTTAGATCTTATGTAGCAACATAAATTCGGGAATTAGATTTCACTGTTGAAAATGAAATTATGTGTAAGGATCTTAAATCATCAATAGTAAATATCCAAAATGACTTCGTGATTACATATGTTCATAAGGTATCTGCTAATTATGCCATAATTTGTAAATATTTTTACAGTAAAATATTAAGTAACCACATTTTAAATAATAATTCATTTCAAAAATCATTTCACAATAATAGAGAAGATGATAATCGTCTTTTAGCTTTGAACAAAAGACTGAATATTCATTTAAATAATATTAAATATCCAAGTATTCTTTTAACACCAAAATTTCATAAAAGCCCTATAAAATTCCGTAGTATCACTAATGGATACAATGCATATATCTCGAAATCAGGGAAGATCTTACAATCTCTTCTTCAAAATCTAATTGATAATTTGCAAAACACGGCAATAATTAAAAATAGCTTAGAGATTGCTAGTTACTAAGGATATGTTAATTTTTTCTATGCATGGTTTTGATTTCGAGGACCTTTTTAATTCTATAGATATTGACGATATGATTAAGGTTTTACAGTTAATTTATGATAAATATGAATTATATACTTCAATGAAAAAAGAAAAATTTGATATTCTTGTTAACCTCGTATTAAAAGAAAATTTCATTACATTTGATCAGAATCTTTATAAACAGATCAAAGGATTACCTCAGGGTGGTCGAGCTAGTAATTGTTTAGCGAACCTATATTTACATTTTTTTGAAATAGATCATGTTGTAAATGATTCTTACTTAATTTATCGTTATATAGATGATATAAGAATTTTTGGTAAAAATAGTGAATACAAACCAAATATTACGTTCTACCCTGATTATCTCAAGCTCCTTAAAACTAACTTCAACTATAATAAGGTGGAATTCTTGGATTTAGACTTACATCTTATTAACAATAATGTAGTCTGTAACATTTTTTGACAAAAGAGATTCGTTTAAGTTCCATATAATTAAAATTCCCGTATGGAATAGTAATTTACATATATCAATTTACAGAAATATCATTTTGAATTTTTTATTTAGAAACGATAACTTAACTACCCACAAAATAGATAAATACAATAATATAAAAAAAATTGTTCAATGTTGTTTAGATCATGAATACCCTTTTAATTTCGTAAGAACTTATATTCATCACAAATACATTAACCGTCTTGCTACTTCGAATTCCAAAACCACCACACAATAATAGGATTTCAAAGTCAGCATGTTAGTGGTCTTGCTGCGAAGATTATATCATAACACTCATATCACAGTTTACATATTTTCCACACACATCTTGAACATCTTACACATTGTTGACAACCAACCAAATTAGAGCCTAGCAAATTTACATTTTTGACAATCAACCAATTCAAATTTTACCATATTTGATTATCGTCATTTTATACCTGTCTTTGCTGGCTGGTTTAAAAGTCAGCTCAAAATATGTGTTTATGTATTTTCGAATTTTTTAACTTGGTGAATAATTGATTTTCATTAATGGCAAGACGCTTGATTCTCTTCGTAAAAGCTTTGTGAGTAAACAAATTTTGTTAAATTATTTTTTGAAAGATAATTTTCTTATGTAATTGTTTTAGCATTTTTCTTATGTAATTGTTTTAGCATTTTTCTACTTTTCTTACGTAATTATTTTGTGATTTTTCTGCATTAAGAGTGTGGGAGAGTTTGTTACATAATAGTAGTGATTGGTTTTATCATGCTCTCTGAGTTATCCATACTTTAAAGTTTTGTTTATTTTATTTGGTTTTCCTACCGAGAGAGGAGAGTTGCAAAGGGGAAGGTTGGCGCCTTCAAACTAGTTTAACCCCACTCATTCGGTTCTAAGTCCGAAATTGCTTTGTGACTCGCTAGGTTCTTCTTTTTCTTTTTTTTTTTTTTTTCTGTTAAGCTTTTATATTTTTATTACGCTATTTCTTGTTATGTTCTTTATCTATTAATTCTTGTTTTTGATATATAATAATTATTTCTTTTATATATATATATATATATATATATATATATATATATATATATATATATATATATTTATATACATATATATATAGATACATATATATATAATATATATATATATATATATTTATTTATTTATATACATATATATATATAGATACACATATATATAATATATATATATATATATAAACATATATATATATATATATATTTATATACATATAAACATATATATATAATATATATAAACATATATATATATATATATATATATATATATATATATATATATATATATATATATATATATATACAGGGTGTCCAGAAAGGACTCCCTGATTTCAAAATTAAATATCTCGAAAACAAAGATCGATAGAGGAATGCAGTACACGGTATGTTTATTATGAAAGCTGTAAAAATTTTATACAGCAGTTTGAAAGAATAGTTACAAAAGGTGCTAACAGATGGCGCTGTACAGCTCACATGAAATAATCGTAAGAAAACATTCTTTGCGAAAAATCACATCACAATGTGTTCAAAATGTGCACCATTGGCACAAGAGAGGTGGCGCAATCGAAGAATGAAATTTGCCATCACATTTTGTAGTGTCTCAACAGAAATGGATTCACATGCCACACAGATCGCCGATTCAAGCTTGTCCAGCGTGGCGGAATGCTTCGAGTAGACAATGTCTATTAGTGAAAGAACCCGCTATGAGTGAAAGAACGTGCCGAGAGTGGATTTAGCGCTTCAAGAAAGGGGAGTTTGACGTCGAAGGCCAGCATGGCGGAGGAAGAGAGAAGGTATTCCAAGATGCAGACTTGGAGCATTACTTCATCAAGACTCGTGTCAAACGCAACAAGAATTAGCAGGTTCATTAGGAGTGACGGAACACACTATTTCAAAACGCCTGAAAGTAATGGGAATGATTCAGAAACAAGGAAGATGGGTGCCATACGAGTTGAAGCAGAGATATGTTGAATGGCGTTTTTTTGTTTGTGAATATCTGCTTGAAAGACAAAGACGGAAGGGATTTCTGCATCGCATTGTGACTGGGGACGAAAAGTGGGTTCGTTACTATAACCCCAAGCGCAGAAAATCATGGGGATACCCCGGCCATGCTTCCACGTCGACGGCCAAACCGAATATTCACGGTTCCAAGGTCATGCTCAGTATTTGGTGGGACCAGCTCGGCGTAGTGTATTATGAGTTGTTAAAACCGACTGAAATAATCACAGGTGATCGTTATCGAACGCAATTAATACGTTTTAGCCGAGCATTGAAAGACAAACGGCCGCAATACAACGAGAGACATGATAAAGTGATTTTACAACATGACAGTGCTCGACCCCATGTTGCGAAAGTGGTCAAGACATACTTGGAAACGTTGAAATGGGAAGTCCAACCCCACTCGCTATATTCTCCAGACCTTGCTCCGTCAGATTATCACTTGTTTCGATCAATAGCACACGGCCTGGCTGAGCAGCACTTCCGGTCTTATGAAGAAATAAAAAAAATTGGTTTGATTCATGGATCACTTCAAAAGATGACCAGTTTTTTTCAACGCGGAATTCGTACGCTCGTAGATGGGAGAAGGTAGTGGCCAGTGATGGACAATACTTTGATTCATAAATGTATAATGAGTTTTTTACAATAAAGCCTCGAATTTCGGAAAAAAACGGTGAAAGCAAAGTTGTACACCTATTATTATAAATGCGAATGTTTGTGAGGATGTTTGCCCGTCTTTCACGCAAAAACAAGTGAATGGATTTTGATGAAACTTTACAGTAATATAGCTTATCCATCAGAATAATGCATAGGATATAATTTAAAGCATATGCTTTATTTTAAGAAGATATTGTGTGAAGTGTCCAAAATATAACGATATTTGTCAAGTAAGTAGGAAAAAATCCTGCCCTCTGTAAGCAATTCTGGCGTGAGCTGCAAAAAAGCCCAATACAGCATATATCTATCTTTTGTTTGTGGAAAACCCTATTTGTTTACACTACGCAAGGCGCTCACTTCTAATTAATTCCTGTGATCAGCATAATGCCTATTTTTTTTATTTCAGAATAAAACTAAGTTTTAAAGGGAGAGGTTGTTATAAGTCTCTCTTTATTTGAATGCTTTTTCATGATTTTATTATGCATATTTAGTGGTAAGAAATTAATCTTTTTTCAAAATAAATGCTTTTAGCGGTATAGTACTACGGTATAGTAGAGGTTCTAGTACTTAAAGTAAATAAACTGTCTCTTTCACACTGCATCATTTGGACCAAATTTAAAATTTTGCTTGTGTTTAGTAGTTAATTAGAACGCTATAATTTTAATTGAATAGGCAGATATTGCATTTCTTTTAAATATAACTACTGTACTGTTTTTTGGAGTAAGTGAGTGAATATTAACGTCGCACTGTTCAGCTACACGAGGGCTTTTAGCAACGAACCACGTAATTTTGAACCATGGTCAAGTGACGTGGACGACACCTGAGCTAGCACCCTCTTCTTCTAACTACCATCCCACACTAACTAGAAGGAATATTCTACCAATACTTAGCAGGAATATTCTTTGAACTCCAGTATTCCACGATATATAGCAGCAAGGGTTCTATGATGATTATTTTAGCGGGGAAGGCGAATAGTTTTGTAGCAGATATTGCGTTTTCAGCTGATGGCGTTTTCAGTGGATTGCAAGGATTATTATTTTTGTCCCGAAAAAAAATACTTTATGTCAAAATTTAAGTGTCTTTTGTTTTTGCATACTAATGAAAACCTAAGAAAACTATTTAACTACTTATTTTAAGTGAACGGTGTATATAATTAATTTTACAGTGGAGTATTTTTGATTAATTTATTAGCTCTAACGAATTAAATTTACCAAAGTGGAGTATTTGTTTATGTATTTCCTTTAATATTCAATGTAGTGATCCAAAAAAAATATTACATTAAAAAAACTAGAGAAAAACATAATGCGGTGGATAAAGTATTAACGTGCATCGCGTCCCTACACGGCGGGTCTTACAAAGCTCTAATAAATAAAGCTCGAGTTATGAAAGTAGATAGGCATTTGCTAAATTTACTCTATCGTTAACATTTCGCTATATTTTTCATTGAATCACCATTATAATTTATGAAACGGCATTGCTTGCGATTATTGCAACTTTAACATAAAATAAATATAATAGAAAGTAATATTAATGGATTATACTTTTTGATATAAATTATTTACACAATTTTAAGCGTTCATTACACAAAACTTTTAACAATGTGTTACTTTTGCTGAGCAGAGATCAGCTTAGGGTAGTATTTTCAAAATCGACTTTCAAGAGTGTTACGGGGAGTTATAAATAAAAAAAAAATCCTTTTATCAGCTATTAGATCTACAGACTTAAAATTTAACAAGGTGTTTTTTCTTTCTTTCTTTCTTTCTTTTGTTTAGCTGAGATACGTAATAAAACTTTTTTTGTTGTTTAATTTGCAATTCAAGTAAAATCATCTCATAAAAAACTTCTTTATCCTTCAATCTGTGTTGTTTATTTTTTCAGTTCACCCGTGCAAAGAACGGGTATACCAGCTAGCAATATATAAAAGTGTGCTTCAACTTGTTTTTTGACCAGCTACTCTTCCTCCTTTCTGTTAATAACAATGGGTAAATCCTGTTGAAAATATTTGATAGAATATCTAAATCAATTAATTTAAAAAATGTAGTTTATTTAAAAAATACATTCAAAGATGCATAACCGGCTCTAAATCAGAGCACAATAAATAAGTTATTGCCAGATTCTGCACTCAAATACAAGTTAAAAGCACGGACTTGGTTGAATAGTAGCACTCAGGAAAAGTATGAATTTTTTAATAGAAGTAAACTAATTAAAAAGTATGTATAAATACTACCGTTACTTCAGAGGCACTAGGATTATAAATATATTTAAATATTTAAAAAAAAGTACTATGATTAAAATGAAACTAAGAGAATAAGTATTTTTACCTAAAATTTAAATATGCTGGTAACTATATCTATCAGGGAAAAGTGATAAATTTGTAATAATAAACTATTAATATTCTAAGGAATTCAATAAATATTTAGAATGTCTCTATATACAAATAACTATTGAAAAATTAACTGAACATTTTTTAATTCAGTGGTATTTAATTAAATTTAAATATATTTTTTTTTTTTCTGATTTTTTTGACAAAACATTTACTGCGTTGTACGTAAATAATATAGAAACATGTGCATTACTTTCCCAATGTGGAATATTTATAATTTATAATGTGAAATTATAATATATATAAATATAAATTTTTTCATCTTTTTGTCATAAAAATAATATTTGTAGTTATAGCATTATCTTTTGATTTAATTTCTATATCAAATAAATTTGCTTCATATTTGTTACTGATTGTCTGTATCAATTTGAGATATTGAGGATAAAAACTGGTTTCGGATTTAAAATTCTCTTTATTGTCAAAAAAGATAATATCATCTATATAATGAAAAATGTATGTATATATATATATATATATACATTTGTTATACATATACATTTGTATATATATAATATATATACATTTGTGTGTATATATATATACATTTGTTATATATACAATTGTATATATATATACACTTGTTATACATATACATTTGTATATATATATACATTTGTTATACATATACATTTGTATAAATATATATATAATATACATTTGTTATATATATACATTTGTTATAAATACATTTGTATATATATATATATATATATATATATATATATATATATATATAATATATATATACATTTGTTATACATATACATTTGTATATATATATATATATATATATATATATATATACATTTACACTTGTTATATATACATTTGCATATATACACTTGTTATATATACATAAATATATATATATATATATATATATATGTATTATTCAATACTCATTTAAAAAATAAAAGATTATTCTGACAAAAAGAAAACAGTTATATTCATTTGTTCTACATATTTTTATGCCAGGGAATCATAATATTTTATTCTTTTAAGTGGAAAAATATATAACATCAATTTAAATGATTTCACTCTATGATTTGGAAAATCTTAAACAATTACTTTAAGTTGGGTTTTTAAAGCTAGATAAGTGTATATAAGATATCTCAAATTTTTTCTACGCACACACACAAACAAACAAAATACAATAGTAACTAAAATGCCTTTATAAAATTCATATCATTTTTACAATAGTATTAAATGAAATTATTAAAAATTTACATTGAAAATGCTGCGTCCTTGATGCTATATATTTTACAATTATTACGATTGATGACTGATAATAAACATATTTTTAATAGAACCATAATATTAGTTGTAATTTTTTTTATCCTATTGCTAATTTAATTATTTGTGCAGGAATGGAGGATTATTCTAAATACTCCATGTTATGTTTTCTCCTCGTCAAATTGGAATAAAAATACCAATATTGTACTTTGAACTTTTATATCTTGATCTCTTACGTGTATATGCTTTGACACATCCATTTAAGAAGGTTTTGAAATAATTCCATTTGGATTAATATTATGGCTTTCATATTAATAAAATCGACATGAAAAGTGTATATATATAAATTGAAAATTATTTTTTCACGGTTATATAAACAAGTAATTGAGTGTATATTGACTTAGACGATAAAAATCAAATAAAAAGTAATTCATCTTGAACATTTAGTTGAATATTAGCTTTTTTATCTACTTATTTTTCTGCAATACATAATGTATATAAATTTTATCTTACATCTTTATTTTCAAATAAATCTCTTTTTATAGAGTTTAATTTTATTTATTCACCTATCTTCAATCTGATTCTATGGCACACATCGTAAGCAATAGTTGTTTCGTTCTATTAGATCATAAACATAAAAGTTAACATTCGATACTAATACAGTTTTACAATTTTACTTCTACACTTTTGATGTTGGATTTTTCAAGAAATATTTTCTAAATTTAATCACGTAAACATTGTTAGTAATTTTTATAATTTATCCTTTTATAGGTGTATATAGTTAAGTTGATCGAAATAAGGATCTTTATTTTAGTGTATTAAAAATATAAACCTATAATTTAGAATAATCTATCTATGTACTGGGTGCCCCTAAACTCAACGTTAAGCTGTTACAGATTGAAAGAAGGATGGTTGTAGCTATTCTAGGAAAAATAAAATGATATTCCCTATGTCTTGGTTAAGTGGTGACAAGCAAAAGTTTGAAAATAATTTAAATTGACACTCTTAGTTTGATGATTAGTAATTTCACACATTTTCAACTGATACCTTCTCTAACGAGATCTTATATAGTGGTTTTACAAATTAAACTGACAAGTCTTGTAAAAACCCTTGGTGTTTAAATTAAATTAATTTTATTTGTTTGATTCAGGATTAGAAAAATAATTTCACATAAATTTAAATCTCAATAAAAATAAATATATTGTGTACAGCCCCCAAAAATTCTCGGAAGTTGGCCCATTTTGTTAAAACTCAAAATGGCAGAATATTTGTTACTTTCTGTCCATATTAATGATAGTGAAATAGTTTAATAGTAAAACATCTTAATTTTTAGAGAATGTCATCTTTTTTTTGCATCTCCTTTTAAGGAAATTTACGAGTATTTTTGTTTGTACTGAATATTTTTAATGATTTCATTGAATCCATGATAACAATATTTTCTATCATGCTTAAATTCTTTCATAATTAGCATAACTTCGAAAGTCACCATTAGAGTGATAATAACATAATTATTACCAATAGATTGCCCAAAGAAGTCATTTTGACACCTTTTAATTTCAATTTGAAAAACAATTACATATAATGCACAATTTCTTAGAGCTCTTTAGAATACTTTTTCTTTCCCAAGTAAAGTAATTTTTTTATTGTTAAAATTGACCAATACTTTGTTATACGACTGTCAATAATATAAAAAATATCAAAAGTTATATATTTTTTAAACAAATTTCTTACATATTAATCATTCACAATGGAGTCATTTCGACTGGTTTTGGGCAATATAAGTTTGTACTAAGTTTTAGTTCTTCTAGTGTTAAACGAAAATGCGAAATGTGTCCTTATAATTAGTAGTCAATCAATGCAACCAATATTTTTTTTTCTTGTAAATTTGTAAAATGTAATCCTTCATCTTCTTTGGTTGGAAGAATAATTTTTCGTTTAATTCATTATCTTTATCATTTATCTCCAAACTACGGCCTCTGCTAGACTCTTTCATCCAGTCCAAGAAGACATTTTAATGTACAAAAAAATGATTACAGAAATATACTAGTATTCTGCCAAGTTCATCACACACAATTGCTTACTCTTGAAAGTTACATATTTACTGAACCTACGTAAAGGCACGTAGTTTTGCATTATATTTTCCTACCGCTCAATATATTGTAAAACATTATTCGTTGGTTACTTTTCTGCTCTTAATCACGGTCAATAAGATAATATAACTATATTTATAGGTAGATAATTAAATGGTTTGCCGCGCTAATGATCAAGACTTTATTATTCTGATCACAGATTATCAGTTGTGGTTGACTACTGAGATGATAAGGTATTGTTATCTGTTAGTATTTAATTGCGAAATGTGTTGCACTCTTTATTAAAGATAATTTCTATCACATAATTACTTACTAGTTTGTATAATGTTTGTGGGATGTTGTTAGTTTAACTGGAATTTTTTTTGAATATTCTGAAGATAAAACACTAAAAACTGTAATCTCTCTACCATGAATGGATGTATTTGCAGACCATCATAAAACCACGGGAGAGTTTATCATAAAAACTTTTTAAGAAGTTTAAAGAAAATTGTTCGAATCATTTGCAGCTATATTTGGAAGAAATAAAATAGCATAATCAAATTTTCTTGCGATATTGCGTCCAACATAGTTTCAGTTTCATTATTTATTCTTGTAGAAGTTTACTGCATTTTAATGCCGAACTATAGTCGAGAAGAGAGGTAAAGAAAAATAGACAAAGAGTGTCGGATGTTACGAGAAGATATGAATTTGAAAAACTTCTTTATCAAATCCGGCGAGAAAGCATTGCGTTTGATCTTCAACGAAGTCATGGGTGTGATGAAATAATAGATCTTGCAACATCATCATCAAAACAAACATTAAGAGAAAAATGCTCCGTTAAAGCGTAAGGAACATGTTGATTTTTTTAATTAAAAAAACAAATCACAGCTCGGAGAATATTATTCACTAAATCCTGAAATGAAAATTAATCCTTACGTAAACCCAGTTATTAAGTTGCCTAGGTCCTGAATAAAAGTGACAAACGTTTTAAAAATGATGAAGTAGTAAAGTAATGTTTGTGTAGGATTAACTAAAATGCGAAACAGTTTTAAAACGTATTGTTTTTTATGAAAATATCATCACGCGACGTGTTGCAGACATGTGTAAATAACACTATTACTTAAATAGCGAAAATGCAACCAAGTCTCTCTCCTTATCAATTGTAATGTATGAAACTCTGAATTACTGTTCCATCTCTTAACTGCTTATGTTCAGTGGATTAGGATATGAATATAATACAAGAGCTGGCTTCCTAATATAGCACAAGTACGACAGTCTTACCAGAAAGGATATATTCATTGAAGTGAAAAAGAAACATTTACTGATTGTAACTTGAACTTTACTAATTTCATTTGCCTAACTGCTCATTGAAAAAGAACATAAGTGGTATAGGGAAAGGTTTCTCTCTCTCTCTCTCTCGATGTAGGAAAGAAGTAGATGTGTGATGAGAGAAACATTCCACAAACTAAAGGGGTCTAACCAGCTAAAAGTTCAAAATACTTGAGATTTTATAACTTTTTACATAGCGAATACTTTCATAATGCCTAAATTTCGGCAACAAGGTAACCTTTCAACGTGTCTGCATGAACAAGATTTTCAAGAATCAAATACGTTAAAAACAAGTTGAGACATTATCTGATGGTAATTTCTGGCCAGTGTTGATGTTCTGAAGGATAATAATTACTCGTTCTCACAAATACAGATGTTCCAGTGTAGTGAATTAATATGTTGTTAAATACTAACTGAATAAAATACGATTTAATAAAAAATTAAGAATTACATCTATGTTTAAATGACCTCGAATGTGAATTTCACCCCTACTACCTTTTGGGTACTAATGTGGATCTTAGACTGCAAAGTTTGGAGATCCCCGGTCTAAAGCTAAGGTGTAAAGATAGAAAGATGAAGCACAAAATAGACTTTTTTCTCTCACTCTAAGATATGACTAATAATTATATAAATAAATCCATTTGATAAATTTACACAAAAAATCTGCATGATTGTTGGAAATGGATATGGGATTTTTCTTGCATCACAACGAATACATAAAACTTGCAATAAAAGAAATTCAAACACATCAATACAAAAATTTTAATAAAAAATTATACAACTCTTTCTGTTTCTTCTTTTTTTTTTGACAAAAACAACAAGGGTTTCTTCATGTATGCATATATTTCAAAGTTTCTATCACTAAAATATATTAAAGTAACAAAAATGGAATTAAAATAAATAAATACATTACCATATGAGCGTAAATATGTATAACTCAAATAAGTAAAAAAAAGATGTAAAAGCGTTCTTAAAAAAAAAAGCAAATTGTCAGAAATTTCATTATAGCATATTTAGAAAGCAATTAAGAAAACTCTTTGCATATATATATATATATATATATATATATATATATATATATATATATTTGCAATGTTTTTTTCCTTTGTTAAATTATGTTCAGTAATGGTGACAGAAAAAGTTGAAACAATTGTTTCTTTGCAGAAAATGTTAATTGCAAATATATGATCCTCTCACATCTTTGTTTGAATAGCCAAGCCATGCCAACGCACCTATTGATTTACAGACATCATCCACATCCTACATCATCCTTTAGTTGTAATTTTCTCTTATATAAAGAAGATAGTCTTGTAACTATTGATATCTAACTATCTATATTTCTATAGATACGCAACAATAATAATAATATATATTAAATAACCATAACGTTAAAGGATCAAGAAGAAACAGAAGCACAAACAGACATTATAACAAGAAATACGTTAGCAACACAAACACACACAGTAATAAAATAAAACTCATGTACTTAAAAACACAAAAATGAGAAAAGGGTTATAATGAAATATCAGAATACCACCTCCAAACTCAATTAGTGGGCATAAAAATAAAAAAATATGTATAAAAATTAACCAAAGGTAACCTTAGACTTAGAACTGAAAATTGGGGTTAAATTAGTTTTGGGGGTAGCAAACTCTTTCTATGGTATGGCTATAATAAAAATATGCAGATGCGTTAAAATCTCGAAAATTTAAAACTAAAAATTTGAAAATTGTTATATTTACCCATGGTAACATAATATTTGAAAAAGTGAAGATTCAAATTATTAAAATACAATGAAATATTTTTAACACGAAAACGCTTAAGCCCAATTATTGGTTAAAACGAAATAATACAAGAGTCTCAAAAAATTACTATGTGCTTCCATGCATTTTTCTTCTTTTAACTCGAAACAAAAATCGCTTAACACGAATTTTTTTCTTTTCTGCGAATGAACAAAATACGGAAAAACCGGAAGCGCAGATGAAACTTAAGAGGACGTGAAATTAAGGAGAGGTGATGTCACATGTTTCATTGAAAGGAGGTTAACTTGGCCGTGAAATATCCTTGTAATATCATGTGGCACGATCCATTCATGTTTATCTAAGCTACCAGCAACCTCCACCCAACAAACGCCACACGAAAACATCTCATTTCTCATCAGTGGGATTTGAAATTCGTTTATGAGTGCATCGAAGTGTGAGTAAAAATCAGAAAGTTTGGTTCACGTTTTTTTCCCCTATTTTAGAACATTTTTACGTGCACAATGACAAAGAGCTCAGGAGGAATACAAACTTGTTTCGTTTAAAATGAACATATAGATTCTTAGGGCTGTTGATCAAGAACAGAAATCTGTAAATATTTTGATATTGCTGCCTATACATTATCGACAGTGATTAAAATAAGATAGCAACTTACGAAAAAGTTTGAACTGAGTAATGGATATCTATGTAATGTCTAATAAGCTTAATTTTGTTGAATATATGTTTTTCTTTTTTTTTTGCGATAGATATCATTTAACACGAAAATGTTTTCAGTCCCCCACCAGTTTTATGTTAAATTATTTTCACTGTAGTTAAGTATGTAACAGATCTTAAGTACCAAAAAAGTCACAATCAACTCACTGAAAAACTTGAAATAGATAACAAAATTGAATACTTATTCTCAAGACCAGTTCGTAAAATAATTATAAATGTCCTCATATTTTAAAAAGATATAAATTTTTTAAAAAAACTTCCACATTAGTAAATCAAACACTTCATAAAATATAAAAACCTTAGTTACTTGTCAGTATACAACTTGAATAGATGCGAAAAAGTTACAATTTAAAACTTAATTTTTATCGGTTTACGTATTTCAAAGCAAAATGAAACACTCTTAAAAGCTAGAACACTAATAAACTGTTTTTGTGAATATGTTGAGTTATGGTGGATATAAACAAGGTATATACATATACGTACGAAAAGAACAAATGATCTTTTGAGCCTGTTCTAATACTGCAAGAATACACTAGTCTATATTTCATCAGAAACCTGTTCTTTGCTTTCCCGAATCATTTCTCTAACCCACGAAAAGCAGAAGACTAGGTAAGAGGAGTCTATTTTTTTTCCCCTGAACTGAGCTCATTCCAATGACCAAGAGGGGCAGATAACCCTTCTATTCCTTTTTTTTCCCGACGTGATTGGTTTTTCTGGTATTTTTCATTCACATGTACATTAACTATCTTTTTAATTATGTTATTTACTACACTTATTTTGTATTTCTTCCATTCCCGAATTATTGTTTCAACTTAGGAAATAATTCATTTTTCTAGGATAAATAAGGATATTGTAAAAAAATTAATAAAAATTAAGAAGAGGTATATAAAAAGTACTGCATGTTCACGACTAGTATATAAAACAATTAAAAACATAATGTTTAAGATTAATTTCTATGCTTTGGTTACATTCTTTGACATTCCAAGATAAAAATGTCAGAGACCATGGAATTCACATAACACTTTAGTAAACTTTTGAAAATTATTTCTTTAATGATTTTAATGTTATATATTTTGAAATTAAATTTTAAAATGCAATTTTTTATGAAATGTAAGCAATAAACCTTACAGCAATCTCATTTTAAAATAGCTTTGCTACAAGAACAAGCGTAATTTGTTACGTAATTTATCCCATTAAAATTTGCAACACAGGTACAGAGTAAAGTTTAAACTACTTAGATCGAAGTTTACCTTCAAAACACACAGCTTATAAATTGCTTCAATATATAAGACAGCAGGTAGAGAACTGCCAAAAACAAATCTGCCATGCTAGCTTCTATTAAGGGGGATACGTGAAAGACAGTGTTTACCAGTCTCCAATTCGTGACATTGAGGAACTAAATAGTCAAATAACAAGAATATTACACTTTGATTCTGAAAAGTTTCCTGGAATGCGATTAGAAATCGGGAGGTGGGGAGACATTTTCTTTATGTAACATAACAAATAATAGTTGTATATATCATTTTGAATTTTTTATTTTAAATTATTCTAATATAAAAAAAAATTTTCAATGTTGTTTAAAAATACCCTTTTAATTTCTTAAGAACTAAAGATAATTTGAAAAAAAACCACCACACAGTAATAGTAATTTCAAAGTCAGTTCTATATTATATCATTTATCATTTATTTTTTCCACTCTTTAACATCATTACACATTGTTGACAACCAACCAAATTAGTTCAATATTCAAATTTTACCATATTTGATTGTCGTCATTTTATACCTGTCTTTGCTGGCTGGTATAAAAAATGTGGTTATGTATTTTCACTTGATTTTCATTAATGGCAAGACGCTTGATTCAAAAGCTTTGTGAGTAAAGAAATTTTGTTAAATTATTTTTGTGAAAAGTTACTTTTCTTATGTAATTTTTAGCATTTTTCTACTTTTCTTATGAAATTATTTTGTGATTTTTCTGCATTTTGGGATTTGTTACATAATAGTACATGCCAATAAATTTTATTTTATTTGGTTTTCTTACCGAGTTGCAAAGGGGGAAGGTTGGCGCCTTGTTTAACCCTACTTATTCGGTCCTAAGATGTTAACGAAAATTGGCATAATATATATATATATATATATATATATATATAATATGACGTATAGAGATATGCAAATGATTAGCATTGCAGCATGATTGTGAATTAAGTATAGCAGGTAGAGGGCGTTTAACGTCGTTCTCCGTGGAGTATAAAACGAGTAATCAAAGCTTGTTTAAGTGTGCTGAATCATTTACAAAGAAAGAGCCGAGGTAGACATGCCATTACACCATTTTTGAAGACAAATCAATTTTGAAGAAAACCCCTCCCATTTTGAGAGGGGGAGAATCATCGGCATGATGGAAGCTGGGAGGTCAGTTAGGCGAGTTTCTCGTCAATTAGGCCGCTCTGTGTTGTACGGAGGTCTTGGGACCAGTGGATAAGAGAGATGTCATTTACATGAAGACCAGGCTCAGGATGCCCTCGTCAGACCAGTCTTTGAGAAGACCGCCATATCGTACGAAATGCACGTGTACAGTGAACTGCTTCATCAGCCGCCATCCAGGTACATGTCTTAGGTCTTTTACTAGGGGTCCCTGTGTCTTCTCGAATCATAAGAAGGCACCTGGATGAAGGACAATTGGGATCACAGTGCCCATTACGTGTGCTACCCTTGACGCCCATCCATCGCCACCTCCGTTTGGAGTGGTGCCGTGCACGGGAAAACTAGACTACAGCAGAATAGAACCAGGTCGTCTAAAGCGACTAATCCAGATTCAATCTTAGCAGTGATGATAATCGTGTTCGTGTGTGGAGACCCCGTGGTGAACGCCTCAATCCTGCCTTTGCTTTACAGTGATACACCGCTAACGCATCTGGTGTGATGGTATGGGTTGCCATTGCCTACAAGACACAGTCACTCCTACTATTGATCCTTGGTAATATGACAGCCTAGCGGTATGTCCATGACATCCTGCAACCACATGTGTTGCCACTCATGCGACGGCTCCCAGGAGCCATTTTTCAACAAGGCAATGCTCGGTCTCACATAACAAGGTTGTCAGAAGGCTTTCTCCACACGGTTACTACCCTTCCTTGGCCTGCCCGATCCCTAGATTTGTCACTAATCGAGCTTGTCTGAGATCATTTGGGATGGAAAGTTGGGCATCCCATGAATTTGAACGCACTAGAGTCAAGGTTACAGCAAATATGGAACGAAATGTCTCAAGACATCATACAGAACTTGCATGCCTCAATGACCGATCGTATAGCATCATGCATTCGCGTAGCAGAGGTTTCAACAGGATATTAAATAATCCGTTATGTTGCCTTTTCTCTGAGAGAGAGAGAAATAAATGATTATTTTTCTTTGATTTTCTAATAATTTACTTACATCAAAATAGTCATTACGTATGTAAAATTTCGTTTCATCTTAACGACTCCTTGGTGTGATAATTTTTTGTCCATGGGAATTTTTGCAAGTGTATTGAGAATTTTAACTAACCCTTTGACCACCGCGGCCGTATTAAACACACCTCGTTCAACCAAAGCATCTACTGACCCTGGTGCATGTATCATGGCATCGAACCGCAATTGGACTGAAAACTGGGGAAAAAATTTTTTTTGACGGAACGTAAACCGGAACCGAACCAAAAATTGAAATGTTGGTTTATTTCAGTTCAAAATACCTTCAGTCATTTTGTTAATATAGCCAGCTTATCTATATTTTCTAATTTAACGTCAATCAAATAATTATCATCATGTGCATTACTTCTCGATTTCCTTTTTAATGCTCAATGGTGTTTTCTATTTTAATTTCGCACGAATTAACTAGCAGACGGTAGAGTTAATTCATTTGAATAAACTAGAAGTATAGACGATTTTTTAAGAAAAAAAATTAGTCTGCGTTATATTTTTCGCATCTCAGCACGCAAAAATCCATGGATGTTTGTATAGACCGTTTAGTTTAAATAGACAAACCAGAATCAAAAACCTAGTTGCCAAATGTTATTTTGATAACGGGTAATAATACCAATGCTTATCATTCTTAGTTCACCGCTCGTATCCAACACGCTGTAAAACTCTTTGAATTCATGCTGTGTACCAATAGAAAAAGGAAATCGGAAATCTTTTAAATTTTGATAGAATTACATTTTTTGTTTGTGATAGAAGTACTTTTTTGGTACAAATAAGAATAGACCTAAAATAAAATTCTTCATTCGGAACTGAACTGACGTATTTTTAGTTGAACCGGAATGGAAACCAAAACGAAAAAAATACGGTTCGAAGCCCTAGTATTTATACGCATTTCCGAAAACCTTGAAGTTCATTACAATGACCTTGACTGTATTTCCTAAAGATTTACTTATTTCAGAGAAGGATTTAACTATTTTGTCCTCCTTTCTTCTTCCATCATTGGTGGTATCATTGGACTGAAAGAAGCAGGTTGGGCAAATCAGAGACTCTCTCGTCATTGGGTGGAAGCGATGCGGCTATTAGAAGATGCTGGCAAGAAATGGTTGGAAAATAGCACATTTCAGTGTCATGATGGTAGCAGTTGACCTGGGACAACAGCAGATCTTGAAGACAGATTGATTGTCTCATCAGCTGTCATACTGTTTGATTCATCGTTGTCAACCGTCAAACGTGCGGTCCACTCACGAATGTTTACCATGACCTTTCGAAAATGGCTGAAAGAGCCAAATTTACGTTCTTATGATCGCCACACCACCTACCATTTACGCTTACCTCCTGTCAAGCCACAGTACAGTGGTGCCTGGCTCAATCGGGTTGGAATCAGACTGACTGTATTTATTTATTTTGCATTTTTTGCGGCTCATATCATTGGAAAGCTTGCCACTACGAATTTCATATCTGTCAACAAATTACTTTTTAAGATATTTAAAGTTCTTTTAACCTAGGTGTTTGTTCGGTTTCATTTAAAACATGTTTCCACTGTTAAATTGAATTAATTAAAAATGTTTTTGAGCGCAATCTACTCTTTCAATGTGAAAAGAATTAACTTTAATTTTCATTAATAAAATCATTTCTACTTTATTGTGTTTTGAGAGTTCTCATTATTACTTAATTAAGATTTATTTCAAGGCATTATTTTTTTTAAAAATAGTTCATGTAACTTAGAAGATTTTTTCATTAATACACTCTGTCGCAAAAAAATATATGCACCCAGAAGAAATCAAGCTACAATCACGAAACTCAGCAAGAATGTAGTCTGGTAAGAGATATGCAAATGATTAAAATTTCGAAGCCAATGAGACAAGGCTAAGTGTGCTATGCGCATATTAGTTGCGCAACTGGGAGAGTTTAAAAGCATGAGTACGAGCGCCGTACGGCTATCCAAACGAATCTGATGACTTTGATAGACGATATTGAGACTTAGGATGCCTCTAAGACGTAACCGGCGGCAGTACGAGCAGCTGACGGACTTTGATAGGGGCCGTATAATACGCCTCAGAGAAGCAGGTTGGTCGAATAGACGTATCGGCCGCCACCTCGGTCGGAGCGATATGGTAGTTGCTCGGTGTTAGCAACAGTGGATCACAGAAGGTAGAGTGTACCGTCGCGGAGGGTCAGGACGTCCCAGGAACACAAATGATCGCGAGGATCGTGCAATCAGAAGAGTGGCCACTTCGGCACCAACAACGTTGCTAGCATCGATTCAACACCACTTACCTCCTTCCAGACATCCAGTGCCATCAAGAGAAACCATAAGGAGACGACTGACCGAAGTTGGTTTGAGGAGCCGACGTCCGCTAAGACGCTTACCACTGACACCACATCATAGGCAGTGTCGACTGGATTTTTGCCGACCTCGGGCAACTTGGAGTGTGACAGACTGGAGACGTGTCATCTTCAGTGATGAATCCCGATTCAGTCTCAGTGCTGATGACCACCGCACACGTGTCTGGAGGCGCACCGGCCAGCGGTCCGATTCGGCATTTATTGTCGAGCGGCATACAGCAATTTCACAAGGTGTGGCAGTGTGGGGAGCAATTTCTTGGGACACACGATCATCTTTAGTGGTCCTTCAAGGCACTTTGATAGCTCGCAGATACGTGGACGATATTTTAACGCCGATTGTGCTACCCATGCTATCAAGTCGCCCAGGTGCCATTTATCAACAGGATAATGCTCGTCCACATACTGCGCGACTCTCCCAACAATGTCTTCAAGGATATGACGTCCTAAAATAACCTGCCAGGACACCAGATCTTTCGCCAATAGAGCATGTCTGGACGCGCTGGGAAGTCAACTGCAGCCGTCCCGAGATACAGGATAATTAACTGCGCAGATGCAAAGACTATGGCAGGATCTTCCACAGGGGGTCATAAGTGATCTAATTGAATCGATGCCACGCCGAATTTCGGCTTGTATAGCTGCCAGAGGTGGCTTTACTACTGATTTTTAACCTTTTGCAAGCTGTAACCGCTTAATAAAATGATATTTTGTTCTGAATTTTTAATCATTTGTTTATTTTCATACACACTACATGCATACCAAATTTCTTGAATGTAGCTCAATTTCTTCTGGGTGCATATATTTTTTTGCGACAGAGTGTATTTTCCTGTTGAGAAAATACCACGCCCAAAACTTTCTCAGGTTGCCATTGGAAACAATATTTGGAAGAGATGGAATACTACTGAAAGAGTTATATATCTAAAAACCAGACCATTACTGATGCTGCAATAATACGACTGAATACATGAATACATGTATTCTGACTGCAAGTATTGCAGTTAAAACGGGATATTTCCATGATGTTCTAAACTACATTACAGTAAACATGTTTTTTAGTACTATAGTATGGTACTTGAATTCCTGTTGGGTGACTTTTTAAATCTTGCTAAACTTCCCGAATTTAAAACTAGAAAAATTAAATCTTACGTTTAAATCTGGTGATTTTTAGCTTAATTTAGTATCATAATGCAGTACATAAATACTTTTGTGATTCAAAACTTTTGTGAAAATATTTTTTTAAGATCAGGCTGAACAACCTGTCGTCATAAAAACACTAACAATATAATGCAAAAATATATAGTTTTGAATTAAAAACAATGAGTTATAATTAATTGAAGTTGTGTTTTGATATAGAACATAAGTTGAAAAATAACATATTAAAGAATTAGAGCTTTGCACGCATTGTTATACGTCAAGAATAAAAAGTAAATAAACCATTATCGTTTCAATGAAGTGGTATATGAACCACTCTTTCAGCAAGATTAAATATAATATCATAATCTTTTGGCTATGTAGCATATGAACTACTCAACAAGATTAAATGTAAAATGATATTCTAAGTGTGTGCTGTTCTATTAATAAATATGTTTTTATTTGAATAAGTGACGGTTTAGTTTGTTTCTTGGTGCCGTAAAATGAATTAAAAAGTCTCATTTCAAGTTGTAATGGAAAGCAAAAAGGCTGAAAGAACAACATTGAGGAAGTCGATCACAATTTGCACTGATAATATTGAAAAAACAATCGAAAATTTTTGAAATCCTCAACCGATTATTTTATCGCACTGCAAGAATGTCATCTGGATAAATTTAGAATATTGGCAGAGTCAAGAAATTATTTCGACGACCATCCTAAGCAAAGGCGATTCCTCTACGACGTTTGAGAAGAATTTTAAAGAAGCAAAAACCTACGAGATAGGTACTTTACATTTACAACTATTTTAGAAAAAGTGATACAAGTATTGGCTCGCCATCTTGGCTGAGAAATCCATCGATGTACACTGTAGAAGAATCTTATAGTCAAAAATTAACGCAAATGTTAAAAAAAAATTCTTAGATTAGAAGTGGGAGGCAAACTAAGAACTTTGTTGACAAACCCTTGTTTTAAATTGGGTGATATATCCAGAAATAAAGCAAAGTAACGTCATCGAAATGAGGGGATGTAAAAAATCTACTTACAAGAAGTGCAGCTTTAGTGAGCACAGGTAAGAAGAGGAGCCAGATAAAAAATGTATATTTGTAATAAATTTAATCCTAAGATTTCTGAATGCTACATAGCTAAAAATGTCTTTAGCTGATAGAAAGAGTGTTATAATTAAATCTAAGGCGTGTTTCAAGTGTTTAAAAGAAAAACATTCAGCGGGTTTTTGACGAAATAAAATTGTACGTTGTGGATTCTGGAATGATATAAATGACATTACATTTTGTTATGACCTAAAAATGAAGAAGAATGAAATAAAGTATACATTGAAAATGTTGTAAGTGATACTCTTTCTAACCAAACTCAGGAAAGTTCATATGTACAGAGTGTTTTTTTTTCCAGGTATAGAAGTTTAAGTTGGCATTACTTTCCAAGATGGGGACCGATTTAACAGCTGTCAAGTGATTTATTTTCAGTTTGGTTTGGCAATTCATCATGAATAGACTCACGCCTGAACAACGCTTTCAAATTGTGCACAATTTTATTCCGAAAATAATGGTCGATTTTCATAAGCGAATTTTGTTTAGCGATGAAGCACACTTCTGGTTGAATGGAATCGCTTTATGGGCTGGTGGAATCATTGGTCCGTACTTCTTCAAAAACGATGAAGGCGACAACGTTACAGCCAATGGTGATCGGTATAGAGCCATGATTACTAACTTTTTCATTCCTGAATTGAACAATAATGATGTCCAGAGCTGTTGTTCCAACAAGACGGCGCATCATGTCACACAGCTCGTGCCACAATCGATTTATTGAAAGACACCTTTGGTGACCGCCTAATTTCATGTTTTGGACCTGTGAATTGGCCTCCAAGATCTCGTGATTTAACACCGCTAGACTATTTTCTGTGGGGCTATGTAAAGTCATTGGTCAATGCGGATAAGCCACAAACGCTTGACCATTTGGAAGACAACATTCGCCGTGTTATTGCCGATATACGGCCACAAACGTTGAAAAAGTCATTGAAAATTGGACGTCCAGATTGGACTACATCCGAGCCAGCCGTGGCAGTCTTATGCCTAGATTCATATTTAAAATGTAATGCCGCAAGATTATCTTTCAAATAAAAACAATCATGTCAATTGAATAATACATTGTTGTTTTATTGCAATTTAAAATTCTATGCCTCTCAAAAAACACCCTTTGTATTTGCAAACGTTTCTACTAAATGGCTGAGGTGGCAACAGGGATCTGGCCATGCGATGTTTATTGGATAGTGGGTTAGAACAGTCATATGTAACTCCAAAAGCCATTTTAAAAACTAAGCCTAAGGTTCATTGGGAAACAAACCTTGATTCGCTGTTTTTTTTTGGGGGGGAGGGAATCAAACCCCCAACAACATTCGAAATATAATATAAAAAGAAACGACCTAATAGTCAACTTTTCCTGCTGGCTTGAAGTATTATCGGATGAAAAGATTTGTGGCATTTTGTCAAAAAAAACAGATAAATGTTTCATTTCTGAACTAGAGAAGAAGAATATGTATGTTCCAGATGTGGGTTTTCGCATATCAGATATTGATCTCTTATTGGATGCTGATGCTCAAGGATTGATTTGTTCAGAGAATCTCATTCAATTAAAATGTGTTTAACGTTGGTAGAGATGTATTTCAGATTTATGTTATTGGGTAAATATCCTAAAATAAATAAAGCAAAGTCCTTGTCTGCTGCAAATGAGTAACAGAAGCCTAAGTCTATCATGAGCATGTTATCGAATCAAATATTTTCCTTAGATGTTAGAGAATTGTGGAGTTTGGAAACCATCAAAATAAGATATCAGGTAGAGAATATAAAGAAAAGTGAATTTAATTCCGAATTCATAAAATCGTTTGAAGGTCCTACCTGGCTAAGGAAAGGGTTAGGGATTGGCCAATGACAAAAAATAAATTGTGAGGTTAAAGAGGTAAATGCTGAAAGGAGAAAGATTTATATTGTGTAGTGTTAACATAAAAGAGAATTTCCCTTGGTACGCACATAAATTTTCAAATCATTACTCTAAAATCAGGTTAGTAGCAGGGATAAAAATGTTCACTGCTAACTGTCGTAGAAGACCTGAAGATAAAAATGGGGAAGAAATCTCCAATTCTCAGAATTTGAGAATGTGGAAAAAAATACATATAATGACTGTTCAAAGGGGATGTTACTCTGAGTCAAAGATGTACCTATAGTCAATGTAGTTAAATATAATGAGAAATTATTGCGTGTTAAGGCTAAAATTACCGAACGTAAGGATGACCCTTGCTTTTTAACACCCATCATCTTTCCAGCAATTTGTGCATTAACGACACGACTAGTTTAGTGCCTACACAAAATCTAATTGTCATGCAGGTATTCAAATACTGCTTTCACTAATAAGGGCAATATGGATTTTAAAATTTAGAAGAATTTTCAGACCGATTATTTGAAAGTGTGTCGTGTGCAGGCAATACAGCGCAGGACCAGCTGCCAGTGCTCCTGCTGCCTTGCTTGAAGATCGAACTAGAGATGTAAAGGTATTTGATATAACATGTATTGATCTGGCTGGCCCCTCTTTCTCCTAAATGGTGATAAAGTGCGGACGTAAGATTAAACTACCTCAAACACTGGATTTATTGTGTGTGTGTGTGTGTGTGTGAACTTGATGATCTTCTTTCAGTCGTAATTGACTCAAAAGGGGGAAGTGTGTTACGTCAAGATTAAATGTAAATAAACCATTATTGTGTTTGGCGAAGTAGTACGTGAACTACTCAGCAAGATTAAATGTAAAAAAGCCATATAAGTTTGGCTAATTTGTATATGAACAAATCAACGAGATTAAATGTAGAACAATGTTCTTAATTTTCTGTTCGATTAATAAAAAAAGTTTTTATTTGAATAAATGACGGCCGTAAAATTAATTTAAACGTATTTTAAATACGTGAAAAATTGCAGGTTCTTGTTTTAAGCCTTTACAAACTTTAATGAGTTTTTCTCTGACTTTCTAATTTTGAAAATATCGATGTTTTTAATACCTAAGTTTTTTTTTTTTTTATTTTTCTGTTAAAGATAGAGTCATGAAATTTTTTGTTGATTCTCCCAAACATATATTTCTTTAAAAGTTAGTATCGATTTAAGTCTGGAGTCTGGGTAATATATATATATATATATGAAAGAAATATGTAATATATACCAAAAACAAGAAATAATAGATAATGAACATAACAAGAAATAGCGTAATAAAAATATAAAACATGAACATGAAGAACAAAATTATAGAGAAATAAAAAAAATAAACTACAAAAAAAAAAGAAGAACCTAGCGAGTCAGAAAGCAATTTCGGACTTAGGACCGAATAAGTGGGGTTAAACTAGTTTGAAGGCGCCAACCTTCCCCCTTTGCAAACTCGGTAGGAAAACCAAATAAAATAAAATAAACAAAAATTCAGAGTATGGAAAACTCAGAGAGTATGATAAAACCACTCACAAATATTATGTAACAAACTCTCCCAAACTCTTAATGCAGAAAAATCAAAATAATTACGTAAGAAAAGTAGAAAAATCCTAAAACAATTACATAAGAAAAGTATTTTTCAAAAAATAATTTAATAAAATTTCTTTACTCACAGAGCTTTTATGAAGAGAATCAAGCGTCTTGACATCAATGAAAATCAGATATTCACCAAGTTAAAAAATTCGAATATACATAAACACATCTTTTGAGCTAAATTTTAAACCACCCAGCAAAGACAGATATCAAAAAAAAGACGACAATCAAATATGATAGAATTTGAATTGGTTGATAGTAAAAAATGTAAATTTCCTAGGCTCTAATTTGGTTGGTTATCAACAATGTGTAAGATGTTCAAGATGTGTGTGGAAAAAATGTAAACTCTGATATGAGTGTTATGATATAATCTTCACAGCAAGACCACTAACATGCTGACATTGAAATCCTATTGTTGTGTGGTGGTTTTGGAATTTGAAGTAGCAAGACGGTTAAGTATTTGTGATGAATATAAGTTCTTAAGAAATTAAAAGGATATTCATTATCTAAACAACATTGAAAAAATTTTTTATATTACTGTATTTATCTATTTTGTGGGAAGTTAAGTTATCTTTTCTAAATAAAAAAATGAAAATGATATTTCTGTAAATTGATATATGCAAGTTACTATTCCATACAGGAATTTTAATTATATGGAACTTAAACGAATCTCTTTTGTCAAAAATGTTACTGACTACATTATTGTTAATAAGATGCAAGTCTAAATCCAAAAATTCCACCATATTAGAGTTGAAGTTAGTTTTAAGGAGCTTGAGATAATCAGGGTAGAACGTAATATTTGGTTTGTATTCACTATTTTTACCAAAAATTATTAAATCATCTATGTAACGATAAATCAAGTAAGAATCATTTACAACATGATCAATTTCAAAAAAAAAATGTAAATATAGGTTCGCTAAACAATTACTAGCTGGACCACCCTGTGGTAATCCTTTCATCTGTTTATGAAGATTCTGATCAAATGCAATGAAATTTTCTTTTAATACGAGGTTAACAAGAATATCACATTTTTATTTTTCCATTGAAGTATATAATTCATATTTATCATAATTTAACTGTAGAACCTTAATCATATCGTCAATATCTGTAGAATTAAAAAGGTCCTCGAAATCAAAGCCATGCATGGAAAAAATTAACATATCCTTAGTAACTCTAGCAATCTCTAAGCTATTTTTAATTATTGCCGTGTTGTATAAGTTATCAATTAGATTTTGAAGAAGAGATTGTAAGATCTTCCCAGACTTCCTGATATATGTATTGTATCCATTAGTGAACCTACGGAATTTTATAGGGCTTTTATGAAATTTTGGTGTTAAAAAAATACTTGGATATTTAATATTATTTAGATGAATATTCAGTCTTTTATTCAAAGCTAAAAGACGATTATCATCTTCTCTATTATTGTGAATTGATTTTTGAAATAAATTATTATTTAAAATGTGGTTACTTAATATTTTACTGTAAAAGTATTTACAAATTATGGCATAATTAGCAGAGACCTTATCAACATATATAATCACGAAGTCATTTTGGATATTTTCTATTGATGATTTAAGATCTTTATACATAATTTCATTTTCAACAGTGAAATCTAATTCCCGAATTTCTGTTGCTACATAAGATCTAAATTGATTGAAAGCTTCAATCGACATTCCGTATTTAATTGCAATTTTAAGGTATAATTTATCTAAATCTTTTATGATATGTTTCATAACGTTAGATTTATTTTTTTGTGATCATCAGTCTAAAACCGGTACCTTTTTCCATAAAATTTCTCAACAAATCATCTTTCATGATGCCAAGGTCTCCTGTGACAACGTGCTGATGATAATCTTCAATATAGTCTCGATATAAATTACATCTACATGATTCTGAACTTAAGAGCTCCGAGACCTGATTATAATTAAATATAAATCTACCAAGTTTCTTGTTGTATTTGAAAGCCTTTTTAATAATAATATTTTTAATAGGAAAAAAGGATTGATATTTTTGAAATATACTTGAAAAATTAATTTTGTTAAACGATTTATTCATAAATATTAATGTACAATATTCTGTAGAGTAATTTTCACTTGCATCTAATTTAATATTCATTTTTTGTACTAAATAGTTATTAAGGTCTCGAATCATATGCATACCATGAGAATCCGGATATTTATATCTGCTTAAAATATCTGTCATTCTTTTAATTTCAGTTTTATTCATGCCAAACATAAGCGTTTAATTAAGCCTGTGTTGTAGTTATCATCAAAATTAACAGCTAGTTCTAACATAGAATTCTTGAGGGTTGACATGTCTCTAGTAACTCTTTTTCTACGTTTAGCTCTTGAAATTCTTGCTAAACCAATATTATTACTATTATATATATATATATATATATATATATATAAGTATATATGTATATATATAAGTATATATATATATATAAGTATACATATATATATATAAGTATATATATATATATATATATATATATATATATATATATATATATATATATATAGTTACTTTTCAAAAAAATGCTTAAATTACTATTTTAAAATTTTTTCGTGCTTTTTCCAGGTTTAGCTAGAAAGATGATTATTAAAAATCAACAAGGGAACAGATGTTGAAATCCATACTAAATTTTGTTCGCAATATTCTAAGAAATATTAATCACTTAAAATGACTAAGACATTTTAAAAATTGAGCATTTATAAAAACTCCGAAATTTCCAATTTTTTTTAAAATGGCAAAAATAATGTCTGGTCATACTGACTTCTTGCTTTTACAATAAACTTAATAATGTAATAAAAATATAAAACCTAATTTATCTTTATTGTTACCATCTACACATTTTTTTTTTGGAGAAAGGGTACTGTGCAGCTTTAAATTAGTATAAAGTTTAAGTACTTGTTTACTAATAAGGAATTTTGCAAAACAACTTCAAATAAATTTCAATAACTAGAAAACATGCCCCAAAGACAATTTTGCTTCCTTCTCAACTCCATAAGATAAAACTATGGTTGATCATATTCCTGTACTTTTAAACTTGTTTTTCACTATAATTTCTCTATATTACCTCAAAAATGCACTTTATTGATCAATTTTATGTAAATAAGCTTTTTACCGTATACCTGCATAACGTCATTAAAAGCTAACTTTTGTTTGATTGAATTTCCTTTTACTCATTGTATGTAAAACATTTCAACACATAAAAACATTAATAATTGGACATGCGATATTTTATAATGAATTAACTCAAACTTAATCAATAATGAAATAAACAAAATAATCCTAAATTTAATTAAAATTTCGGGGAATAATTATTTTCTAGGTATATATTGTTTCTTCGATATGTGTGGGTTTCAAATTTAATTAAATAATATTTTAAAGAACGTATCTTATTATTATTTTCCCATTAAATTCATGCTACAATAAAAATGAGCACAACTGACTTGATTATCGTTTGCACTTTGAGAAAATATTATTGCTATTAATTTAAAGAAGTGATTAGATTAAAGTGTTATTGCTGTCAATAAGTTAATGAATTTCTTTAGATCCTAATTATTTAATGCATTCGTTTAAAAGAGACTTCATCGCATAATACATATATTCTTGACAAACATTGAAGAAGAAAAAGCATTAAGTGATAAAATCCTCTAAAGCAGTGCTTCTCAAACTTTTAGTATTTGCTACCCAATATTCAACCATAATTTTCATCGCGCCCCTTCTATGCAGTTACAATGTATTGAATTCAATAATACTTTAACGATAAAGCTACAATACGACGACTTTTAACTTCTTAGCGCATCCGGCGTATATAAATGTCTCACTCAGCCAAAGCATTAATTTTTTCCGGACGTATATATACGTCATTCCTAATTGCGATATTTTCTGTGCACTGCCATTCATAGCATTATTCCGAAGTATTTGGAAAGCAACAAAAAAAAGCCTGTACATTGTTTGCAAATGATTACTTATTTCAGTGAATTTGCTTAGTATTCCCTTTCTCTCCCCCCACCCTACCAAATCCACCATATACTCGTGCATACATGCAAAACTGTGGCATTGTGGAGCCAATCACGTATTTCTAATGAACACTAATGGGATTAATTACAAATCGTTCAAATTAATAAGATAAGTGTTAATTTTTGTACATAATTTTATTTATGACAAGCCCAAGGGGTCAATAGTAGTTATTCAACTTATTCTTAACTTAGTATTCCTTAATTAATTGTAAAATATAGTGTGCAGTACAAATATATTCTTAAGTATATTGTATCAGTGTAAATGTGTATTTATTTCTTTTTATGTCAGAATGTGCGTTTTGTTTGTTTACTTTCAGTAAATTAATAATTTTTTAAAATAATATTTTGTCTTCTACTTTACAGTATGCTTGCGTCCCCCTCGTAGAGTTATCACGCCCCCACAGTTTAAGAAACGCTGATCTAAAGTAAGTAGCATGAAAAACGTTTTTGGTAATATTCATTCAGTAAATAACTGGCTTTATACTTTAAAGTATTGAATTAGACTGAATTGATACTTTTGTTGAAAGTTGTTTGTTTCTTTTACTACAGTTGCCAAAATGTAGAGTTAAACTTAATATTTAATCTCATTCAAACAAACGTTATGCATATAGTTGTGAAAATTCGCACATTTGTATATTTAAAGTAAAGGAAAATTTGCATGTAAATTTTGATACGTTTGTAATATTTTTAAGCAATGTTTCATGCTTGCTAAAAAGAGAGGGCATATGGAATAACAAACAATAACACTTATATAGTTTTTACTTAACATTTGGTTCTTTCTCGCTCTCACTCTCTCATTATAAGAATCCCCCATCTATAAATTTTAATTGCTTAACAAATTATGTTCAGCAACAAAGTTGAAACTAAAATGTTGTTATTAAAATACATAATTGAGCATTGAGACATCGTGAATATTACTAGGCTGAAATGCCTCCAATTTTTTTTTTTTCTTTCGCAGCGGTGTAATGAATTTTTAGAGTTAGATTTAAACAAAAAAACCTAATATTTTTTTTATTTATTTGGTTATCCACACTAATATACTAAATAGTGATGATAGTTAATGCTAAATAACTTTGACTGCAAAGTCATTTTAGAATTTTGTAGCTATTGAAGTTTATTCTTTAAAACATTCAAACCATGCACTTACATATACCCTAAAATTTCTTTTATTATATATGTTCCACTGGAAGCACGTAGCTGTTTCCTCCTGGAACACCGAATTCTTAGTCTCGCTTAAAGCTTTGTGGACTAAGGTTTTCCTACCATTTATTAACGGCTTGAATGTAAGAAATGTGTTACTGATTTCAAGTTATCCCAGATTCCTAACAGGACATGGTACAAGAGCATTTAATTAGATTTAATTTAATTGGGAGTGATACTTGTTCTTGTGGTCAGGATGCTGAAACTATGGAACATGTATTGTTGTATTGTAAACTATATTTCTGTAAAGAGAGTATTTTTAAGTTGAAACGTTAAGGTATTTCCACAGCCCCGCTTGTTTTGTCTTTGTTGGTCAATTGTACTGAAAGACTAAGAAATGTCTTAAAAGAATTTGTTAACTGTATAGATTTTTTTAAAGTTTGATTGTACCTCCCCTTGTTTATATTTGTTATTTCCACTCTTCCTTTTTATTTTATATTTTGTCTTAAATGTTTTTCTTCCAAATTTGTTTTAAATATTAAATTGTGTTACCACTTACGTCTGTAAGCCTCATGTTAAGCAGAAATGGATAAGGAGGATTATGCCAGTGCTTCTCAAACTGTGGGGCGCCCCCCTCCCCCGGGGGGGCGCGATAACTCTTCGAGGGGGGCGCGAGCATCTTGAAAATATAAAAGGCTTAAAAAATTATTTTTTGGAATGAAGTAAAACAAAATGGTTTCTGACAAAATAAAAAATACACATTTACACTAATATAAATTATATATATATCATCTGGTTTTCCACTTTCAAAAAAATTACACTTCAAACGCTCATTAGCTATCTTTGATCCCAAAACCAAATAAAAAAAGATATTTTGTTTGCTTTGCTGTAATCCCGCGATGAGAGATTTTTTTATTACGTTTCTTGTAACCTCTAGAATAGTACTTTTGATTATCAACTCTTTGACCTTCAAACTTACTGGTATGCTTAACTCCGTCTACTTTACTTTTGGGAAAGTTGTACATAATATTTTACTGTTGCTTTTCCCCCCATGTAAATGAGTTTTATGCATTGTATGGATAAGCATATTGAGCACTTTGAAAGATTAATTGGCCAAGATGTATTTTTATGAGTAATCTGAAGTTGTATTATAAAAAACGTTTTACACAATTATTTTTTTATAACTGACATCGATGTTTTTGTATCGAATACATTTTTTTCATGGGAGCAGTCGCATGAGGCACTGAATCACTCCAAATTCTGGTAAAACTGCTTATTCATTAATAGTTTCTTGACAGTATCCTCCGATATGACAGTCTTAATGGAAACTAAAATGAATTTGTCCCATTTATGCCTCTTTTTTGAGAGTGGCAAACGGTTTTTTACAATCAAGGTACTTGTTTTGATCAAGTTCCCTTCACGACCACTTTTGTTCAGAAATATTTTCTATAAATATGCTATACTTTCCCCTACGATTAACTTTGTGGTTTTAATTGCTGTGTTGTACAACTTATTATGGTTTATAAATGTAAATGAGCAGAATATAAAAAAATGGGCATCTGTGATCTCTCTATTGAAGGAAGATGAAACTGTTCAAGCAATTGAAGAACCTGATGAAATAATGCATATTAATCGTGATAGCGAAAGTAAATATGACAAAAGTGATAGACATGAAACGTTTGAGTTGAATTGTGTAATTTTCAAATTCTGCCTAAAGAACTCTATCAAGAAAATTAAGATATCAAGAAAACTAAGAAGCCATAAATGTAACACTTCGCCTTGTCAAAAAGACACAAGCAAGAAAAGGTTACACATGCTATTTGTAGATCATCAAAGAATAGCAAAATTACAACGTGAGCAAAATATGACAGTTTTGATTGCAAATAACGTTCTTGTATTGTTAGTGAAAAGTGTCTGTGATTTATGTTCTTTATTAAGATCACGCACTTTTGGAACGGTTTCTTTAGTTTTATTGGATTTTTTCTCAAATAATCAAAGAAAAATTAAAAAGTCCTTTTAAGTAGGTAAGATATTTTCTCTTAGTTAAATTATTCACTGCAATTGTGATTTTTATCGAGCACAGAAAAAAATAATTATTAAAAAAAAAGGATTGGGGTGACTTGCTGAAGTGATCGCGCGACCATTAACGTTAGTGTGGGGGGTGGGCTCCTGCTTCCGGGTTAAAACATTTTGAAGGTTTCTCGCTTTAAATATTAAAAATAACACAATTATTCTTCATTGGAATTTTTCATTCGTTTTCCTTATTTAATATTAATTCTAAATGCTAATTCTGTGAAGCTTAAAATTACAGTTCGTTTTAAACTATTTATAATAGGAGCATTCATTTAAAAAATCATTTTATATTTTTGTATGCATTGTTGTGCACTTGGTTTTACTCTTCTTACAATTAAGCTATTATATCAAGAATAATGTATTATTTTAAAAAAAAATAATCGCAGAACGGGTACTTCAGCCAGTGTACTTATAAATGTATCAGTGCTGCACAATGTATTTTATAACTAATTTATTAATACTAATTTAAGAGCAAGTTTAATTATTATTAGTGACTTCCATGGGCTTGTCTTGCAGAGCAAAGGTTTTCAAATGAAGGCTTAATGTTAGAAACTGACACTCGTGAGTTCTTTTTCTATATTTAGCTGAGATCTGTATTTTGTCTTCAATGCAGCCACCGCAGAAAATCCGGTTTTACAAAGGTACGATGTTGAAAACGGTAAAAGTATACGAAATGCTTTTGTTTTCAGTTCAGAAAATTCATCATCTACTTCTGCCCAAAATTGAAAGAGAGTTTTATTACAAAATTGTTTTTAATTTCGCCACCAGATGTGAAATCTATGAAACTTTCTTCTTCGGTAGAGGAGAGCCTTTCTGGGGTATTTTGAAATTAATCTCTCCCCCATTCGTAACTTGCTGTCGAGTTGTCCTCAGCAAAAAAATATTTTTTTAAATTTTTTGCTAACATAGCTAAATGATATTCAATAGTTTTATAAACAACTTCCACATGTTGTTCTTCAGTTTTGTAAGTTTTTACACATTTATCCGCATTTTCAAACATTTCTAGGTTTTTTTGCTTTAAATTTCGGCACCATAATTCTAATTTTCTACAAAGAGCATTAATTTTATCACTCGTGTCAAACATATGTACATTTGATCCTTGAAGTTGAAGATTCAATATATTTAATTTCTCAAATATATCGACTAAGTAGCTCAACTTCATCAGAAATAAACCATCTCGAAATTTCTCAGCTTCCGGTAGGTTTTCCTCTTCTAGAAAAATGGCAATTTCATTTCTTAATTCATAAACACGTTGTAAAAATTTCCCGCGTGATAACCATCTTGCTTCACAATAAGATAGCAACGATGAATGCACTGCGCCCATGTCTTTGCAAAGTCCAGAAAAGATTCTTGATTTTAGGGGGTCTCATTTTTATGTAATTTACTACAGTCACAACTGTCATTAGCACAATATTCAGGCCAGGACTAATTTCTTTGGAAGCCAGAGCTTCTCTGTGGATCATACAATGTGTCCAGATGCACAGTGGAGATTTTTGTTTCACAAGTGCTTGTATACTTTTAAATCTTCCTGACATTGTACGAGCACCATCGGTGCATATTCCGACACAATTTTTCCACTCTATATTTGCCTCGTTTATAAAATTATTTAAAATATCAAATAATGCTATTGCTGTTGTTTTAAGTTTTATTGGTTTACAAAAAAGTAGTTCTTCTACCGCTGACATACCATCCCAAAATCGAACATACGCAATGAAATGAGCATCTTTATTGCTATCTGTTGCCTCGTCAAGCTGAATTGAAAACAATTTATCACGCAACTTACCGAAAAGCTGTTGCTCTACATCTTCAGCGATATCATCAATTCGACGGGAAACAGTATCATTTGATAGGGGTATGGACTGCAAACTCTTTGGCAAAATTGTCTCCAAACATAGTTTCTACAACATCAATTGCTGCAGGCAAAATAAGCTCTTCGGCAATAGTGTGGGGCTTTTTACATCTGGCTGTTTTATATGATACTTTGTAAGAAGTAAGTAAAGCTTTTTCATCCACTGACAAAGTTTTTTTTAAAAAATGTTTTTTGTTTTCCATATGATTTTAATTTTGATTCAAAGAACTCTCGAGGTTTGTTAATGTACTCACCATGAAGCGTTTCGAAATGTCTTTTAAGTTTATTAGGTTTCATACTGTCTGCTGCCAATATTTTTGAGCAAATAACACACAGTGGCGTTTCTTCTCCATTTACTTCAGTAATGGTAAATCCAAAATTCAAGTATTCTTGAGAATATTTCCTTGATTTAATTTTCGGAACTATGCTCGTCTGTGCACTTGTTGATGCTTTATTATCGTCGAATGTTCGCTTACGACTTAAAAATTTATCCATGATTTTTTTGTTCCAATTTTCTGCAGTAATACTTAATAGTGTGAATTACAACTAACGCGCAAATTATAAATGTACATTCAAGATAGATTTGGTAGCTATAGAAGCATCGAATGGACCATGACTGATTGGAATTGTACGAGGTACAGCATTATTACATGTTTTGCGCAGACGTCCGATAGTTTGGCCAGACTCACGCAGACGCTCGCGAGAATGCCAGATGTGATGGATATGAGAGAGCGCAACATAAAGTAGACTATTTTTCAATTTCTACTATAAGTCCACTCTCTCATATATATCTTGTTCAAATTTTCAATCGTTGATAAAAATACTTTCTATTCATTCATTCAAGTTCAAATACATGTTTTAAAACTTGTAGTGGGTGACACTTCATGTTAATACAGTTCTTTCAAATTTTAATTCATTAATTAAATTAAAAAAATGAATAAATATTAACAAACAAAAATTATTGTCCAAAAGCATTTATAGAAAGGAAAACTTTTCGTGCTGTCCCCTGTAACGCAATGGATAGCGCGCGCTGGGCTTCTAATCTGAAGGACGGTAGTTCGAATTCCATACGAGATGGCTTAATTTCTAAGAATGTGTGTGATTTCTTCTTTACTTTACTATTTTCTTACATTAATTAAATTTAATTAATGAATAAATAGTAAAGAAAAAAGAATATTCCAATACCCCATATATAGAAAAGAAAAGGAAAAATTGCAAGGAAAATCGCTTTTTCTTTTGTCGCTTAACATTGTGATTCTGTCATATGTATTACATATTTGTATTAATTGAAACTATTTAATAGAAAGTAACTAAAATAAGTTTTTCTTTGTTGGCCTAAGTAGGAATTGACTTAAAATTTATTTTTTATATTACTTGTTCTAATGACATTTGTACTTTTAGAAATGCATGATGGACGAAATAAATTTTTAATCAAATGTCATTTTGCAATCTGTCCCAATTTAAAAAATGAGAATGGAAAAATAACATAACATTATAATTATTACTTAAAAGTAATTTGCTTAAAATATATATTATATAAAAGTAACGTATACAAAATTTAATACTCAAAGTGCATTATTATTGCATTCAATACATTATTATTGAGGGGGGGCGATGAAAATTATGATTGAAAATTGGGTCGCCAGTAGTGAAAGTTTGAGAGAAGCACTGTCTTACTTAATTAATTTATTTATTTTGCAAAAAAGTAGTATACAAAATGTAATACTTATGCTATTGAGTTGTATGGTTTATAATTAAGATCGCGTATAGTAGCTTTAGCGTCAAAGTGCATTATTATTACATTCAGTACATTATTAATGTATAAGGGGGGCGCGATAAAAATTGTGATTGAAAAGGGGGCGCCAGTATTGAAAGTTTGAGAAGCACTGAGCTATGCTGTTAACAGCAGTGAGCAAGGAGCTACATATTTGAATTGATGCATTTTTTGAATAACCTTATTCCCTTATTAACATAAAAAGGGACAAACAAAAATTAATTAATTTTTCTTTTCAAAAACACACGATATAACTGATACACTCTATTAAGCTCTTCGAATAAATCTCTCTAAATAAGTTCATTAAATAATCGCATACACTGAACGCATACATACAGCGAGCAATTTTTTTACAATGAAATTAAAGAGAAAAAAGTTAGAAAAAATTACAATGTAAGTTATGAAACATTTTATAATTCAAACAAATATACACTAGAACTTTAATGATGGATGAGCTACTAAACGGAATATAGCTGGCTGAAGATTATTTCTTGGATTACATCCCTTTAAATTATTTAATTAAATGAGTATTTTTCCAATGAAAAGTTTTTTTTTTTCAATATATCGTTTTCTAATATATTTGAAATTTCAGTGCAAGAAATATCCTTCGTATTGAACTTTTCGGTAAGTGCTACAGGAAAAGTATCAACATCCAATATTGATTTCTTGCTTGCCCAAATCATTATCTTTAAAAAAAATCTTTCAACTGCTGCATTCGTTTCACGGTCTAATTTCTTCAAACAGACAATTGTTATCGATTTTAATATCAAACATTTATTTCGGTAGAAACTAAACAATTCTCTCTCTCTCTCTCTGAGATATTTGTTTCATACCATTCTTCTACATGTTGGAAACAGGCTTGGTAAAAATTCTGCACTTATTTGGTAAACCTCTCCGTTATGTACGGAATTTGATATTCGCAGTTTGACAATTTTTATTTTATTAATAAAGCAATAAATTTTTCTTCAAATCGTTATTTTTATTAAATAACAAAGTCATTCAAAATAAGACAAACTCCTGTAGCTGCAATATGTTCACCATTAATCTTTCGAATCGTTTTGCGACAAATAGATGATTGATTATGTGCAAAATACATTAATATATATCCGATAATTCGTACTGAACCGACTCATGCCGCGTAACAGTTAAGTCTAGTATCTCTGACTACAGAGATGGACAGCTTAGTTTTAAAATATTGAAAATGAGAGCATGATATTTTTTTTTTTATAATTGGGCTACGTATTGGTATTTCTACCTATGCAGATCTGGTTCATTCCCTAGCTGCTGGTACACTTTTTAGTGCGACCCCATTTAGGCGATACCAATTACCGCAAGTAATTTTGACGCCCAGTTTCTTCCCCAGAAGAGGCATCTGAGCTCAGCTAAGCTGATGCAAAATTTGTACTTAAAAATTTAATTTTGCCAAGAGCATTCAGGCCAAACGGACAATCGAGGGATCGCTTCAATGCTGTATAATCACACGACATGGTCGCTATCGCTTTTCTGCATCAGGAAAACCACCATTTTGGGCCGGGGTCGAACTCGCAGCCTTGGATATAGAAGGCCAGCGACAAATCAACTACGTCACTCAGCCCGCAAATGGGGACAAGAAGGAGGACACTTTTTCAATGTGAGAAGAACTGTCCTACATAAAGGAGGACGACTGGTCATTTTAATACACATAAAGTAATAGAACATCGGAAATGCATTTATTTTGATTGTGGAAAATGCAACATAATGATTCTATTTGATGCAATAGACGAGATCATTGTTTGGATTAATAAGTTTAAATTTGCACCATGCATTGAATATAAATAACTATTATAAAATAAATGAATCTGCTATAGATATGTGAATTTCTGTAATTTTTTTTTTAAAGTTATGCGATAAGGAACTGATTTTTCCTTTTTGTTGTTGTTGTTGTTGGTTACGCCACCTGATTGACAGTAACATCAGCTCAAGGTCCGCTAAAGGCTAGATTTTTACGCCTATTGTGAGCCTTAATTTTGAGCATCATGTAGGTGACTGCACGATTTTGTTCAGTCCCACTCCAATTTTGAAGGAAGAAGATCCAGGGGGTATTCATGGACCTCCCACCTTTCTTCCCTTTCCACCAATCTCACGAGAAGAACGACTTCCGGATCGACGGCTATTTAGAGTAGAAAAAATAAAAGTTGGTAGTCTTTTCCTGTATTATTGTGAATTTTTATAAACTTTGGACTTTTTTATATATTTGTTTTCGTTTTTTTCCTACCGAGTTACAAACGGTGAAGTTTGGGGTCTTCAAACTAATTTCCATAGTATGTAATTGTTAGTAAAATTGTATATTAAACAATTTAAGCTTATTTTTTTTCTTCAAAATTTGAAAAGTTAACCTTGAATTAACTACAATATAAATACTAAATTCAAGTAATATGTAATAACATAAATAACAATAATTTACTCACACTATTAATATAGAAAACAGGCAGTAAATCTTAAAATGTTTTCACCTCTTTTTTAATACATCTAATTCTTGATTACAAATTATTATGAGTTGCATAAATGGCGCATTTTTAAAGTTATTTCTTATTGTTTCTTAGAATTATTGTTATTGTCAAATGGTTCATTTATTTCTTCTGAGTGAATTATTGGCAGCAATATAAATTATTCCGTGTAATTCTTGTTCAACAGTTTTTGTTTCACATACAAATTTGTTGATATTATTCACTACTTTTTATTATTTTTTTAGACTTAATATTTCTCTAACAATTGATAAAAATTATAGTTTTTTTTTATTTCACAGATCAAAATAATTTCTGTTTTTTTTTTTTTTTTTTTTTTTTGCAGTGTAACTGTAACTGCATTCCGTATCGTTGCATGAAAAATGATTGTCGAATTTTTGCTTATACGTAATTTTTTTATTGCGACTACTATTTTTTTTTACAAATACGATAACAAAAAAATGACTTGAATGATTCGTCAACATGTTTTCCACTACACTGATAGAATTTAGTTTTTATTTCTGTGTTATACATTCAAGACTATTGATTGAATTCATAACATTCTTTAATGAAAAAAAAAAAATAAGAATTTGCATATATCTCATCGCAATAATAATTTTTGTCATCGTTCATAGGACATATTAAGATTAATTCAAAGAAAATAAAGAAAATAATCAAAAGAAAAACAAATTTGTTCTTATTTTTAATGATAAATTTGAATATTTTTTGTAGTTGTGTGTTTTTCTTTTTTACAATACAATATACCAAACATATTTTTTGTAAGGCATTGTTGCATTCATTTTCGCAAAACATCTAGTCATACAATATCATATCTTTCGAAGAAATTAGTTACCGTAGAAAAAATGCAAGTGATTTTTAATAGAATTTTCACAATTGCCACAGATATTAGAAAAATTCGTATTGCTTTATAAATGTTTGAAAGTCTATTACTAACTTCAACTTATACATCTAGATGGCGCCCATTACAATTTAAGCATTTAATTTAAAATTGATCTTCACTAACACCAGTCTCATCATGTTTTCACAATCTCTAGTTATTTAATTATGAAATAACGTAAGTTGTAAAAGAAGGATATATCGCTTAATAATTTTGTGAATACTAAATAGAAATCCATTGTTAAGAAATGTCTAGATATTTGTTTAGTATATGTTCGTAAATATTAAATTGCAATTTTAATAAATTACAAATTATTTTATAATTTTTTGTGCTTCAGGCAGTTTTTGATACCTCACATTATGAATATAAATCGTTTTTGAAGAGGTTCCCTATTTGAACTTATTCTTTGAAATCTAAAGACAACGGTATTTAAAACTTTTCCATAAAGTTTAATTTCTTTTACATTGGCATACGCTAAAATTATTGCCATATAATATAGTTATAGCATGTCCATAATTCGTAAGAAATTATAATAAAATTGTCATTTCTGTGATTCAGAAGTATTTTTATTTTTTATTTTAGTAATATATTTGGAAAAAAATTGTAAAACTGAAAAAATATTTTGGTATTCTTTGAGTTTCGAAAATGGTGATTTTCTTTCTCACTATAAAAACTACCTAAAGATGTAGAAGTACTAAAATGAAGTAATAAAAAATTTGATGAAATCCTAAAAAACTACTTTTTAGCAAACTCTTTGACTTTTTAAGAAATATATTATTTATTAGAAAAATAAATTTTAAGTAAACAAGAATTTCAATATTTTTAAAAAAATGCTTTATATTTCAATAGAATTAATTGATCATGTTAATGTTAAATTTTATCGTCAGTTATCAAACCAATTTTCAACTGTGATACATTATTTCCTATCAATACGCGATGGATCTATAGGAATTTCTAGAAAAATATATTTAATTTTTATAAAAATTCATCTTTAATAATTTCATTTAGACTTCGAAATGAACATTATTTTTTTTAAATTCAAAATTAAAATTAAAAAATTTCAACTATCAAGCATCACAAGATGAAAAAAATAATAAACAAGAAAAATATTTGGCAGCAACCAAAGTCTTCATTCTTCAATATTTTTATGCATATCTTACATTGCAAAACACATCCAATTTATTTTTTATAAATTATTTTCTAAAAAGTACTATTTAACTTGATTAAGAGTGATCAACATTAATTAATGAAAAAAAGAAAGATTGATTAGTAAAATACGTAAGGAAGTTCTCAATTGAAACTCCAACATATCCTGCGCAGACGTCCCTAAAATTAAAAGCTCCAACATAATCGTACTGAAGGAGATTAAGATATATTTAAGTTCTTGCATAGTTTCCGTAACTGAATTATTTTTTCTGTCTATTTTTTATGATTAAAACAAATGTATTTCTGTGATTTTGATATGTGTTTTTTAACGAGACATGAAGCATTCACATCTTAAATACATGGGTTATTACTGTTTAATTTACTTTCCAGTAGTGCAGGAATTAATAGAACAAATGTGACATTGATTGTAAAAAGAAAACAAAAAAAAAATAATTTTAAACCTAAATCCATCAATAGTTATTATTTTACAGAACTTCATAAATTTAGAGAAAACAAATTATCGGCTATTCTTTTTTAATTTTATCTTTTATGTTTATTTGATAAAATTGTAATTTTTCTTTGTATTTCCTTTCACAAATTTTATCATTATTTTATTTTACTTTAATAACAGTCAGTTAAGGAGTTGCTCTATCAACAAGCCCTTGAACCGCTTTTCTTAACAAAATATGTTAAAAGATTTTTTAGCAGATTAATTTTATATATTTTTAATAAATCATTTGGTAATAACTCAGGGGGTAGCTAAACATTTTTCATCAGAGTGTCACTATCTGATATGAAAAACTATACATTCCGCTGGCCGTGGGTAGCCTAGTAGTTAGAGCATCGGAATCCAAACCGGAAGGCCTGGGTTCGATACCCTTCGAGTACACACGGATTACGTGCTCGTTAAATCAGTGGGTCTGAAAGTTTTGTGGGCGGTCACAACTGAAACCACAAGTGCAGTGGGTTGGAGAATATTTCCCTCTCTTCCACTTCCATGCCTAAATTGTGGAGGTGGAGGTCAGTGGTGTCGCCGTCTATCGTAGAGAAGTCCAATTTGTCTCACATGCACTGACAACATTCATTCATTCCTTTCGGGAATTTCACCGAGCTAAATCGCAATGTCACCTCTATGGTGCTCAAGGCTAAGGCTAACGACATGCGTAATCTAGCCCAAGCCATGATGAATTATACGGATCTCGATCTAACTACGTCAGACAGGTGGTATTAGAAACAACATCATTGCATGACACTTCCAACTTTCTCAATAAATATGCAGAGGTAAATAATGTTAGTAATAAGCTGATTATGAGCTCTTCTTCGCATATAGCACATGTTTTTGCAAATCTTAGTAGTGGAAATTTAAAAACAAAATAATAAGTGAGACAAAATTGCAAACTTAGATTTCTATGTTAATAAATGTTTTTACAGCTTCAACACATTCGGTTAGGTTAGGTATAAAATAAAAGATAAATTGAAACATTTAATTCTAAATAACTATTAAAAAGTTAGTATTTGCTTGATGTGTTCTTTTGAATTTGTGGATATTTTTTTACCAAGTAATCTATATTTGTGGATTAGTTATTTCTCTCTCTCTTGAAGATGCTAACAAAATTAGACAGTTGTAAGTGCATATCAATTAATTTTGAGCGATATTATTTTATTTTATTCATAATAGAAAGTATTTGAACAGAAACATATGTTGATCGAATAATATATGTCAGCCAAATAGTGGAAATTTAAAAATTGATTGTCGTTACAAATTTTGAAAATCCAATACATCTCGGATCACACGGAGTTTAAATAAGTCCATTATGTTTTGCTTTCAGTATAGTATGAAACTGTAGGTCAGTAATTTTGATTTGAATTTCGAGTGAGTCTAAGATCTTGTAGATAAATTAAAAAATATTTGCAAAAATGTCCGCATTTTTTATCGTTTTGAAAATTATGACCCCTAGCATTGAATGAATCCTAAAAAATGATATTACTGGACTGTTGGATCACTGGACTGTTCATTATCTTCTTCCAGATATTTTAAAGCACGCTCAAATTCCAAAATCTTACGATTGCACTTTTCGTTGGAAAGCCAGCGCGTACAATATTGAAGAGTATTTTAAATGATAATTTTCTACTGTAATTCTATTATTTAAGAATATTCAAACAAGATTTTGTGAGTTTCTTTTTTTTTGTCTAAGACAACCGCATTTCAATACAATTGTATTAAACATATTGTTCTTCATTATTTTACTTTTTCAAATCCTTAAAACTTTCAATAAGTCTTCCCATGCCACCCTTACAGTTTCATTTTTAGAAAAGTTCATGTAGTATTAAGAATAGTAGTTGATATACTTCTAGGGAAAATGACTCTTGAAGAACGTGAGCAACCAAAAATCACGTAGAAGGGATGTGATCGATTCGAAAGAAATAGTCAGCAACGAGAAAGGAAAAACTCTGATTTGGCAAGATATATAGATCAAGATAAACTGAACATGACAATCGGCTGAAGATCTAAGAAACAACGATTACAAGCGTTATTGTTTTTTGAAAATATGTGTATTGCTATTTTCTTTACAAAAAATGCTTCTCAAGAAGTAGTGTTTTGCACCACTATGAATTAAATACTTTTTCATTTCCATTTTTTTGTGCACTTTCATCGTTTATGTTTCATTTTCTTTCAATTTCTTATCGTTGTTTTATAATAATAATAATAATAATTATTATTATTATAATTATTATTATTATTATTGCTATTCTTGCGTTTGTACTGACTGTTGCTCTCATTTTAATCCCCTTTTCTTTGTTCCGCAAATTATATTCATCATTTTGTGTTACAATTTTTTTTTCTGATGTTAAGAGGTTTGGTACTCTTTTTGAACAACTTTCTTTATTTATGTATTCAAAAATTATATTTTAGCATTTTATATAGTGCTTTTATTCAAAAAAATGATACGAGATGAAATTTTTCACATATTATTCACACAATTTTAAAAATTTAAATTTTTTGAAGAAATTTGGAAAATTTTAAAATCTATTCCTTTTGAAAATACTATTATTTTTACCTGACATTTTTTGTAATATTCCTATGGGTATTTTAAACAATTTTAGGGATTGATTTTACAATAACTTAATTTGTTTTCGAGAAAAAAAATGAAATATTGATATGAATGCTAAATATAAACGAAAAAGCCGGTTTCTCTTACATTTTATTTTTTTTTAAAAAAGTATTCAGTTTAAAACAAAACGGTTCCCTAATTTTATTGCAAGCTTTATATAAAAACGCAGGAAAAAATGGATGTGATTGGTAAATAATTGCGGAAGGGTAACATTTTGAATGAACTAATGTTTTAAAAAATACAAACTGAGAAAAACCCCTTTAAAGTTTACAATTCTGAAAAAAATAATCATAATACACTTAAATAAACTTAAAATACCACTTTAAGATATTAGCTGTACATTTTTATTTAAAATAATTGGATTTTCAAATTTTTTCAACCCTTACATTTTTATAAATGATCAATTTTCAGTGAATATTAATTGCACAAGATAAGTGTAGAAAAATGTTAATATTTTTTTTTCTGTCACGATAGAAATTTTATTATTTTTTTTCCTTTTTTATATTGAAGTATTACATTTTTATGAAAAACATATCAGGAATGAGAACTGACATTATAAAATTGTTAATATAAAATGCCTTACTTCAAAAATCTTAGATGCAAACATTTAACAAAGAAAAAAAATGATGGTATTTTATTGCCTCGGAATTATTCTTCTTTATATATTACACATTCTGTTTTAATGTTATAATTTATCTTTATAAAATAGGTTTTTTATCAAAATGCTTTTTTTACCTTTTTTTTTTCTAAAAAGGGGCTGATGTGCCTAATTTGTTTTCAAATGAATTTTATTCAACTTCTAACTTCCCGACATGCGTAAGTGATATATCAGTCGAAAGATAATAATGCAAAGAATAAGATTAAATAAAAATTTAAAAAAAACGCTTAGGTCTGTCATTTTTGAGTTACCAAGTTGCCTTAAATTTTTGTCTGGTATTGAAATGTTTTTTTTTTTTTTTTTTTCAAATTTCCTATTACACATATACTCAGTTATTTCTCAAAAAGAAAAATTAATGTTACCTAAAAATATAATAAAATTTGGCGCACAAAAAAAATAATTGAAATATTTCTTATTTAGGTGATATGTCTAAAGGCATTGCGTAACAATAAAATAAATTCGTGCACAACGTTAGTTCAAAGAATGCAAAAAATTTCATGAATGACATTCGATATTGGCGGAGATGCACTGCATCTGGTATGGGCAGCCAGTGAGTCTTGTTTCGCAAATGTGTAGTTCTGATGGTAAGGACATTGAGTGCAGATTAATATATTCCTGACTTTATATTTCCAGTGGCTGTGCCTTATCTTTGAAGCCTTGACAAACGCCATCCTTTCAACAAGGTAATGCATTAACACATCTTTGCGCTTCGTGTTCTAACCCTCGATATACATGGCATTGCATTGTCACCTTGACCTGCGCGTTCCACTGATCTGTCATCTATTGAAAATATCCGATCATGGTTTGCTCAGAGACTGACCCTTCATCCCTCTCTAGCTGATACTGTTGATGAACTATGATATGGACTTGAAGAAACGTAGAACGAGCTGCCCGTTTCTGTCATTCAATTTCAGTTTGACCACCTAAGTTAAGAGGCTTAATAGTTCGCAGGAGGGTGGTGCAGCTTTTTGTAGTAATTTCGTATTCCTGTAAGACCCAATTGCCTGCAAATTCAATTATTTTGTCGTCATGCCTTAGTGTTTACGCACAATAAACAATAGTTTTGTATTTCCTTTCCAGCATGGCGCTGTATTTTAATGGCCAGCTGTTTATATTCAAATGCATGACTTACGTTGTATATATGTATTTGACTAAATAAATTGATGAGTATTTTCAGTAAGAAATTTCAATAATGTATATTATAAATTTATTCTTATCATACAAATATTGAATAGAAATATATATTGAAGATTTAATTAATTCATCAATATTTGTTAAAGAATTTATGAAATGTGTATGATCTTTTAAGATTATTATAAAAAAAAATATTAAAAGCTGGCATCCTTTTTATCTCAAACACCAGAAAATATCGTAATATAGATCTTATAATATTATTATTATCAGAAAATAATCTGCAGATTATTTTGACAAAGTCGTTTCAAATTTAGAAAATGTAATCTACCATTTTAACTAAGAAAACTTTAGAGAAGCAATATTTACAATTCGTCTTGAAGATAAACGTACTCAAAAAATTATAACGTAGAATTTTATTTTGCCGAAACTCTCAATAAAATTTATTCGACCTCTTAGAAGTTTCGAAATTAAAAAGACACGCTTTTATTATTCTTTAAAAAATTCTTTCAGGAATAAGATTTATCTTTAAATTAAATTGAAATGTTAGAAAAATTTGTCTTGATGTTGATTGGATTATTTCACTAAATAATGAATGTTTTTAAAGTTTTCTGTGCTTCAATTTAAAAAAAAAAGTTGGAGACATTTAATAATAAAATATTTATTTCGTGTATAATAAAATTGTATTTGTTAAGCTCAATTATTGAAAATTAATAATTTTCCAAAGAAGAACTAAAAAGAAAAACATTAAACATAATTTTTCCATATTCTCAGTCTGAGATTTTTGTCAACCCTTGAGATTGCAGCCATCCACTTCTTCAAAACATATTTAAGTATACCGTGCCAATATTCATTTCGAAATGTGTGTTTTTTACCTAATTGAAACAACTTAATTTTTTGTAATTTTTCATATGATTTAATGAATTAAAATTTGCGTAGTTAAATAACTTTTGTGATTTTCTAACCAATTAATAATTTTATTGTAATTTTATGGTAAATCAATTATTTAAATAATTTCTTAACTGATTGAAAGTAAAAATCGTTTTCGAAAAAATTTAGACAGCTTTAAATATACTTAAGAACCTAGTGAAATAATCTAATCGTAGTTATTAAAGCAGTTTTCCGACATTGGACTAATACCTCATCAGTAAGTATTACTTTTTCAGTTTTCTTCTTTATTCTGTGAAAAAAAATGATTTGTTGGTAAATAAGTGCATAAAATGTATTCATGTAAGATATTATAAGTATTAAAATCGAAAATATATTATTTCCTAGGTAGACAGGGGCAGTGTAATGTTTTGAAAATAATCTTAAATTCGTTCTTAAAATTTATAAAAAAAATCATGTCTTAAAATTTTAAAGTTAAAGGTTTTATTTTCAGATTTTTTTTAAAAATGAATTAAAGTAAATAGGTTCCCCTTTTCCATGTTATTTTACGTATAAAGAACAAGTATTTTCAAATAATTCCTACAGATTTATCTATTAAGCGTTGAAAGGTTCAAATCCAAAAAAAATTCAATGTCCAATGTTGTAATCCAAAAAAATAATTCTATGGTTTTTTTTTTTTATTTCTTTTCATTTAAAAAAATGAAGTAATGTTTTGTATAAGGCATAAAATTGCAAATAATGATTTTGCACCCCAAATTTCACTCTCGGCATGCAAATACTTTTGTGTACATGTTTAAAAAGTATTAATGTGACTGATACATATATATTTAAAAAACTTTAAATCTTACTTATATATATATAACCGAAAAATATCCATTGATAAAATTGGAAATTTACCTAAAATGTTATATATGAACAAGTCCTCAAACGTGAAAATACCTTCATGTAAAATTATTTTCATTGTCTTAAGTTTTTCAGGGATGTTCTCTAAAATATTCCAATAGTGAAATAGAATAATGCAGTAAAAAAAAACACTTCATGAACATTTAATTTGGAAATTCTTATGATTTTACTTTTATTTGAAAACATCAAAGAAGCGTATTAAATAAATTTTTGTTTTAAAACAACATGCAAATATTTACATAAGCAAAATTATTAAGTGATATAATTTTTAGATTTACAAGAGTTACTTTCTTTACAAAATAAAGAAAAAAAAACGAAATAAAATAAACTGTCGAAAACCGTTGCAATTCCCGTTAGAATTCAAAAATTTATTTGAATCTTGAGTTCTATGATAAATATTATAATAATATCTAAACTATAATTTTTATAGCTTTTACTTCCATTTCATTAATTTTCTTTTTATCCATTACGGGATTTTTTATTACCAGATTTATGTATAGAAAAAGGTAAACTTGAAAATCGTTTTAATATCTATTTTTTGGTACATTTCCGTTTCGCTGTGCAAATATCATCAAGTTGGCGTAATTGGCAACGATACACAATAGACCTATAAACATATTAATAAATATTCGTTTTTATAGATTTTACATTTAATTTTGATGCTTTATGAGAAATACGTTAATGATAAGAAGAATCCACGACTCGTTTTGAAAATTTAGTGGTAAAAGTTTTATAGTGGAAATATTATAAAAAAATATAGGCAATATTATCGCATGTGTTTTTGTGTGTGTGTTTTCTATTTAATTTTCTTTAACTGTTGCCAACTTCTATTACGTTCGCTTTTGCAAATATATAAAATATTATTTAACATGTTGCTCTAGAAAACATTTATCGAAAAAAAAGTCAAATCATACAAATATATATTTATTTACCATATTGAAATAACTGCATGAACGAAAATTTATTGATCGCTCAATTCTCCTTTCTTATGTATCTTCGTTTCGGAAAATTGCGGATTGAAACGGTTTATATATTGGCCGTGTTTTCAAACGTGAATGCTACGTCTGAGATGAAATCACATTGCCTATATAATGGGATATACCTTCTCAAGGAATTAGGGATATGCAAAGGCTTAACGTGGGATTTTGTGATATATTACTAAAAAACTTAAATAGAAGAGAAATGGAATTTTTTATCCTCACAAAATCCGTTCTGAATTTGAGTGCTATTTCTTTGCAAGCTTTTTTATTCGACAAAAATATTTTATTTGAATTGAAAACTTATATAATAGCATTTACTTCAAGAATTTACACATTTTGTTTTAAACTATTTTGGCTGTATTCCTTATCTTAAAAATTATATTATAGCTAAGTATGGATAAAATAATTTATTAAATATACAAAATAACCAATGGAAAGCAGTTTAGATAAATAGCATGGATTAATAATTTTTTTTATTATTATTAAATATAATTTTATAACTAAATATTATGGTAGAAAAGGTATTCCTACGTAACACCATCGGAGTAACCTTTTCTTTCTTTTAATCAATTTATAAAATATTTCCATAATGTGTTGTACGAATGACGACATGAATTCTTAGACGAAAAATAGACTAAACATTCGAATTGAATGTTACAAAAGTAACACATTGTTTCTACTGTTTGGGACAAATGCACATACTTCTTAAATTATCTTGAAAATAGTATTGTGAAATAGTACAAATTTTCATTGCAATATCAATTTATTTGAATTGAAAGAAAATTACGTTTAATACGTTCAAAAAATTTAGATAATTATTTTAAGAGCCTTCCGTGAAATAGTATCGCAGGTTTAGAGAGGGATTCTTAAATTCATGTAACACGAAACAAATTATTTGATAAATTGTAAGGCGAGCAATCCTCCTCCTTTAGGCAAGACAGTCATTCTTTTATAAGTCCTGTCCTTACTTGAAAAGTGTCCTCTTACTTGTGTTCTCCTTTTTCATATTTTAAAACTAATCAATTTTCTCTGTATTCAGAGATGTCAGGCAAATTTGTTACATGCCATGTGCCAGTACAGTACAAATTATCGGATATATTAATGTGCTTTGTACACAATCACGCATCTATTTGTCACAAAACTATTCGAAAGATTGATTGTGAGTGAACATATTTCAGCTACAGAAGGTAGTCTTATTCTGAACAATTTTGTCCTTTACTAAAAACCAAATTGAAGAAAAGTGTACCCCTCACCTTTTGATAATAATAGTGTCAAATTTAGAAGAATTACTCATAAAGGAAAATTTTACAAAGAAGTGCAGAATCTTTACCGAATCTCTTTCTGATACGTAGAAGAATGGATTGAAACAAACACCACTGGAATTAACAGTTTTCAATTTCGTTATTTGACCTCATCGTAAGTAAGTTGGGCAGACGGGGAAAATCATGTTGAATTTTTATCGAAAGAAAGGCCTGATATTAAAATGGATAACAATTGTCCATTTAAATAAATTTGACGACTGAAGGCATATTTAAATTCTGATAAATTAATACAATGGGAAAATTAGAATGTTCAAATTGATAAGAGATGGGTGGAAATATCTGATCAGTAAAAAAGAACACATTCCATACGAAAATTTAATTATTCATGTTGAATTAACGTAGTGATGCCCTAGAACTAATGCAACAGTTAAGATATCCGACTACTTTCGGAACCGTGATTTTAAAAAAAGCGCATAAATGGATCATTTTCATAATATTTAGTGTCACTTAGATTATAATACATGTATAAATTGTTTTAATGACATTTTGAAAGAAAAAAAAAATATTTAAATGCAATATATAGGCAAAAGATTAACTCACAAGAACCTTCTTTCAAAATGTTCTCCTTTTGTGAAAAATGCTTCCATTACAATACTATTTTGTCTATATATAGCTCAGATCTATGTACAGAGGTTCAACTACGAATTTTAAAAAAATGACGTTATTTTCAGAGTTACAACCAATTGAGAGAAATAATTATCTGCATTTTTTTCTTAAAATTTATCTCCTCTGTTGTCGTTAAACACATGGATAAACCCACTTCTAAGTTATACATTTCCAACATTTTAGTTGAGCCTCTGTACAAAGGTCTGAGCTACATACAGACAAAATATTATAGAAGCATTTTTCACAAAACGAGAATATTTTGAAAATGGGTCATTCTATGTTCATTTTTATCAAAATATTGTACTTAAAAAATTTTGTATTGTAATACTATTCTTAAAACAATTTTATATATATTTTCTATTCTAAGTGACACTAAATTACATAAATATTATCAATTCATTCGCTTTTGCAAAACCACGGTTCCGAACGTAGTTGCATACCTTAAAATACTTTTTTCAATTGGTAATGATTTTTGCACAAGTGAAAATCAAGATCGAATGTTGATACTTTAGCAGTAGCACTTACTGTAAAGTTCAACATGAAAGATATTTCTTGGTCATAAATTTCCTATATATTGATAAAAAAAAATGTAAATAATTAAAAAAAATGTTTCGCCCTCCTTTTCATTGTAAAAAAAAATTGGATTAATACATTGTTGGGAGAATCTGTAAAATGTTCAATGCATTCTTATTAATTTTTTCCCAATAATTATTAAAAATTCTTAATTGGTTAAGTAATGTGAACGAAAGTTTTGTTATTTAAAAAAAAATCACAATTGATGATAAAATTTTTGCGTTTAGATGTTTCATTTTGGCTGATAAGATAATGTTGAGATAACTAATTATCAATGTATTTATAGGTTGATATAAAATAGACAAGGATTTTTTATTTTGGCTAATAGATTGGTACTCAATACGTAGAAACATATAAAATCGAGTAAAGTTAAACAAGTTTTATCGAAATTAAATTGAAAAGGAAATTCTGCAAACAAAATATCTAATGAAAATTGCGAGTATAAATCTGAAGAATCATTTCCAGGATTTTAATAAAAACTGATTTTTTCATGCTTAGGTTTTTACAGATGAAAATAATATTTTGATGCAGTTAATTTGTCATAAAAGTTAATTTTCTCTTTAATACTATATTTTTCTTTATTTTCTGAGATTGAGTATAAGTTGTAATTTAGAGGATATTATACTAAAAAAAGTTTTTATTTGCTTTCCATTTCCAGTATTACGACTGCGAGATAACTTTTAAATTATACAGGGTATCTACAATTTAGTTGAACAATTTCGTAATATAAGAACTTCCAAATTATTAAATGAAATTAACCAGTTTAAGGTCAGACTAAATTTATTCATAGATGGCATTAGACGTCATAACTGATACTACGTTTTAGCGAGCGGTAATCAATCTTTGGTCGGCATTATGAAAATGGAGATGAGCAACGGTGCTAAAACAGTGAAATAATAGTTTTGGTTTACAGAAACCATTACGATTACATGCTATAAATCATCTTACTTGGACATGCTATAAATAACCCTTTTACCAATCATCGAGGGAAAAATGCCAGGAGATTACATTTGTCAATAGGATGGAACGGTTTGTCATTACCACAGCGACGTTACATCTTACTTCAATGCTGAAGTACCAGTTTGTATTGATCGTGAAGTTTATATTTCATGACCACAACGATCTACAGATCTTTCACCGCTGAATTTCAGTGTTTGAGATTAATAAATGATCAAATGTACAATCCACCATTTACTGCACCCATTCCTAAACTAAAATAAATATATATATATATATACACTGTAACTAATTTGATCAACAGAAACATGCTGACAAATATGTGGCAAAAACTGATTTTCTGATGGAATATATGCAGCGTAACTAAAGGAAGTCACGTGCAAATTTGGTGATAGTCATCAACGTGGACTTTTCTCTATCTTGTAACAATATGCGCCTTGAATTTTTCCTGTATCTTACATGCAATAAATCAATCTCTCTGACCGACTAATTTGTATACACCCTGTATATTCAATTTTAATTTTCACCTTTTGAATTGTTACTTAATAAAGTTATTTAAAAATATAATTGAATCTGAAGTAATTTAATTAAGTTGCCAAAATATCGTTCAAACAAACAATTCTAATGCGAAGTCAATAGTTAAATGACGTTTTTAGGGTTGAATCTTAACTCATAATACTCGAAGTATATTGCGAATTATAAGATAAATAAAAAAAAACTCTTTTTTATAGTGAATCAAAGTTAAAAGTAAAAAAAAATTCTTATTTAAGAATAAAATAATTAACGTGAAATATAATGCGTTGGGATAAAAGTGTAGGATTCTTTGTACTACACTCTTACACTAATTCAACATTTCGGAATAGATTGAGTAAGAAATTATGACAATTAATATAGAGCACAACACGCTTTTACACCCCATTGACATTAATTTTCTCGTAAATAATCTTATTATTATATTAGTATTATTATTTTTTTTTTACTTTTTAGTTCTATTCACTATAAAAGCGTGTTTTTAGTTTTTTAAAAAAAACTATAATTTATTTTTGGGTTTGATCTATATTAAAAGCGTGTTTTTTTAGTTTTTTAAACTATCATTTATTCCTTGTTGAATTTGTTCTTGAGTTTGATATTTGGAGCCGAAATTACGGGGCTGCCGGAATTAGTTTTGATCTTCAATGTATATTAATTAACGTGTCTGAAAGGCATTTAGTCTCTCCGTTTACGGGACCTTGGACGAGTCCCGTATCGTTATCTTTCAAAGATTCCGTCTTTATAGATACAGGTCAAACTAACAAAAGTGTGCTAAGAAGAAATATTAAATATGTCAATCGTATTATCACCTTTTAAACGTATTTCAGTAATGTTATTTCGTATCATCACTTCTAAACGTATCGTTTTATAAAAACAGAAAATATGCAGTTAGAACAAAATAATTTTTTTCACATGCATTAGTCCTTTTATTTCTATTTCTATGTCATAGAAACTACACAAATGCTTATATTATGATTACAAATTGCTGACGCACCCCACTGTGTCCATTCTCACTTAAAGAACACTTTTATTGTGTCTGTTTAATTTGTATTAACCACAAGCCTATTTTCTTTTAAGGTTGCACTTTAATCTCTTAGTGGTCAAATCTGAAAACCCTTATTTTTGATGATCCTGATCATTATCGGTCTTTGACAAGTGTGCAAAATTTCGAATTAATTTGACCTTTTAAAGTGGGTGAAAATCGAGTTGAACTATTCCGTTACATTCTAGTGAAACTTATAAAAGCGCGTTAAAAATTGAAATATATTTGTAGGTAGATATATATATACTAAACGAGAAGAGAAATGTGTTTTCAAGAAAAATCAAATATTCAGGTTTAATTAGAAATTAGATTTAAAAATTCATTATTTGATCATAAAGTTTTAAATTACCATTTTTCACAAAATTCACACTTCTTTCAGGTGTCCATTGTTTTAGCATAATTCATAAGTTACTTGTAATATTTGAAATATTTAGGGTTTATAGGAAAGCATTAAATCTAGTTCATTACTGATTTTGTTGAACAGGAATAACCGCATTTATATTTCATAAAAAATGAGTACTTATTATAAAAGATTTTTAAGTCTCATAAATATAAACCTTTAAACTAAATAATAAGATTAAGCTTTCTACAAAAATTGGTCGTAATTGAAAAAATTTTTTATTTTTTGAGATTTTTCTCCAATTACCATTGGCAGACTCTAGTTTTCAAAGTGATATGCTAAAATATTTTGCATTAAACCTGTAAAGCAAGGAAGAAAGAACATCTTTTCAACTGGTTATTAATCATCTGTCATACTACCAACGAATTATGGAGTATTGAAAAATAGATCGAAAAGATTAATTGCACTCTCTGTGAACGTTTTAAATCATTCATCTTAATCATCGTAGAACTACCAGAACACTTTTCCATCATCTACTTCAATATTTTTACTTCGAATAAGTAAAAAAATCTAATTTGATTTGTACCCACAGTTACATTTCGTGTAGTCTAGCATTATGGGAAATGGGATGAAAAAAGAAACCAAACTAGTTAACTACATTCACATCACAATAAGCCGAAGTTATTAATCCTGAGAGATAAGGACTATTAATCATTATACATCTGGGTTAATTTTTTACAAAAAAATGACATCGATAAAAGGGCTTTTTAATGTTTGTGATGATTTGACAAAATAGGGGAGTAAAGTTAAGCAAACGAGGAACTTTAAAAAAAATATGAGAGAGAATAACATAAGTACCGATTGTAAATCTTACATGAAATATATTAAATGATAATTATTATCATTTTTTGCAAAATGGTACAATTAGTAGATATAATTGTAATGTTATTTATATGTTCTTTTTCTGGGAGTTTCAATTACAGGTATTTATTTTTTATTTCTTGCTGTCTGGGTGACGTGGTTGGTTTGTCGCTGGTCTTCTGCTTCTGAGGTTGCGGGTTCGACTCCGGCCCAAGTCGGTTGATTTAGTGATGCAGAGAAAATCGACAGCGACCATGTCATATCATCATTCGGCATCTATAATATCCATAGAGTGTCTGTTTGGCTTCTTTACTCTCGGCAAAATTAAATTCAAGTACAAGTTCGCATCTTCAGAGCTCTTGTGCCTCTTTCTGGGGAAGGCACTGGGCATCAAAATTACTTGCGGTGATTGATATTGTCCTACATATGGTGTCGTACTAAAAATAGGTACCTGCTTCCGGGGAATGGACTAGGTCTACACTGGTAAACACCGATTCGCAACCCATTAAAAGTAATTTTCTCCCTACCATTAGTTATTATGGTAAATTATTCCGCAAGGTGAAAAACCCTACGATTGAAAAAGCCAGTTATCAATGATATTACAAATGTGTTTTTGCTAAAAGTATTCAAATAAAGGGAATTAAAGTGTTTTAAATACAAAGCCAATGTTGATTATTTAATGTTTTCTGATATTTGTGAAAGTTTCATGTAATTTTCAGATTACATGCAAAAAGTAAGCTGATAGGTCAACTGGATACATATCATCAGCATCAGCAGATACGTCAGAAAAAAACAATGTATATGAACTGTAAATACTACCAAAAGTGTGAGGATTAAATGACATTTCACCAATGCAGAAAAGAGTGACGGGAAATTATATGAAATAAATTTTAAGAAAAGAAGAATGAGTATTATCAGAACTGCGCATTTTCTTTATCTTTATCTTAAAAATAAAATGAATAAATTTATTTAATTAACAGTTTTTAAGAATTATTGTTAATATTTGCCATGTATTTAATTTTTAAAGATAACTAAATTGCGTGTTGTTGAAAATTTGTGTTTGGGATTTTAATTATTAAAGCAAATGGTTTCTAATTAAAATCAAAACCATTTTAACCTTTTCTAGGGTCGTGGTAATTATACTTACCACCAATTGCATTAATCTTTAAATGTACATAGAAAGCTATTCTATTATATTTATTTTGTGCTGTCATCCATTAATAACTTCAGAATATTAAGAACATTATAAACTCTTACGCACTTCGTTATCAGCACCTTTCCCCATATAATAGCAGAATTAAAAACTTCCTCATTGATTTTACAACTGTCTATTTCTTTATTTGTGTGAAATTATATAGTAGAGATATGGACTCTCAAGACTAACTTAGTTTTATCTTCGGCTAACTCTCCAATTGATTTCAGGATTTTCAAGACGGGAATGAAAAGGTTCCCACGCAATAAAACATTGGTTCCAGATAAATTCAGATTGAATAAAGTTGGTAAACATATTACAATTTATGGAATGCATACAAGATATGTTGTTTGCGTTCTACTAAGGCGTATCAAAAGAGAACATGAGATGTTTGTACAGCTTGCGATATTCTGTTATGTGTATGTTCAGATTTTCCAAAATTTCATGACAAATAATATTTTTATTTACATTCCATGAATTAAAAAAAAAGCTTTATGTAACATAAAATTCTTTTTCCAGTTAGTAATATTTACAAAATATGTTTTATAAATAAAAATAATAATTATATTAATTTCCTATTTTTTAAAAGCCCCCAAAGGGCAGAGGTAAGTAACTTATCTTCCAAAAAAAGGGTTAAAAATCAAACTAAAATTTTATCTAATGAGCTAAATGAGTTTCTCCTAAATAAATCTCAATTTCAAACATATTTGAATATACCTTTACTATACATAAATGTCCCGTTAAAGAGTTAAGTAACTTGAAAATAGCCTTATTAATATAATTTATCAAACTATGAAAAAATATGTAATAACCTCTACAGGAAAAAGTTCGACAAACAGGTCCAAAAAGGGATCATTTGATGTTAAACGGTTCTTTTCCTCTATCAATAGAATACAAAAATTGTGGAGGTATTGAGTAATGAAATAATAATTTAAGGTAGTGAAGAGTAACACCTGAAGGTTCACATCAAGGAATAAAAATTGAAAACTTAATTAGAAAACTGAACTTGTTAAATGTCTTCTCTTGGCAAAAAAATGCTCCTTTCAAAAGTCAATTTCACGCAGTTTTAAATCTTTTCCCTCAACTTTGACTGACTGGTCCTTGTGATGGTAAATTTATCTTTTCTGTCCACAGAAACCTCCTCTGAATAATTTTCTTTAATTAATGTAAAAAATACCATAAAAAAAGATGAATAGGATGTGTTGAAAAAAACCTTTCGTATTATGTACCTTTCAAGATGCCTTGGTTTCTAATTACTTAACGTAACCATTCAGCTGAAATGATGATGGTGAAAAAGAAGTTTATTATTTTTAATTAATTTTTATTTTTTTACATCTATTAGTATTCTTTCATTTTTTATGGTCTGGAGAAATTTTCTGATACGAAAGAGAAAGAAAATTTCTCGAGGAAGTGTAGAAAGATTTAATGGTCGATGAAAAAATTCTCACTTAAGGATCTGCATGTAATGTCTCACGAATAGTAAATATTTTATGCATTTTTTTAAAAGAAGCATGAAAAAAACGTGTGCATATTTTTAAATTATGGATTCAATGTAATGGATAAATATAATAAATAAAAATATTTTTCGTCTTATTTTTTTTGCAATAGTTAGCCCATATATAGCATCAGAAAAATATTTGATTAGCAAGCATTTTATCGAAAAAAGTTTATTTCGCGTATAATACATACGATTTGTTCTTCAATAAAAAATTCTCTTTTTTATTGATTGAAATCTCATTTCAGATTCATAATTACTAAAAGAGCCTTATTACTTTGTTCTTGAAACACTGCACAAAAATAAGACATTATTAGTTCAAACTCAATTATATAAGTGTTTTAGATTTAAAAATTAAGTAAATTTCAATTTTATTTAAATTAATGTAGTTTTCAACATCTTTAGCTATTATATAAACAAAAATAAAATCTTTGTAGAAATAAATAAAAATAAATGTAAATACGTAAGACTCGGTACTTTTTAATTTTTATTTGGTAGAAATTTATTTATTTTAAATTAAAAACAAGATTGTTTAGTTGTTTTCACGCACATTTTTTATTAAAACTTGAAAATGAAGACCAGAGTTATAGTCATTTCTGAACACATCCTTATTTTAATATATTCATTAATCATTACTTTATATTCGTGTCTCCCATTAAATTTTGTGAAGCCAGCCTGCCATGAATCTGAGTCCTAGTGCCGCTGAAGACCTAAATGATCTAAGGTCTCACATTGGGGTTGTGTTATGGAACTTATTTTAACCCCAGAATGCTACCAAAAACTTACGGGAATGGTATCCAGATGACAAGAGTCTTAGCAAGCTCAAAACTCAATTTAAAAGCTAATAAAAAAATTACACTATCTGCTGATGATTTCATCACATCCAAACTTCACATAAGCATTAAAGTAAATTTTATTTATTTTAGAAGCAATATTTACACATTGAGTGTAAATATTGCACATTACTCTAAAACATATTAAGGTATCCGAACACGTTGAAAATGACCAAATTCGAACAAGACCGATATTTTTGTTTTCTATTTTATTGAATGCAGCTATCTTTCGGCTTTACAAAACATGCTTTGTTTTGATTCTACGCTTCTTAGAGGCCCAGTTACAATCAATTTGATTAAGTTAGAAAAACTGGAAAAGTGGGTCTTTGATCTTCCAGAAGTAGGCATTTAAATTGTTCGAAATCTATCATGGCGAGTCTGATCACACAAGATATTATAAATGTTTTTCTATAAAACCTTTTTGAACCTGATATTTATGCTATTTTCTAGAGAATGTACTAAAATATTTCTTATTGTATGAATATTTTTTGAGTTAGGGCTTGTTATTTAAATAATGGTCTCATAAAGGCGTGATTTTTCTTATAACGTTTACTCATTCAGCTCTAAAACGTTCAAATTTTATTAAAACATTAAAATTTTAGTACATTCTCTAGATAAATGCCTCTAAATTTTGCTTTGGTAATTATTTTACTAATATAAATTTATTACTTTTTTCTCTAATTGATTTGAAGTTTTACAAAAATATTTCTAAAATTTCACTTATAATTGTGATTTTTGTCAAATTCAGGCAATTTATTGTAAATATTATTGGTTAAATAATAGTATTTATTGGTATTGAGTCCTAAAAAGCCTTTATAATGTTTAAATATGTTACTTTGTCAAAAAGTACTCTGAACGTGTTCGGATACCTTAAACAAATTTTGCGTGTTTTTCTACACAGTTTACTTAGGCAGAATTTACAATTTGTCCAGTTTTTAGTTTCCAATTGTTCAGGTGATTCAATGTTCTTTTCAAATTTCAAAATTTCACAGATAACTAATTGTCTTTGTTGATTGGGACAAAGTTGATACATTAATACGTTTCTTCAACCATGGCGCAAGAAGATCTTCACTTTGCTTTATCGCAAACTTTCTTCCAAGTAATGCTTTCAGATTTGCGAGCCGTATTATGCACGTATGTAATTTAATCTTTCATTAAACTGATATTTATCATGCTAGATGTACATTCATGAGATTTTTTACTTCAATACAATTGTTTTTTCGATTTATCCTCAGAAAAAATAGAAAAATTCTTCACCACTTAACTCTTTTAATAATTCTCGGATAGCCTCATGTTTACCTCAAAAGTTTTCTTCGCGAAAGTGTTTTGTCATCATCTAAAAAACACAGATAAAAAAACTAAGACAGATTCTAAACTTCAAACGTTACAGCTACCCATTCGTCTATCTTACTAACATTGTTCTAAAAATACTATATGCGCAAATATTTTGAGAAAACAACTATCCTTATTTGTATTAGTCAAGGTTATATGAAGGTACTGAGTCGCACGTTATATTTCATGTTTTGGGGAGGAGGGCAGAATGTTATTTGTTACAGCCGTAGTCTGCTGAACGAATAGGTAGCATTATATGGTTAAGGTATCCGACTACCTTCGGAACCGTGATTTTTAAAAAAAAACGCATAAATGGATAATTTTCATGATATTTAGTGTCACTCAGATTAGAATACATGCGCATAAAGTTGTTTTAAGGACATTTTGACAAAAAAAAATGTATTTAAATATAATATTTTGGCAAAAAATTAACTTTGATTAATCTTTCTTCCAAATGTTCTCCTTTTGTGAAAAATGGTTTTATTATAATAATATTTTGCCTCAGACCTCTCTACAGAGGCTCAACTAAAACTTTTTGAAAAATTCACATTAGCAATTGAAAAAAATTATTCGCGTTTTTATCTTAAAATTGCTCCCCTCTGTTGTCGTAAAACATGAATATACCCACTTTAAAGTTATATATTTCAAAAATTCTAGTTGAGCCTCTGAAGAGAGGTCTGAGCCAAGCAAAATATTATTCTAATCGAAGCATTTTTCACAAAAGGAGAATATTTGGAAAAAAGAGTTAATTTTTTTGTCAAAATATTGTATTTAAATAATTTTTTTTGTCAAAATGCCTAAAACAATGTTATGCATATATTCTAATCTAAGTGACACTAAATATGATGAAAATTATCCATTTATGCACTTTTGAAAATCACGGTTCCGGACGTAGTCTGATACCTTAAGGGGACGCGTGATATTTAGTAATTTTTAAGGTGCACTTTCTAAATAATAATACACCGTGTATTATTGCTTAGAAAAAATTTAGTTTTAATGAATAAAACGTCATGCATTGAAAATGTTTTAACCACATGTAAACTCATTCTGGAAACGCATTTCTAGAATGCTTAGAAAGATCAAAGCTTCATGGATTGAACATGGTGATATTTATTAACGTCTCATTATAAAGCAACACTGGGCTATTGGCGACGCATCACGTAATTTTGAACCTCAATGAAGAGGTGACTCCTCACTGGCATATCCCTATCCAGACTACCAGACCACATGAATGAAAGAGACTGGACAGATTAGCTCCCAAGCCTTCTAGACGACAGATTTTCAGTGTCACTAAGGCTCAACTCGTGACACACTGACCCGAGTTCGTGATGAAAACCTGTATGCTACGGCAGCCATTCTCTGCATGCTGAAATAGTGTTAGAATAATATATAGTAAGCATAATCTATCTGTTGCATGATTGAATCCCAAACGATGACGTCATTGTATGGGATTCAGGTGCTATATATTTAATACAAACATATTAGTTTCCCATTTAAAAATAACTTTGATTTTTAATTTCATTGAAAATTAAAGCTAAATGAACTATTTTCAACTTATATACACACATTTAACAACAAAAAGGTTTGGCTTTAAATATTTTTTTTAAAATTTAACTCAATAATTAGGCAGTATTCATTTATTCTCTGTTATAATTATAAGTAATTATTTTTTATTTGTTTTCAAAAATGAATGTTTTGGAAATTTGTTTCAACTGAACTTTTTACGCTCTTAGTTTTCAAAATAACGTAGACATTTATTAGATATGAAAAGGTATTAATGCAACACTATCTAAATATAGACCATGAATTAGCATTTTATTTTAAGCTAATTTTAATGAATAAAGTTAGGCTTTCATTGACGTTATAGATATTACTTTAATATGGATGGTTTTAAATTATTTTATTAGAGAAAATGTTATATATGTATGTGTCTTTTCTATGAATACTAGTTATTAATAATAACTTATAGAAATCTTATTAACATGAACAATAGTTTAACAACATAAATGATAACCCATTGTAACTTACGAAAAGAGATTTTAAATGAAAATTTAACTTTTGTTCATTGTAGCATTCTTCCTTCGTCTTTTTTATCTTCTATACTTTTTTATCTGTTTATATTCCCGACAATTTTTCCTTAAAATTATAACCTACATGATAATTATTTTTTTTATGAATGAAACTGCAGTGTGACAACTATTCATTATTAAAACCATAATAAGTAAACCCATTAGTAGACATTTTTGTATGTAGACATACGACGTGGGAATCGCAAATAATCCAATAAAATATCCCTTTTCATTCTTTCTTGTGTAAAAGAGCAAAAATAAAAAATTCTATTTAGATAGTGCTTGTAAAGATAAACAATATTTTTCTTTAGTTAAGCAGTCACAGTAATTCAGAAAATAATGAAATATGGTAATGGAGTACATAAAATGAATGAAGTCTGCGTACTGTTATGCAAATACATTATTCATAGAGTGCTTTTCTTTTTTTGTAAGTAAACACGGTTGAAATTTCATTTTCCTTTGAACTTGGGTTCAGACGTAATTCCTAACTACATTATTTGCCACCATTCATAACATACATCAAAATTTTTCATACACATATCCATCACTTTAACGTCAAAAAACCAAACTTAGTGAACTGAAGAAACGTTTAAAATACTAAAATCTTCATAATTCCGGGAAAGCATATTTTTCTAACTCATTAATTTTTTAACCGTCTGCAGCACGAAAACTGCAAAAAATTGTGTCTGGAGTTTCCTATGCAAAAATTTCCCAAACTATTTATTTCGCTACAAGTAATTTACCTTGCATGTCTTGAGACAGGGCTGATTTTATGAAATAATTTTTATTCAATGTTTTAGCTTCACAAGGAAGTAAATGAATCGTTATCTTTACAATGGTACCAGGCCACATACTTATTTCAAAGTAGCAGAAAAATAATAAAAATATTCCCTTGAGAGCTCTGGTTTTCAGCTTTAAATTTTTCATTTTAATCTCTTACAAATTGTTGTTGAAAAACATTTTGCGTCACTGTATAATTATCTGCCAGTTTATACATTTATGTTAACTGATAAATAGATAAAGGTGGGCTAAAATATTTTAAATAATATTTATTATAGTATATATAGTCGTATGCACTAGTATTTATTCAAAAATTTCAGTTTTTTTGTCAGAAACTGTTCTGTTTAAAAATCGAAATTAAAATTGTGAATGAAAATAAATATTGTGAAATTTATTTATAAAATATATTATAATTAATTCATTATAATATTAATAGTACTTAAGTTTCAAATATTGTGCAGCTGATATGTCATTCAGCACAAATGAAAATAAGTCTGCTTTGGAGAAAAACACTAATTTACAAAAAAAATGGGAACTATGGATGCATGTTTGTTCAATCAAAATATAAAATAATAATTGAATCCTTATTCAGATTCAAGTTATCTCAATTCAAATCTATGTCAGTCGATTTTCAAAATACGGGGTATTTTGAAAAACTTATTTTGCTGATGACATAATCTCAATTTACAATGTACTGGCTGGAATTATCGGTTCCTCGGATGGAAGAACTATTAAAATATAACTTATCAATCTTTCTAGTTAGGAAACATAATTTTTTAAATGATTACTGAAGTTAAAACAGAAGCAAGATAACGTTTCAAAAGGTTTGAAATAATAATTTTCAAATGGAGGTCTACTTTTTAAAAATCTTCTGAACGATTTTCAGTAATTTTTTTTAAAAAAATGGGTTTTTTGGAATGTTTGTTTTGAAAAAAGAATAGTGATTATACTGTAAAACACAAACATTTTCCTTAACACCCCATGATGTAATGTGGCAAAATACATATCAAAGCTATACGAGGCTGTTCTCTTCTTTTTAAGTTTTAAGAAAGAAAAATATTGGAATTTCTATACTGTGTTTGTGTAGAAAAATATTTGCAAAAAATCCACCAATTTATCATCCCCAAAATCAGACCTTTTTTAAAAGAAGAATATGAAATGCGCATTGCATGTAAAGACCATGTTGTTTAGTTGAGTGGGTTTCTGGATATTGCGACTTAAATGAAAATAATCGAAAGTTTCATTTTAATGCCATTTTTTTTCCAAAAATATCATCAAAATTTGGCTAATTTGTTTACATACTCTAAAGTCAGTACTTACTTAAAGAACTTTATCGCTCACAGAGTGTAGGCCAAATGCCCTCGCGTAGCTGAACAGCGAGACGTTAATATTCAATCTCACTCACTCTCACAATGAATGCGCTCTACATCGTCTGGGACTGTTTCGCTTACGTGCTAAGTAAGCAGATATGTAGGTATGTGTGTAAAGTATATAGTATGTAACTATCTCTTCAACAAAGAGTTTTTTAAAAAATGTCAAAGCAAATTTTGAAAAATTCGCTTAAAGAGCACCTGGGCCTTTCTTTTCTTACGCTATAATGATTATTCACAAACTTTTATTTTTGTTAATACAAATAAAGAAAGCAAACATTATAGTCATCTAAGCAATTGACTGCAAAACACATTGATATATAACAATGCAGTTCACAAAGCAATCCTCATTCACCTATATAAATATATATATGTAGCAGTCATGAACTGAACTGAAATTCAATATTAACTTAAAAACTACACCTTAAAACATGTAAAATGGACTTAAATTAAATTCTATCACAAATAGTTCCTATTAATTTCTTAGTTTAGTCGACATCGTTAATAACAAAGGGGGAAAAATTATTTCAAATTCCATTGTTTGGATTTATTTCCAGTAACATGCCTGTTATTCATGATAATAAATATGCTAAAAATAGGATCTAAATAATATAATATATATATATATATAATATATATATATATATATATATATAATAGTATATATAAAGTATGTATTATATATCAAAAATAAGAAATAATAGATAAAGAACATAACAATAAATAGCATAATAAAATATAAAACCTGAACATGAAGAACAAAATTATAGAGAAATAAAAAAAAGAAACTACAAAAAAGAAGAACCTAGCGAGTAAGAAAGCAATTTCGGACTTAGGACCGAATAAGTGGGGTTAAACTAGTTTGAAGGCACCAACCTTCCCCCTTTGCAACTCGGTAGGAAAAACCAAATAAATAAAATAAACAAAACTTCGGAGTTTGGATAACTCAGAGAGTATGAAAAAACCACTCATTACTATTATGTAACAAACTCTCCCAAACTCTTAATGCAGAAAAAGCACAAAATAATTAAGTAAAAAAGTAGAAAAATGCTAAAACAATTACATAAGAAAAGTATCTTTCAAGAAATAATTTAACAAAATTTCTTTACTCACAGAGCTTTTACGAGGAGGAGTGGCCGCGGTAGCCGAGTGGTATAGGTATCGGACCGTGGCTTGCTTTGTCAGAGGTTCGAACCCTGTACCACTAAAGACCCGCCGTGTAGGGCAGCGATGCACGTTAAATTTGTCGAGAGCTGAAACGTCCTCCCGTTGGTGTGGTGTGGTAGTTAGGAGAGGGGGTGCCAGCTCAGGTGTCGTCCACGTCACTTGACCATGGTTCAAAATTACGTGGTCCGTCGCCAAAAGCCCTCGTAGCTGAACAGTGCGACGTTAATATTCAATCAATCAATCAATCATTTACGAGGAGGATCAAGCGTCTTGAGATTAATGAAAATCGATTATTCACCAAGTTAAAAATTCGAAAATACATAAACACATCTTTTGAGCTGACTTTTAAACCAGCCAGCAAAGACAGGTATAAAAAAAAAGACGACAATCAAATACGGTAGAATTTGAATTGGTTGATTGTCAAAAATGTAAATTTGCTAGGCTCTAATTTGGTTGGTTGTCAACAATGTGTAAGATGTTCAAGATGTGTGTGGAAAAAATGTAACCTGTGATATGAGTGTTATGATATAATCTTCACAGCAAGACCACTAACATGCTGACTTTGAAATCCTATTGTTGTGTGGTGGTTTTGGAATTCGAAGTAACAAGACGGTTAATGAATTTGTGATGAATATAAGTTCTTAAGAAATTAAAAGGGTATTCATGATCTAAACAACATTGAAAAATTGTTTTATATTATTGTATTTATCTATTTTGTGGGTAGTTAAGTTATCATTTCTAAATAAAAATTCAAAATGATTTTTCTGTAAATTGATATATGCAAATTACTATTCCATACGGAATTTTAATTATATGGAACTTAAACGAATCTCTTTTGTCAAAAATGTTACTGACTACATTATTGTTAATAAGATGCAAGTCTAAATCCAAGAATTCCACCATATTAGAGTTGAAGTTAGTTTTAAGGAGCTTGAGATAATCAGGGTAGAACGTAATATTTGGTTTGTATTCATTATTTTTACCAAAAATTATTATATCATCTATATAACGATAAATTAAGTAAGAATCATTTACAACATGATCTATTTAAAAAAAATGTAAATATAGGTTCGCTAAGCAATTACTAGCTGGATATATATATATATATATATATATATATATATATATATATATATATATATATATATATATAATAGTATGTATTATAAGTCTAATGTTGAAAAAATACCCCAAATTTATCTTTAAAAATAGATGAAAATTATCAAAAACAAATAAGTCATACTGAAACACTACTACTAGTTAAAGATAAACTTAAAAAAAAATGTAATATTAATATCCATTGAAGTAAAACAAAATCGGAAATAGATAATTTTTTTAGGTTCATATGCGTGTGTGCGTGTTTGATTAAAATATGATCAACATCACAATGATATAAATGCTAAGAGAAATTACAATATTAGCATTAAGTTAATTATATCTAAAACAAATAAATTCAATCCCAAAATTAAGCTTCTAATTATTGTAAAAGATAAAATATGTTTAACTCTTTTATTGTACTACATCTTGAATACAGAAACAAAACACAGTAAATACAAATCATGGAGCCAACCCTAAAACTCAGTTGTTAATAAATTAGTTCCTTAAAAATGATTTATTGGAAAATCTAGTGTAGTTTTGAAACAATAAGAACAAATTATATGTAAATATATCTATAATGAAAATTTATGTAAAACCTCTTTTAAACTGCACATAATATAATTTATGGCATTAGAGATGAACGTGACGTCATTTGGCAACATATTATAACTAAGAATTTTAAAAATATCTAAAGAGAACAACCAAAAAGTAAAAATGTAAAGCGAATTTCGAAGTGTAAATCATGTAAATCACAATGACTCACATCCAGCGTGATGATGAATCTAGGTCTTTCTGCTTTTGTGATACACCACACACACACTCACCCACATTTTTTTTATTAGTAGTATTTTTTTTTTTTATAAATGACCTCTGAGAAGAATAATATGCCTAAGTAGAACCAATTCATTAAAATTTTGAACCTATTCACCCATACCGTCGCCGGATCAAATATGATCGAGTCAGAAGGCGTTTAATCTTTAGAATTAAAATTAATAAAAACAAGTCTCACAACTCACACAAAAATACATTCTAAAAATGTAAATTTTATAACATTTCTTACTTAATACACTAAGAATAATGTGTGCAAAATCTTCCCTTCACAGACCAAAGAAGTTTTAAGTACAGAGCGATTTTATATTTGATGCTCCTTTCTTTTCAATTCGTGGATATTCTATTTATTTCTTCGACTTAAATTGCCTATTTCAGAAGTAAAATTAAAACGAAGAGTTTGATTTAAATTCACTAATGTATTTTATATCTTCTTCCTTTGAATGAATCCGAACAGTTAATCTATCTCTCTTTATTGAAAGAGAAATTAAATCCTACTTTAGGCATCTGAATCTTTTATAATTGTCTTGTAAATGATTGCAACGAAATCTATTTAACGAAATTTTCACAGCAATTTGGGTAGTTAAATATAAGACAGACATAATTAAAGATTAAACAACCAATATTAGTTTCATTCCTTTGGTTTACTCCTTTGACTTGTAATTATTCAATTCATTCGTTGTTGAATTTACAGAGAGAGGAAGCCTAAGTTGGAAGACACGCATGCTTCGTTATTCCCGTAAACTTATATTACAGTTTATGGAAAAGGGAAACGAGCATAATTAATCTGAAAGTTACGCATGGTTATCGTAACTGAATTTGTGCTGCCATTGATTTTTTAATGATTTGATATTAATAGTAAGCGAATACACTGCTTTTTTTCAATGTATGTGAGATACATTTATCTTATAAATCGGTTCATGATAAGTAGATACAATACATCATTTACTGGAATTTAAAAGAATGCTGTATTCAGAGTATTTGTTTGGATGCTGGAGGCATGGTGACAGAACAACAATGCGTATTGTCGAACTTTTAAATTGATTAAGTTCTGATGTTCGGATCTTTTTACAGTGAGCTCCGTCTCACGTGAAAGTCTGTAGGAATGATATTGCAGATTATCTGGCCCGAGAGGGTACACTTAAGGATTATACATATGGTAGCTACCTTACTTTTTCAGAACTTGTTACCATCTTCAAAAAAGGTATCAGTTCCTCTTGTTTCAGAAACCCTTTCATGTGTGGAACGAAAGAAACTGACCGAGTGCAGTGGTGATTGCTGCACGCAGTAGGCGAGTTTTAACATCAAGATTTGCTTGTATTTGTTGTCAAAAGAACCAAACCAGCAACTCTGCTACAGCTTCTAATTGCTTAAAGGCATTCGGGTTCATGGAATTAATTTTAATGTCTCTGTCGATCAAGTGGGATGATAAACAGCAAGCATAAGATATTTTTTTCAGAACTTATGTTGCAATAATTCGGCTAAGAAAATTAAATTGAGATAAATATTGTAGTTTATATAATACTTTCCTAGGATGTACCTATCTAAGCTATATTTATATTTATATGTATCACTATTTCTCTATCATTATTATATTTACATACAAATATATAAACTAGTTTTATATATGGATATATAGATTAAATATTAATAGTTTTAATAGCACCACGTATTCATATGATTTTTCATACCAGTATTCATATTTCTATATTACGTAAGCAAGCACATTTAGTTTTATTTTTCCTTGTTTTAATTTTACTTAATATATTAACACATAATTATATTTAATTAAATCTTTAAATAACAATGATCTTTTCCTCCTAGAGCTCAGAATTATAGGCAAATTAGAAGGGAAGGTTGACTGGCCAGAAAACAGTGGTTAAAAAGCACGCAATATGAAAGTAATGTTAGCTAGTTCCTTCTTTTGAAGATCTCATTCTTCGAAATCCTTTAGCAGCCGGGAGTATACGTGGCAATCTAGGAAACCTATATCAATAGGACAAAAAACATTTTATTGAAATGTTGTACTGCAGTGTTTTTAAAATGTGGGGCGCCCCCTAGTGGGGCGTGATAATCCTATGAGGGGACGTGAGTCTATTGAGAAGTCGAAAACAAACTATTTTAAAAAAGTAACTAAATTACTGAAGGAAAACAAAACACATTACGACATAATAAAAAATAAAATACACATTTACACTGATATAATACACTTATAAATATATCATTGCAGCACAATATATTTTATAATTAATTTAACAATTCTAAATTAAGGACAAGTTTAATAAGTGCGAGTGACCCCCATGGACTTGTCACATATAAAATTACATGCAAAGATTAGCAATTATCATGATAATATGCACGGTTTATAACTGAACCCTTAATACCGATTACAATTGACGCGACTCAAACCACAATGCCACCATTTAACACGTAGGCAAGCGTACGTGGTTTATTGGGGTAAGGGTAGAAAATGAATAAATAAGAAAATCCTTTGAAATAAAAAGTAAATTGTACGCAAACACTATCAAGATCCGTTTATTGCATTTCAAAGCCTTTGGAATAATTGTATGGATAGCAATTCAAAGTAAAAGACCGTACTTCGGAAAGACGCATATATGCATCCAGAAATTTAATGCTTTGGATGAGCGAGGTGTTTATATACGTTGGTGGCCCATAAGAGGTTAAAGTCGTATTGTAACTTTAGTGTCAAAGTATAGCATTATTGAATTCAATGCATTGTTATTGTGTGGAGGGGGCGCGCTGAAAATTGATGATGCAATAGTGGGTTGCGTAAATTGAAAGTCTGAGAAGCAATGCTGTTCTATAACAGGTGTTCAAAATTACGATCAGAAGTCATCTTGTACGTCTTACACCGATGTTGCATTGTATTCCTTACGTTCAGTAATATTCCCGGAATGCCACGTATTCTCCCGGCAGTTAACGGTATTCTAAAGATGAGATTTTCGACCGAAGGGACTAGCTTATCGTGCACAAAACTCTTCATGTCTTCCCAATAGAAGAAGTCAATTTATATATATGACAGTTCTGTTGAAATTGCAGACCAATAAACCGATTCATCATAACATTTTTTTCCCCTCAATGAAATGGTTATGTTGATGTGTGTCAGCGGACGTGAACTCCTTAATGTGGAGGAGGTAATGTGGCATTATTGCAGCAAGTTTTGCCAGAACTGATTGATTCAGCACACGTTCCTCCGTCATTGCGATGATCCATGTGGTATCAGTATAATGGGGAGTCTACACAATACGGAATCAGTTTTCTCTGCTTCTTTGCACCATAGCTTGCAACTGCGGCGTTTACGACCCTGCATTCCTATGTAATTCCGAGTCTTCTCCGTACCCTCTGCACACCTTACAAGCTTTGGTTTGGGTAACGAATCACCTTGTATATATATATATATATATATATATATATATATATATATATATATATATATATATATATATATATATATATATATATATATATATATATATATATACATATATATATATATTATATATATACATATATATATTATATATAGAATATATATATTATATATAATATATATATATATATATATATATATATATATATATACATATATATATATATATATACATATATATATATTATATATATAATATATATATATATATCCCTTTAATATTTAACATAAATTTATTTTTGTAGAAAAACCCTTCATGTGTGTAATTTTTACTTAACAAAGTAAAATAAATTAAGGAGTCTTATAATCATTATTAAGGTTTAAATACTGAGAGCAATTTCTTTTGAAAAATGTTGGAGTAATTTATCAAATATTATTTGAGAAACAATTCAGAAAAACACAAAATAAATGTTTCATATTTTTTTCTTTTTACTAGGGAAAAAATGTTTGACATGTTTCGCGTTCGTGACTTTCATTCTTTTAAATCTGGAAAGCCAATTCAAAGATTGATTATCAAATTCTTTTTCTGCGCCATATTTTTCACCTTTTTAGAAGCAAGAGAAGCAGTTTACTATTCCCGGCAGAGTTCCATTTTCAGCGAGTTGTATCATTAAGGACTCTTTCATGGAGTTCCCTCCCTAATTCAGTTTGAATTTACTCTCTCAAACTTTCTGTCCTATAATTTTTACGTTCTTTATCTTTGCAGACTTAGAAACTTGTGAATTATATTTTGGACTTCCTACATTTATTTTTGAAGACGAGAGTTGATATACAGACTATATATATGTACAACATTGAAACTTATGTTATTGCTTAGTTTTTGTCATTAGTTTTTAATTTCAGGAATGAAACATATCTTATTATTTAGTTTTTATTTTCAAAGGAAACATCACAAGGAATAATAATCAACAGAAGGATGATTTTTGAGAATCATTGTTATAGTTATAAATCCTAACGTGGAGTTCCAACATCCCCCACCCCTGTCAATTTATCTCATATCGCCATTTTTCATGTGATATGTAGATCTTAGGCTTACTACAGAATGCAATTCAAAATACCTTCTAGTAAAGGAATTATTTTTGGCACAAAGATTATAATCAAAATTTGCGCAATTTTGTTTCAGGAATTTTGAAAAGTGATTTTGTATTTTCAACAGAAATGTTTTACTGATTATAAGGGTATTAACATATAAAATATGACGTATACTTTTTTTAAAAAAATTATCATAACTACTAAAATCTAAATTACTCCAGATGCTTGAATTATTTTCTAAAGTTCAAAATTATATAAAATCTATGAAGACTCAAATATATTGTTCAAATATATTTAATATATATTTAAATATCCATCAAATATATTTAAATATTAGTCATATTTCTTTTTGTGTGTGACAAAAGCTCGAAATTACTATCATATTAGTTTTCTGAGTAATTTACATAAATTTCTTGAGAATTTCCTTTTCTCTCTATCAAATAAATATTTTCTACAGTTTAAAAATATAACATGTCTTAATTCTCAGTACTAAAAAAAAAATACACTACATCAAGGGTGTTAAGTGCATAAAGATTCAATAAAATACTGATTAGACCACTCTTAAAAGCCGTAACCAATTCATTTTTGTTCACTGAACGGTTTTTAATTTACAACAAAACTCCAAAAATTTCAAATTTTATATTAAATCACTTTTTAATACGTTTTGCTTGTATGATTGGGAAATAATGTCACACAAGTTGACTAGCAGAATTACGATGTAAACAGGTGCAGATCTAATTTTTTTTTTTAGATTTTAAACTAAAAATCATGAAAGGCTTTTAAGCTGTATTTGTCACAGCATATATAATTGTTTGATTTATTTTAAAATTCGTTTAACGTTTTAAAAATTTCAAATTTTCTATTCTAGTAATTATTATAGACTGTGTTTGGTTTTGAAATAAAATGAGATAATATAATCATTTGATTTATAATTAATTTCAATTCAAATTTTTAGTTTTATATGAATTAAAAAATAATTTTACGGAAAAAGAACTAAGTTAATGATATTTAACTATCTAACTTTTTTAGAACAATATCGCGATGTTTTAAAAAATTAAAAGCAATAAATAAAATTCAATATGCTAATATTAAAATATCTGTATTAAAATTAGGGACACAAAACACAATATTTTATTATATAACAGAACTAATTTTTTTAAAAAAATCTATTAATAACATAATGTGATAATTTTGTGAGAACATCAATAAAAAAATATGAATGTATGTTTACAATTCCTTTTCCCTCCATACAGTAAGTTCAAGTCTAGGGTGCGCTGTGGTAGCCCAGTGGTCGAGGTATCGGATCATGGCTGGCATGTCATGAGTTCAAGCCCAGTACCACTAAAGACCCGCCGTGTAGGGCAACGATGCAAGTTAAATTTATCAAGAGCTGAAACGTCCTCCCGTTGGTGTGGTGTGGTAGTTAGGAGAGGGAGATGCCATCTCAAGTGTCATCCACGTCACTTGACCATGGCTCAAAATTACATGGTCCGTCGCCAAAAGCCCTCGTGTAGCTGAACAGTGCGACCTTAATATTCACTCACTCACACTCACTCAATCTTGGGTTGGAAATCTAGAGCAGGATCGATCATCTGATGTAAGCCAAATTTGTAGTTATACGTTCTCCCGTTGGCATTGTGTTGTAGTTTGTAGATGAGGGTGTCAGCTTAAGTGTCATCCTCTTTAAGGGACCATGTCTCAAAATTACGAGTTAAGTCGCCTATAATTTACATGTTACTTCTCATTAAAACATGAATTAAAAATTAAAATCATGTCAAATCCCCTAAGTAAAATATATATAAATTGCCATACATTTTAACAATATGTATTTAATATTCCTAAACACAAAATTCGAGATTTTTTTCAAAGAAAGTTTAGAAAAACTCTATGTTTAAATTATACAGTATAAAAAATAAGAACTTTACAATGTTTCTAAATTTATAATCATATGGAATTAAAAATGTGTATCAGATATACTAATCAGATTTTTCAAATATATGTAATTTTCATTTCACACTGTTTTCCACAACATACGGTCCATATATTATATAGCATAATCACAAACCTAATTTTAAAAATCACAAGAATCGAGCTTTAATAATTGGTTTTAGGATTAAAATTTTGGTTACTAATGTATGGATTTTACATGTAAAATTTTGGAAGAATTAAGTCAATCAGAAATGAAACTGAAGATAAAAGTAATTACTTAAATATGAAAGAGTAAAAGTGAAACTAAAACTAAAATTAACAGATACACACAAAAATTAAATGACTACAATGAAGGTAATCTAAAATAATCATTTTAATGGAAGAGAGACCAAGTAACGGGAAAAATACTTTAGATAACTTTTAAAGAGACTAATAGAAAAAAATAAGAAGTAAAGATTTAAAACGACAAATATTTTCTAAACATTTGAAAATTAAAAAAAAAAAAATGTTATTTCTTTTTTATAGTTTAGGAAAATTCCATTAGTTTACAAAACGAAACAATAAAATAAAACAAAATCGCATTATATAAGTGCGGAAGAAAAGTAATAAATATAAATAAATATCCTTCATACGAATAGGCATTCATATAAATTGGTACACATATGCACTTTTTTTCATTTGTGGCTTTAAATTAAACAGGATAGACACAGATGACAACTTTAGCAGAAAAGTTAAGACTTTCTTCTCCAAAGATTTTTTTCTTCCTTCATTTTTACTTAAAAACATTCAGATTAATTTACTCAGAATAGAAATACTTTTCTGAGCAAAAAGCTTTTTCAATTAGACATCAAACAAATTTTATTTCGTTCTTTATTTTTTGTTTGTTGATTACTTTTTAAAAGAAATGTTGTTGTTTTTTTTCGTATTATAGAAAGAAACTAAAATCTTTACATGATTTTTTTTTCAGAAATTTATTTTAAAAAAACAAATAAATAAAATATTTAGATAATAAGTAAACAAGAAGGAAATAAACAATTGAAGAATAAAATGAAAATAAATAAATACCCAAATCTCTTAAGGAGATTGTAAAGTAATAATATTTTTTGGTATGCAATAAAAATAAAAACCGTGATAAGGATTTAAATACCCAATAAAAAAGAATAGCAATATCACAAAAAATGTAGGACTACAAAATTGTATGAAAACAAGATCATTTCGAGAAAAAAAAACTTAAAACTTAAATGAGATTATAATGCATTAAATATTTCCAAGTTATTTCTGAAAAACAAACAAATTATTGTAAAACTAACATGGTGTGCAAATTTAGAAGAAAAGAGAAATTGTAGTACCATGTGTGTTGATATAAATATAAATGAAAAAGTAGATTATTTTGTTGATATAAAGGAAGTAAAAAAGAAGTGCAAATTATTTCTTGAAAAAAGTATTACTATGAGTTATTTTATAGAAAATTGAAATGATTAGACTATCCACTATTTGAACATAAAAGTTTTATTTCATGTCTGCGCTGAAAGTCATACTTTTTTAAGTATAACGTGGGATTCATCTACAAATATAAAGACCCATTGGTGCCTAGTCCATGAACCGTAATATTTCCCTAATTGTTAATGTTAATATTTGTATCATCAATTAAGGGTATATGCGCAAAAGATTGTTTAGATAAAACTTTTAATTGCCGTAAAATCTGGCGAATAACGCGCATTTTTAACACAAAGAATAAGATCAAAATTTACGGGTACGCGTTATATATGTCGGGTATAAAAATAAGAGCTTAAAACATAAGCATAAAAATTTAGATATCTTTCTGCGTTTCCACTTTAAGATACATTTAAGATCCACTTTAAGGTACATTTAGATCCACTTTAAGATACATTAAGATCCACTTTAAGATACATTTAGCCAAGTGGTTATAGCACCGGACTCCGGAACAGAAGGCCGGGGTTCGATACCGTACCGCCAAATACCCTCCGAGAACACACGTAGAACGTGCTCGTTAAATCAGTGGGTCCAAAAGTCTTTTGGGCTGAATCACGAGTGCAGGGAACTGGAGAAATTTCCCTCCACTTCAGTTCCATGCATAAATTGTGGAGGTGGAGATAGATGGTGGCGCCATCTATCGTCTGATTGGGAATTTTACCGAGATAAATCGCACTGTCACCTGTATGGTGCTCAAGGCTAAGGTCAACGAAATACGTATATATAGCCCATGGCCACGATTAATTTCGTGGGCCTCGATCTGACTATGTCAGACATGTGACATTAGCAACAGAAACACCTAAGACTAAATATCCGTTAAGAAAAAACAATATTGCAGGGTCTCAACAAACTACTATGCATTTTCATGGATTTTTTTCTCTAAACACGAAAAGATTTTCCCATCTGGAAAAAAATAAAATTTGGAAAATACCAGCCGGATTGGACTCTCATATTGTATTATAGGAAGAATGCATTGTAGTAGATGATGATCAAGTGTTTACAGTCCCAATTATTGAAGACAAATACATTTTGGAGTGTGTTCAAAGCTAAAAAAATATCATTGATGTAGATTCCAATGACGAAAAGGAAATGAATAATGCAGCTCATGTTCCCACGTCGTCCAAAATGAGGAATGTCATGAAAATACTCACAATTATTACTCCAATAGTGAAATGAATAACAAAAAGGACGATATCGAACCATTTGTTGACAATTTGATACTAAAAAAAAAAAGCAAATGAAAATATCATTTATTTTCCCAAAACTCTATAAATATTGTGATTTAAAAAAAAATATTTAAAATATCATATTAATTTTCTTTTTTTATATGTGTTTTTCTTATACTTTTATAATAATATATACTTTTAACTTTTGGTAAAAATAATAATTTTACCCCCCCCATATTAACTTTTATCTTTATTACTTAAACCTATTTAAAAATAATAATAATCCAGCTAAAACAAATTATTTAGATGTATCATTGTATATTAAGGATTATGAGTATCATAGTAATATTTATGATAAAAGAGATTCTTTAAAATTTTAACATTCCTAAAGTGCCATATTGGAATTCTAATTTATCAAAATATATTATAGAAATATTACTTTTAACTATATTTATCGTAATAATGTATTAGTTAGCAAAAAGTCTAATATATTTTTCAATTTTAATAACTTTACTAACCATTTTATCGAACATGGATATTCTACTAATTTTCTTTACAATTATATTTCTAATTGTGCTCAGTGAAATGACAATATGTAATAATATTTGCAATAATTTTTTTAATTAGTTATACTGTTCATCAAAATATGGCGCTACATGGGGTTCACAGTTTAATAATACTTTATTTTATTTAAGTTCGTTGTGTATGTTTGGGATTTCAATTAAACTTTTATTTTTCAATAAATATTATATCAATATTTAAGGTGTTTAACACTTCATATAATTTATCTTAGTTTACTAATTTTACTTTTATGCGGTACTGATTATGTGACGAATCTGTACGGAACCTTTCTACTAATCTTCTTAGGCCTCTTTTTGGGGAATATAAATTCTCATTTATTTCCAATCAACTCCAAAAAGATGAACGGGATATTTAAATTAGATACGGTATTTAAGTCGAGCGTTGCGAGATAGCAAGTGAGATGATGGAAGGCTATTGAGCCAGCAACCTTAAACGCATTTTTAGAAGATTCAAAGGAGATTAGATTCGTCAAGACGTCGTGCAGCTAGACGTACCAGAAAGCTGATATAAGCCAGCGGTAAATATAGTTTACGTACGCTTAAAATAAGCGTCAGTTTAAGCGACTTAGTTAAAGTTAATGAAAGTTAAGAATTCGAGTACGTGTATTTCTCGGATCTCCTATTTCGGTAGACTTTGCTTGATCCTGAGCTTAAGTATTAATTAATTGCATTATTAGTAATTTAATTTAATATAAAGGTAAATCCCTTTAACTGACGTAACGTATCAATATTATATGTTATCAGAGATTTTTTGAGAAAATTATAATAATAAATAAATATTATTATTCAAAATGGCTCTTAGTGGTTCTTTGCCTCAAATTAATCTTGGTGTTTGGGGTGAGACCCAGGGGGTTCACCACAATTATGCTTCTTTGTATTTGGCGGGAAAAAATTACTTTTGCTGTGCTCACGAAGTAATTTTTATCATCTTGTTTTATTACATCCATTTTAACTATATACACGTAAATACTCGTAGGGTATTAAATTTTATCGTTAAAATATATTAATGGTATTGTGTATTTTATTTGTAATAATTACATTTCGTTTAATATTTCTTCTTTTCCCTGAGGCCCAGTGTATTGGAAATTTACAAGTGATGGTTAACTAGTCACAAAACTTTGCTTAACCCGGCACTTCTCGCGCAGTTTATATCATATCCACCATCTAAATTTTTCAACACGCCTTTTACGCCTTTTTTAAGAAAATTGTTAATTTCTCGTGTAACTGTCTTAAGAATCATAGACTTTGAAGGACCTTAGCTTGTAGGTGAATTCGAAATATATATTTTTGGATACCGCTTTTTTCGGGTGTGTCATACCATGCGCGTGAATCGCCGTTACAGTTCTTAATGCATGAGCACGATTTAAATCTTTCTTATGCTATGGCGCATTATTATAGTTATGATGCAGAAATGTGGCATTTAAGTAATTTATCTGACACAATATTTTATAATCATAGTGTAACAGTATTTTTGGATGAAGAAAATCTCTTTGCGATGATTATGAGGAAGAATCAAATGATGGAGAGTATTATAGCAAGTATGATTCCTCTACTCAAACCGATCAAGCTGACAGAGCAATTATCTTTCTTGATAAAATGACCACATCATATTAAATGAATAGAAAATGTAATCGTTAGCCTATGACAATATTTTTGTGTTGTTGAACTTTGAGACAATACATGCGAAGATTAGTTTGTTAAGTACTCATAATCCACCTACTAAACATCGAACCAGACTTTGAGATCTGAAGTGTTTTGAATTTCAATTTACGGAAGAATGTCGAAACCAGCAAGCAATGCTTCGACGAAATGAAAAAAAAAAATTAAGATCCAGTAAGAAACATAGAACTTACTCGCGACGAAGACTAAAGGAGTTTATAAACAAAACACTGAATGCCTTAACAAAAAGAACAGAAAAATTACATTTAGGAGTGAAAAAGTAATAAAAACATATTGTATTTCCTACTTTTCTTCTTGTTTCACCTTTGTATACAAATTTTATGGTAAAAACAGAATGTAACACTCTTTGGTGCGAGAAGCCCTGCACAAACACTTTTCGGTTTTTTTGTTTTTTTTTTTGCGCCAGTAATGCGGGTTAAACCTGCAATCTAGGTACCCAAGGCTAAGAGTTTGCTTTTGAATTACTGTGGATAATATTTCTTACTATCTTGACCGGTTATATTTAGGTTTGATAACTATTTTTATGCATTTATTATTTATGTGGAACATATATATATATGTTCCGCATAAATAATAAATGAATTTAATTATTCCGCACGAAAATGAATTTAATTTATTAATTATATATATATATATATATATATATATATATATATATATATATATATATATATATATATATATATATATATATATATATATATCATTTTCGTTTTAAGTGGATTCCACTGTATATCGAAATACTGTATACGGAATGTCATTACTTATGAAGGTGAGGAGTTTGTGACGGGCTTACGCGTTTTTTCATTAACATGTCCTTTTAGGTTTTTTGGGGCCAGAATAAATGACAAGTCTTTTCCAACCAACCCGAGAAGTAAAACGTGAATGAAAGATGCAGATTAGGAAGCTTTTAAATAACAGAAGTTTAGAGTAAGAGTGTGTCATTTTGGGGAGTGTTAAGATAGTCCGTGTTGCAAGTGTAAAGAGTATTTCGAGTAGTTAAGTGACAGTCAAAAGAGGTTACCCTTGGCTTAGAGCCTATATTCAAGGTGCATACAATTGTACGCTAGTAAACCGCAACTTCAGCTAGGATCAGATAAATTGCTGCTTCGTCGGACATCAAGGTATGAGTTACTATTTTAATATTCGAATCTGTGTTTACATTGAAATAGAGCTTAGGCGAGTTAGTTATTAATAGTGGTCTGAGTTACGTTATTTCGGTATTATATATTGTGTGTTTTGCCACCGTAGGTTCTGTTATTGGTTTAAGAAGATCTTAATAAAGTAATATTAAGATTATTGCAGCGTCTGGTTCTTCATTTAATCCTACAACTGTAGCTCACGCTGATAATCTAGGAGAAGGGCAACCTAGGGGGACTCTCTTACAAGTTGAAGCTCTAAAAATAGATTATTTTTTTCTAAAGCTTACAATAATACCTGGAATAATTGGCTTCAAAACATGAGAGCCTTTTATACGTACCTTTCAGATTTTTTTAGTAAAAAAAAATCTTTGATCGCTATACGCCTAATTGTACGATATTAAGACTTTTGCGCGTTATAGTAATGTGAATTATCTTCCCTATGGTGGTACATAAAGTGAACTGAGATGCTATCGTACTCTACATTAAGTATCGTATAATAGTAAATGTAAAATAATAGAATGTAAAATTTTGTATAAGCATATAAACATTAAAAACATAACAATATTTAAAAATGTGTCCACAATTCCGGCCACCACTGTATATATACAGGGTGTTTCATATTGAATGGTACAAAAAGAAAACATTATTGTGAACGTTGTAATTAATATATTTATAAAAATAAAATTTACCTCAAAACTACATTTATTCAAGTTTCTACAGGTGTACAGGTTCCCCTCCGGTGACACGACAAATGTCTACACGGTAATCAAGCTCCTGTCATACTCGGGATAGCACATCCCCTGTGACGGAGTTCAACACTGCAGTTATCGGCTGCTTCAGTTCCTCTAGGTCCGGAGGAAGATGACGCACAAACACCTGTTCTTTAACGAAACCAAGAGAAAAAAAAATCACAGGGAGTTAGATCTGGTGATCTCGGTGGCCAATGAAGTCATGTCAAATCCCGTGGCCCATCACGGTCAATCCAGCGATGGGGTAGACGTTCGTTCAGGAACTCACGTACGTTTTTATTCCAATGTGGGGGAGCACCAACTTGCTGCAAAATGAAATCAGGAACAGCTTCCTCCAGCTGGGGAAGCAACCACTCAGAAAGCATGTCTTGGTAAATGTCCCCATGAATCGATTTTTCAGCAAAGAAAAATGGACTGAAAACACAACTGTTTGATAAAGCGCAGAAAACGTTCACCTTGGGAAAATCACGCTGATGTTTTAATGTTACATGGACATTTTCCGTGCCCCCAAATCACAAATTATGGCGATTAACTTTGCCTCATAAGTGGAACGTGGCTTCATCGGTAAACACCAGTGTGTTCTCGAAACCAATCACGTCGAGGTTTTCTTGAAATTCCACACAGAAATTCTTACGCAATGGTTTGTCAGTAGGTTTTAAGGCCTGGATCATCTGATATATGTATGGCTTGACTTGGAAACGCTTCCGTAAAGCACGCCACACCGTTGTGTGAGGGACAGTCAGTTCTGTACCTGCACGTCGCGTTGACTTTGAGGGACTCCTTAAAAACGAATCATGAATTCTTTCAACCACTTCGGGTTTTGTTTCTTTTCGTCCTGGGCTTTTGTTCTTGCATAAGCTGCCGGTATCCCGGAACTGCTTCACCCATCTGCTTATGTTATGCCGATGTGGTGGTTCTTTACGAAATTTCGTGCGAAAATGTTTTTGCACAACAGTTACCGAGGAGGTTTTGGCATATTCGAAAACGCAGTGCGCTTTCTCCAGCATGGACGACATTTTGCTTAATAGCGCCTCTAGCGGCGAGTTAGTCATTCGATAATTTTTCCCTGTTGCCAAATAAAACTTGTATAGTTGTAGTTGCAGAATAAATTTGTTTCGGCTGAATAAATCCATTACGGCAGTCACACTGCGCTATTATTTTTGTACCATTCAATATGAGACACCTTGTATATTGAAAAAAATACACTGATAGCAAAATTGAATAAATACAAATTGGACTAAGTAGATATATTTTTTTTCCTAAGAAATATACAATTAATTTAAGACGCTTTATTAACATATATACCCTGATTGAATTATCTTGAATACCTACTGATCGATCAAAAAAAAATTCACGTGAATTTATACATGCATGTTATTTTCTTAAACTATTGCAAAATGAGTAAAATTGTGTATGATTTAAATTGAACCAAAATCTAATTAACAGGTTATTTGAAAAATAATGATCCTATTACTAAATTAGTGATTAATTTGAGTACAAATTTAGATATGGATCTAATAAATAATACAGAAGTGATTTCATTGAATAACATCGCATGGAATTATAAGAACTAAGACGTAATTAAACAAATCACTGTCTGAAAAATATAAATGTAATTATGTTCTACAGTAACATATTACGGAAAATCAATACCAAATAAAAGAGCATATTATTTTTCTACTCAAAAATGGTCATTTATTTTATTAGAGATTTGTGGGAGAGTCGGTTTAAAAAAGCATCACACAGCTAGAAATAAACATAAATTGCTTTTTACAGACGTGCTAAAATACTGCGAAAATTCATTATTCTAGTGCGAAAACTTTCTAGCTTATTATTCTTTTCCGAAAATATTGAAACAACTCTTCACTTTCAAATGTTAAAGATAATGAAAAGAAAGTGGAAATGAATTTTAATTGCGGTAACTTAAACACAGTTAATTGATATTCATTTAAATAAGTAGATTATTTTGGCAGAACCGGAGAATTTAAATCTTTTAAAAATAGAATTAGACTATAATTTAAGCTTTGAAACATTTTAAAAATGCTTTGGGAATGCTTACAGGGAAATTGCTCGATTAAAATTTCACTTTAATGTAGGCAATTAAATTCAGTACTGGAATAATTAGATATTAAATAATAATTTCATGTCATTTAGCCAATATATTTATATACTTATTTACATTTAGTGTGTGTGTGTGATACATTTGTTCATATTGAAACACCTGGAGGCATTAATTTATGAAAGATTACACTTCCAATTTTTAAAACTTTTCATTTGTGATTTGTAACAGGTAATTGAGTTAATTAATATTTTAAATGCAGTTACGGGTCACATTTATATATGAATGCTGTATTTTTTATTATTAACAACTAATATTTATTAGCTTAATTAGAATACTTCAAATAACTTCTAAATTACATGCATATTCAAGGGCAATGGTAATTATACGTCTGTGCTTTGTTTGAGTTCAGGATTTACTGTAAATGGTGAAATTTGATTATCTTTTTGCTGATATGCATCACTTAATTTAATTCCATATTATTATTACAATTCTGATCTCAGGAACTTGAAGAACCTAATATTTTTTTTAAAAAAAATAGTATTTACCTGTGCTATTTACTTATGTTCATGTTTAAGTTAAAATATCAATTATGATGTAAATATTTTTTTTTTACCTATCTCATGTTTTGAGTCAAGATATGTTGTTTAAATGTAGCTTAAATCATTTTTAAAATTTAAGGATATTTACTTAACACATCAAAATTTCCTGTCTTTTGCTTAATGAGATTTCTTCCATAAGTTACTAATAAAAATTAACTTAATCTCATTATTTTCTAAATGCGATTTCAAAATTAACATTTGAAATTTATTAAAAAATAGACTCGAGATGAATTTCATCATATACTTCTCGTAATAAAAATGAAGAGCTTTAATAAATATTTGAGTGATACCTACTATTACGATACCTATACGGTGATTCTAGCATTATCTTTCTATATGATAGCAAAAAGAAACGTAAACTAAACTTGAATCCTAAATTCGAGGATACAGAGGAATTAGTTCAAAAACTGTAAAAAGTAGAATGCAATTTCATTTCAAGACGTAAATTTTTTGAACTACTAAATAAATAATAATAGTATGAGTAAATCGTCTAATCTGAAGACCATAATTTACAGATGCATTAGTGAACTAAATATATTTACGAAAGACTGACGATTTTTATTAAGAATTAACTAAAAATATTATGACAAAATAGGTAACATATAATTATATGTAATTATAGGGAAATAAATACAAATTTATGAATGATAAAATGATTAAAGATAACTTTACACATCAATGTTATTATATCTCTTTTGTGATTTCTAAAAAAAATGTACTTTGAAATTTCCTTCTCAGTTTACATCTTTATATAATAATTTAGTATTTCAATAAGAAGGAAAAAACAGCAATTAACAGTATTTGAAAAAATCAAGCATTCTAAAATACTTAGAATTTAAACTTTTGATAATGCTACGGTAAACTTTTGATGATTTGTAACGGTCATAAGGCTTTGGATTTTGTAACGCGATAGGATGTGGTACAAAAACTGCAAAATAATTAATTCACAGCGATGTAACTGATAATGTGCTCTACTTTTAACAGATAATATATTTTTTCAGAGCATACAATATCAGTTCATTATGATATAAATTATATCGTTATAAATTACATACATATCATATAACGCATGAAACAAAATTCAAATTAATTATTAATAATTAAGAGTGACACTTAATTTTTCTGAATAAAATAAACACACAATTTTAAAAAAGATAATTAGTGTGAAGTAGCAGATTGGTTAAAATTTCATACGCAATTTTTTCATTTATTGCCGAAAAAATGTAACGAGCTAAATTTCTACTTGAGATGTGTTATCTTCTGTTTTTTTTTCAGCTCTATGATTTCAGATAGGGGAGGTTCAATGAGCCCAATATAGATTTTTTTTTACTAAATAATTCACTTGCGCAAATGAGTATGTTGCGAAAGAAATTTTAATTTGGTCATTAATTGAATATGAAACCTTGCAAAATGCACTACTCTGATTTAGTTACCCGAAAACACTGTCGCGTATTCAAGATATCAGTCCTTATTTTTCAGTATCTTAAAAACATTTATTATGACGACACACATGACACACAAACAATCAAATATGAATTGAAAACTACTATTTTGTCGGTAGGCACACTCACCGTTTTTGGGGGTTCCGATATCGGCCAAAGTTGGTTACATACTGACTGAATCCGCCGTCGGTTATGGAAGGTGCACACATATTTCTCTTTAGGGGTTCCTGAGAAGCAAACCGCCACAAGCAAGTCTAAATGGCAGACTGACATGTAAATTTCAGAATTTTTGAATAAGGATATTAAAAAAATCGAGCATAATAACAGTGCAGGTTTCAATCAGCACATGCACTTAATATATTTTATTTGAATTTTTTCACAGTAATTTTTAAAATATCTTATCATTTTTTGAATTATATTTTGATTTATCAAATTATTATAAAGCAAACGTTTATTAATCTTCCCCCTAAAACAATTTTGGATATATTCATAAATTTTTTAATGTAATGCAGTGTTTCTCAAACTGCGCGCCCCTCTGGGGGGCGCGATAACCTTAGGGGGCGCGAACATATCGAAAATAAAAGATTAAAAAAATAATCAACTTATGGAATGAACTAAAACAAAATATTTTCAGACATAATAAAAAATGCACTTTTACTCTGATAAAAGTTATAGGCGATATTAAATCATCAAAAAATAATCTTCAATACTTAATTAGCTATCTTTGATCCTTTAACCAAATAAAAAATATTTTATTTAATTTGCTATAATCCCATGATGAGAGAGATTTTATTACGTTTTCTTTTTAAAACTAACTTTCTATTCTTTCAGAGAAAAAACAGATCCCAGATCCAGAATCGAAAAATTTAGGAACATAAAAAATTCATCACTGTCATTATTTTTGAAATACTTCACATTATAGCTGTAATTTGTTTGACCTTCTAAGTTATTGGTACAGTTAGTTATGACCCCTCTCTTATGTGTTTATTTCTCATTTAAGGAAGTTGTAAGTAATGTATTTCTCTGTTGCGCTTTTTCCATGCAAAACAGTTTTTATGATATTTGGAAAACCACGGAGAACATATAAAGCATAGCAATTGTTTTTAGCAGTAACATACATATTATGATAATGAATACACTTTTTACCGGAAGTGGTCTCGCCGGACACACAGATCACAAAATTGTTAATTCTGGCAAAACTATTTATTTGTTACCAAAAAAAAATTGAAAAGTCATTGAAAGTAGGGGTAAGTAAACTTTCTCTTAATTAAATTATTCACTGGAATATAACGATTTGTATCGTGTACAATAAAATAATTATTAAAAAAAAAGGATTGGGGTGACTCAATAATTCCGCTCGACCGTATCGAGTGCACGCCTGCTCCCAGGTTAAAACATCCTGAAGTCTTTTTGCTTTAAATATTAAAAATAATACAATTATTCCTCATCGAAATTTTATATTATTGTTCATTATTTAGCATCAATTATAAATGCTAATTCTGTGAGGCTTAAAAAATTAAAATTCGCTTAAAACTAATTATAATTTGAGCAATCATTTAAAAAAAAACATTTTACATTTTCGTAAACATTGTCGCGCACTTGGCTTTACTCTCCTTACAATACAGCTATTATATCAAGAATGTTTTATTTTCTTATAAATGAACTGCAAAGAGCGGGTACTTCGGCCGGCATACTTTTAATGTATTAGTGCTGCACAGAGTATTTTATAACTAATTAATTAATACTAAATTAAGAACAAGTTTAATAAGTATTAACGACTTCCATGGGCTTGTCTAGCAAAGCAAAAGTTTTTATAAGGAATGCTTATGATTAGAAATTGACCCTCTAAATTCTTTTTCTATATTTAGCTGATATCCATATTTTGTCTTCTAAGCAGTCACCGCATTTTTGCAATATGTTCAATTTAAAAAATTAGAGAAAGGAAAAAATAACATAATAATTATCCTATTACTTAATTAATTTTTGCTTAAAAGGTAGTATTCAAAATTTAACACTTATGTTACTAATTTGTATGGTTTATAATTAAGATCTCGTATTGTAGCTTTAGAGTCAAAGTGCATTATTATTGCATTTAGTGCTTTATTAATGTATAAGGGGGCGCGATAAAAATTGTGATTGAAAAGGGGGCGCCAGTATTGAAAGTTTGAGAAACACTGATGTAATGTGAAATTAATAGACGTGCGTTTTTAATACACTAACCATAACCTTTCGAACTTAACGCCTTTTTCTTTTCGGAATTATAATTTAGAATGCATGAAGATTTTTTTTTAAATTTAGAAGACTATCAAAAATGACAACTAACAAAGTTTCAAGGTGTTCACACTTAGAATTTTTATTAGAAGTGTAATAGTAAGCTAATAGCGTAGTCCATGCTGTCTTATACGAATCCTGAGATTAAACTAATTTCTGCAGTAATAATTAATAGTGACCTTCATATATTTTCATTTCTTAATCGAATCAATTTTCACTAATTCTTTGAAGAAACAAGAGGGCTATTTTTAAGCATAAACATGTATATAGATGCTGACAAAAGTCTTAACTATGCAATTGCCAGGATGTAACACAATGAATCCCAAAAGCTCATATCAAATTGAAAAATATGGATTAATTTACAACTTTTTAAAAATGTTTAGAATAGTGAATTCATTGGGTAACTTTTTATCGAATTATTATTATATATAATTTTTTTGCATTCATTTTTCCTGAAACGAGCACAATTTTATCTTTCATGGACATTTTTGTTACACGTATACAACATAAAATAATCTGAACCGTATAACAATAAATCATTTCTTCGTAAGCAGTTGAAAATTGTTTATATTTATTACTAGTGAGTATATCCCATGAGCAGATTGCCTTACAAAGAGGATATTCTAGAAACTAAGGGGAAACAAACGTATTACATTTGTGAAAATAGAATCAGTGGTATTGGTGGAAGATTATTTGTGATTGCAGAATCCCATTCATCACTGTTCTATAGAAGAAAGTTAATAAAACAACACATGGGTCCACAATACAATCGATTTGCTTGGGTTGTGATTGGATTAAACATCTACACTCTCCATTCGATTTTCACCGTAATTAAAGAACTATATGTACTTTTAATCCTATATCAAATTAAAAAAGTACACTTGCAAATGAATTAAATATAAAACTTAAATTAGTTGGCATTCATTAATCTAGGTAGCAAAAATAAAAATTTTGTTAGTTCTATTTTTAATGATAAATAATTAGATTGACTTATTTTATTTCTATTATTGCGCCTGAAATCATCTGTTGTATAAAACACACTTGTATAATTTCCATACTCTTCATACTTTTTTAAGTGATGTTACTGTAATACAATTTCTAATCGCAAACTAAATTTTGAGTGTAAACGTTTCGTAATTTAGGGTTTTGATTAAATATAAAATTTGGATATATATATTATTTACTACGTTTTAATGTTATTACTATTTTGTTATTTTTATCTATTTCACATAGAATAACCTATTTTGCATTTTCGAAAAAAATGTACCTTTAAATTTAATGACTCCATCATGATGTTCCACTTCAGCGATGAGCATCATATATAAATAAAATTTTTAAAAAAATGTATCAGTGTCAGATATCAGAGTATCTTAGTGGTGAGGTAAGCGGCTTCAATTAAATAATCGATTAGGAAAATATTCTTTAAAAATATGTTAATGTAATATTTTTAAATCTATTTTAATACACATTTAAATTTTGAGTTAAAATTGAATCCTCAATCAATTCATTGTAAGCATTGCATATAAGATATGAAAACTCTTCTTTGTCACGCACACATCGCAATTTTCTAAAATTAAAAAGTTCTTGAAGACTCAATAAAAGAAATAAAAATCTTCGAATTCAGAGCAAAACAGTTTTTTAATCCATTACTATTAATGACATCAGTGATGTTGCTGAGAAGTTTTTTTCTTGCGTTTTTGCATTTTAATTAACTCTTTAACTCTTAAGACTTTTTCTCTTCTTTAATTTCAAGCACCGCTTCGGAATATTCCCAGCTATTCATTCCAAAGAGTTCTCTTAGCATCGACAACAAGAGAAGCTATTTTAGGAAATCGTATTCAAGAAAAAAAATAGAGAGTTAAAATTCCAATGCATTTTTTCTAACGAACACTTTTACCTTTTCCTTTTAAAAGTCCATCGTTTGATCTTTCACATGAATTGAAGTTAAATGGCTTTTTCCTGTCTCGGTATAACAACAAAGATGTCATGGAGAATTTATTTTTCATAATTATAAGCCGTTAACGTTATGTGTAATGGAAGAAAAACACTTTTACTTGCATAACTCAATATGAACTTTGGTTATCTGAATTAGGTGTAATTATTTGTAAACAAAAAAAGTCAAACAACGCAGAATAAATGAAATGAAAAAAAATGTGGCAGATGTAAGAAATTGTAAGTTTATCTACTTATTAGAAGTGGAAACTAAGATTTGTTTTTCCGAAGTACTAGTTTTAAAGCATTAAAATACTTAGGGGCTGATTATATGTTTTACAGAAACACTCTATAATTTGTTAAAATTTATATCATGAAGCTAAGAAAATCAAGATAATTTATCTTTAAATGTTTTCCTTATTTCCACATTACTGAAAATGTAAGGAACGTTTTCGTCCTGCTGTTGAAAATATTGCAACGTTTATTGTGTCAAAACACTGTCACTGAGATACTCAAAATTTACGGGAAGCGGTAGACCAGTGGTTAAGGTATCGGATCATGGCAGGCATGGCATGAGATAGAGCCCAGTACCACTAAATACCCGCCGTGTAGGGCAGCGATGCACGTTAAATCTGTCCAGAGCTTAAACGTCGTCTCATTGGTGTGGTGTGGTAGCTAGGAGAAGGGGTGCAAGCTCAGGTGTTGTCAACGTCATTTGACCATGGTTCAAAATTACGTGGTTCGTCACCAAAAGCCCTCGTATAGCTGAACAGTCCGAAGTTAATATTTACTCACTCACTCAATATTCACTTAATGGCCATCCGTAGTTGAGATCTCTCCAGACAATGCCAAAAGTTTCGAACTTTATAAATTTATTTGGGGCGGAACACAAAATTCATTAAAACCAAAATAAATTTATTGTCAGTTGACGAAAATGGAAGGGAAATCTTGTATGAATTCCAAACTTCAGCCAGTATTATGAGCAGGGGGGCCTAACCCAAATCGGTTGGTAGGCCACGTAAAAATTTACTAAATTGAGGTAGGCCGCACATATCAAAATAAAAAAAAAATATTAAAAATATTTTACCATCGTAGAGCATTCAAAATATGATATGATCAACATTCAATTATTGATATGATCAAAAAACACCAAGTTTACCTTTTACTGGATCACAATCACAACAAAGTTGAAAGTCAATCGATTGTACTTGTTGGTGGAAGAATATCTCTTATCCTACAAGGTTCTTATCTGCAGTAGATTTATGCTGCCATCTGAGGCTACGTAGTAAACAACTACGGGCGTAACATCTTCACATTTTATACTTGTGTTACAGTATGTTTGCATAAAATTGATTTAGATTTTCAAAATTTTATTTCAAATGCAAAACGACATTTAAGCAAAGAAGAACATAATTGTAATTATTACACTGTTTGACAAAATAAGTTTTTTTTCTGCCCAATATCCAAATGTTTAGTTTCTTATTGCATGATATTAATTACTGTGCACCATGATTAAATATATATCATTAAATGAAAAAGTTACATAATTTCAGAAGGTTAAATTATTAAACAT